>CAUYUJ010014438.1:10000-104744 GCA_963575745.1 Prorocentrum cordatum | reverse complement strand
TGGTAGTGGTAGTGGTAGTGGTAGTGGTAGTGGTAGTGGTAGTGGTAGTGGTAGTGGTAGTGGTAGTGGTAGTGGTAGTGGTAGTGGTAGTGGTAGTGGTAGTGGTAGTGGTAGTGGTAGTGGTAGTGGTAGTGGTAGTGGTAGTAGTAGTAGTAGTAGTAGTAGTAGTAGTAGTAGCAGTAGTAGTAGTAGTAGTAGTAGTAGTAGTAGTAGCAGTAGTAGTAGCAGTAGTAGTAGCAGTAGTAGTAGTAGTAGTAGTAGTAGTAGTAGTAGTAGTAGAAGTAGTAGTAGCAGCCGTAGGAGTCGTAGTGGTGGTTCTAGTGGAACTGATTAGTCCTTAGTTGATGGAGGTAGAGGGCGAGGACTAGATAATGATGCAAACGTAGCTGTATGCGTACATTCACACATAGATACAAGCATGCACGCATACATCGAAAGAGAGAGAAGGAGCCAGCGAGCGACTGGTACATAGACATATACATAGGGAGAGAGAGAGAGAGAGAGAGAGAAAAATAGAGAGAGAGAGAGAAGAAACACAACAACACAAGAGAGACAGAGAGAAAGAGCGAGAGAGAGAGAGAGAGAGAGAAAGAGAGAGAGAGAGAGAGGGAGGGATATAGAGAGAGAGAGAGAGAAAGAGAGAGAGAGAGAGATTGAGAGAGAGAGAGAGGGAGAGAAAAAAAAGAAAAGAACAAAAAAAAAAACGACGAGAGAGAGGGGGGGGCAATGCCCAGGGTGGCCGCCTTTCTCGGGGAAGCGTGGCATTATTCGGAGACCTTGGGATGCATCAGTGAACTGGGCGCCTCTTGGGTGCCTCTCAGAATCGCTTGGGATGTCTCCTGGGAGCTCTTGTTGGTCGTTTAGGGCGCCTTGGGAGCCTCTTGAGAGCTCTTGGGGTCCTCGTGGGGAGCCCCGGCCTCTCCTAGGGATCTTCTTACGGGCCTCTTAGGGGCCTTTTGGAAGCCCATCTTGTGGGTGTTCGGAGGCCGTCTTGGGTCCACCTCGGAGGACATCGATCAAAGAAGGGAGGGTCCTTATTAGCGCCGCCCCTCGAGGGCCCCAAAAATCGATTCTGGGGGCCCTCTTGGAGCGCTCTTGGGCGCCCTTGGGCGCGGCCGTCGTGGGGCCCGTTTGGTTCTCTCTCGGGACCCTTTGGAGCGATCTTAAGGCTCCGGGCCATCGGAAACGAACGGGCGAGAAGGCCAGCATCATGATGCTCTTGGGTTTGGCGCAGTTTTTGGCCTCCTGGGGACGTCCCTGGGAGGCCCCAAGGCCACTTGGACCTGTCTTGGAGTAGACTTGGGACCTGTCTTGGAGCAGACTTGGTGCATCGTGGGTCCTCTGACTGCTGACCGCCCCCCCTGTCCAGACGAAGGGGGAGGGGGCACGTGGAGGGGGCGCGCCCCTCCCCGGAGGGGAAGAAGGGGGAGGAAGAGGAAACGCCCTGAATCACCTGCGCCCGCAAGGGCTAAACGGTGTTTTGTCGCTTTCGTGGGCCATTTTCTGTTCGACCCCGTTTTGCAGCAAAGGCGGCACGCAGATGGGACGAGGGACAGCGAGCACATTGCGAAGACGCACGACACTGCTGGAGAGGCCTGTGCGCATCTGTACTCAGCTCCGGCCTCGCGCAGGGGGAGCCGGGCGCGAGGCGCGCGCGCGGCGCGCGGCTCTCAGGTTCCTGCCGTCCGAGGTGGCGCAGCGAGCCATCCGGGAGCCCCCCCCGCCCCGCGGCCGGGCGCGCTCAGCGCAGCCCGTCGTGCCCCCCGCCTCTCGGCTGCACCCAGGAGGCGTTCCGGAGAGGGTTCCGAGGCTCGGAGGCTCGGAGGAGTCGGCACCTCTCCCCGGCAGAGGGCGGCGGAATCCAGCTACACGCCGGGCGTTGAAAGGAAGTATTCCTGCAGAGTCCCAGATGCCAGTCTGCTTCAAGTGCCTCCCTATTTCAAGAATCGAGAGGTTTTTTTTTTTTTCTCTGGGAGGACTTGGACCCAATCTACTTGATCCGCCTTCCTCCTTCATGTGTTTACCCACTTTTTCCGACCGACGTGGAATGGCCTTCGGCCCATCCCGCCACCGTGCCTGGGTTGTGGGCCACAGGCATCTAGGACGTTCGTTGGGATGTCGCGGGAGGCCTCTCCGGGGGCCGTTTTGAGGCCTCCTGGGGGCCGTTTTAAAATTGCGTGGGGCGTCTTCGAGGCTTCTTGGGGCCCTCCTTGGGGCCCTCCTTGGGACCCCGTGGGGCCTCGTAGGGCCTCCTTGGGGCCTCATGGGGCGGAAGACTTAGATTTTCGGTCCGTGTGTCCCCTCTTCGACCCCTCTTGGGGCTGTCATTCGACCTTTCTTGGGCCGTCTTGGGTGCCTCTAGGGCCGTCGTGGGGGCCTCTTCGAGGACCCCAATCAGAATTGAAAAACCATGGGGAATCAACGATGTTGGCATTTCGGGGCCCACTTGGGAAGGCTCTTGGGGCTTTCTTGGAGCTCTCTTGGGGCGTGTGGGAGGCCTCTTGGGCGTCTTGGTGCGATCTTGTGGCGTCTCGGGGCTCTCTTGGACCGATTTTGGGGGCCTCTCGGGGCCTTTCTTGGCCCGTCTCGGGGCCCTCTGCTGGCCCCTAAAAACTCGTGCGAGAAGATGCCCCAGAGACCAGGGGGAACCGTGCCAAGCCAACACAATATTTGAGAATTTGGGGTCCAGTCCCCTGGAAGATTCCTCCGGAGTGAGGCGGGCCAAGGACCTCAGGACAAGCCCACTCCATGCCTCGCAGCACGGTGGCGGATAACGAGGCCGTCTCCGCCGGCGGAAGGCCAGCGGAAGGCCAGGGGAAGCCAGCGGAAGTAAAACATGCCCCCCAAGGGACGGCAACCTTCCTGGATTTCCAGAACCCGCCACGTAAGAGCGACCTTTCGCTGGAGCGACCTCATGGTAGGGGCGCAGCGGGGTCCCCAGATGATTGAAGACGGTGCGACAGCAGCGTCTTGCGCCCTCGGTCTTGACCTCCCCGCGGCTCCCGGGAGTCCCGCACCAAGCTCTTGCCTGGGGTCACCCCTGCGTGTGGTGGAGCGTCGGCCCTGCATCCCCGCCCAGTCGTCGTCCTGCACGGCTCCCTCCCCTGGGATCCTGGCGTCGCCCGGTTTCTCACGTCCGGCAATGCCGCCCTCTTTCGGGCGGCGGGGCCCTCGCGGACCGAGCGGGCTCAAAAAGTGCAGCAGGAAGATCGGGTCGTACTGTTTTTCGTGGCTGTTGTATGGTTTTGTCTGCAATGTTGTATTGTTGTTCGCGACGCCGGATCTCAGGGACCCCTCTTCGCCCTGCGCTTGGTCACTGCCGCAGCTCTTCGTGCTGCTGCCTCTGCCTCCTACCCCAGACCTCCTCGCGCCGTGGAAAAGCAAAAGCACCAGAGTTTTTGGCTCGTTGAACTGGGCGCTGGGGAAGCCAACAAAAACGGTTCAGGATGAACAGCCGATCCCTTGGGGATGGGTCGAGATCTCCAGGAGCCCGCGCAATGAAACAACGAGACGTTGAGGCTCTCGGGGTGGCTCGGCCCTGCGGTACCGGGTCCGGATGTGATTGCCACCAGGGGCATCCCGAACCGCTCTGCCGCGGAACGGGTTCGCCGGCGAGCCGGCATCAGTCGAACCCTGACGGGCGGATCGGAACGGGCGGGTCGCACTGGCCGGGCGGGCGGGAAACTCGAGTGGGCGGTCGCTCCGGTTCCGATCCTGGAGCTGTTTTTGTTGCCGTTTCCCATCGCCGTTTTGTTGCCGCTTCCATGTTCAGGGGACACTTTTTCGGAAACGGTGGAAAAATGGCCCTGGTGTTTCCGGGGCCCACTATGGGCGGGCGGGGTCGCAAGCGAGCGAGCGGGCAGAGCGGGCCTGAAGAGGCGGGTCGGGCGAGCGGGCCCGAGCCTGGGCGGCGGGGGGGGGCCTGCAGCGGTCCGCGGGCGAAGCGGCCCTGTTGGCAAGGCGCTCCAGGGCGGAGCGGGGCAAGCGGAGCGGTTCGCGGGCGCAGCGGTGCCACGCCACTCAAGCAGTGGCGAAGCGTCCTGGCTCGCCTATAGCCCTATCAAGCAATGTTCTAGGAACCTTTTGTGGTTTCCACGAAATGTTCTTAGAACAATTCTGGCGGAGTCTGTGTTGTTTTTATCTCATCGGCCTTATGTTCTAAGAACATGCTTTTTGTTCGTAGAATCTACGTGGAACATTTCTGGGTTCTAAGAACACTTCGTGGTAGGACTATGGGACGGTCGGTCCCTGCTCAAGCCATGTGTCGAAGGACCAGCAAAAACATCACAGTCCGACGATCCGCGCGGACTTCTTGGATTCGCACTGGGTCTCCGCGGCGGCGCCTCCGGCGCCGGAACCAAATAACAAAGCATAGTTGACATTCCGACGATCCGCGCGGATTTTTTGGATCCGCGCTGGGCCTCCCTGGCGGCGCTTCCGGCGCCGCCCCCAACGCGCTCCGCGCGCCAGAGAGGGGGTTCTAGCGAAGATTCAAGAAAAAAGCGCGGACTGTCGAAAGTTTATGTTTATGCGTTTTTTGCTTCTCTAATGTGATCGAGTCCAGAGCCGATTCTAGAGCTCGGCCAGAACAGGTGCCAACATGACCCGCTCGCTCGCCCTCAATCCAGATCGGCATAACGCCTTCGTGCAGCGCCGTCATCCCGCTGCTTGCTCATGCCTGCCCCCTCCGCGGCGCTCCGCCCTTCCCCTCGTGCCTTCTCTGCGGCTGGCGGTGTGGAATCCCATCGAATTGGGAAGCCAGGTGGCACCTCCTCTGCGCTCCTGTGCTCGCGACATCACGGATTCAGGCCACTGCTGACGCAGAGCCTGCCACGCCCGACGCCCCTTCCTCCTCAACAGAGGAGGTGCCAGGTCGAGAGAAGCAGCACGATGACCACGACCAGGATGTCGCGAGAGCTTTGTCGATGCCGACCCACGAATCAGCGATCCACGAATCAACGATGACAGGACGATGTACGGTGACCAAGATTGACACCGACGTTACCGCGTTCAGGTTTGGTCATGGTCATCATTTTCTTTTTTCACCACGTGAGCGACGCAGACAGACGGGGTCGTCTTCACTAACATCTGCGCGTGAGCTGCCCGCGTAATGTCGCGCGTAAGCGCCCTCTTCACGCGGTGTGCCACGCTGGCGGTCCGCGTAAGGCGGCGCGTAAGGCCACTATGGCATCTCGCGGAAAACCCGTCTCTTGCCGTCGTTAGAGAAGCAGTCAACGCACAGGGAAGGGATGGGCAGGAGGGACAGGATCCGATCGAAGAAGAAGATCGGCACACATATAAGCTTTTGGCGTTCCGCGCGGATTTCTTGGATCCGCCCTTGACCCCTCCCTGGCGCGCCGAGCGCGTGAGGGGCGGCGCCGGAGGCGCCGCCAGGGAGGCCCCAGCGCAGGTCCAAGAAACCCGCGTGGAGCTCCGGCAGTCTCGTCCTGCGCGTCAGGCGCGGCGCGAGCGCGCGGGGCCTGCACCCCCCCGCCCTCTCCACCCCCCCCCCCCCCTCTCCTACAGGGGCCAGGATCTCAGGCTCCCTCCCCCCCTTCCCGCCCGATGTCGAAGCGCCGAATACGAGAACGCTCACATGAGAAACGTGGCCTCGGAGGCCAGCGTGCTGTGCGCAGCCCCGCCGCGGCCCTCGATGGGGGGGGGCAGGGGCGTGCGCCAGGGCATGGCGTGGCTCCGGAGTTCGCCTCGCCTCCTCCCCCCCCCTGCCCTCTCCTCCCGCCCTCTCCTCCCCTCTCCTCCCCGGAGGAGGAGGAGGAGGAGGAGGAGGAGGAGGAGGAGGAGGAGGAGGAGGAGGAGGAGGACCCCCCCCCCTGGCCCTGGGGCGAGCGCCGAGCGAGGGGGCGGTCCTCCCCGGCGGCCGGGCGCCCCTCCCAGGAGTTCCACCCCGGCTTCTCGAAGATCTCCTCCACGGCGCCGGGGCTCAGCGCCTCGCCCGCGAGCGCCGCTCCCCCAGAGCCTCAGGGGGCGAGGATAGAGTCGGGGCCCTGAAGAAGGAACCCTTTTCGTTGGGGAGGGGCTCGGTGTTCCTTAGTTGTTCTGCAGTTCGCCTCAGGGTTTCCTTATGTTTTCGACCAGAAATCGAAGGTTAACTTATGGAAAAAAGGAGGCGAGGATAGGGGCGAGGATAGGGGCGAGTAGCCCAGGGGGAGAGCAATACATCAAAGCGTGAATTCCCTACCCCGCTGTCGCTTCCAGGCAAAACCGTCGCGTCAGGCCGCTGTCAAGCGGCCTGACCATGCACAGGCCGTAGTTTGGCATCGCTTGGTATCTCTTGGAAGCGAGGGTGGTCAAAAGCGAGGTAGGTTTGTTTGCCCCCTAATACATCTATTCATGCGTCTTCTTGTGCATCCTGGTGGAGGGTACCCTCGGATGTTCTTCAGCTTGCCTGGCAGAGGTTTCATGCTCTTGAAGAAGGTTCGTCTGTCCCAGGTCTGGCCGTATGTTCAGAGGCGAGGATAGGGGCGAGTAGCCCAGGGGAGAGCAGTACATGTACTCAGGTGCCCCGAAGATCTATGTCTTCGAAAGGCTCCTGGGCGAACACGCGTAGCGCACGCCCCTGGGCTATTCGCCCCTATCGTCGCCACCGAGGCCCCCGCGACCCCAGATAAAATTCACGGCGGAGGGTTTTCCTAAATTTTCTGCCTCGGGGGGCCCTGACTGGGCCTCGGGGCCGTCATAAGCAACGACTCCGGATGACAAGCCGGTCCTGGGAAATGGGTCGCGACTCTCTGATCGGGCGGGCGGTAATGGGGGGGTGAACTCAATGGGAGGTGAAGAAAACAGCCCTACCGGGGGCCCTTCAGGACCTTTTTTTTTACCCAGCCGGGGCCCCAAAGCCCCAAACGGGCCCTAAAGGTGTTGTTTTAGGGCAAGACATGTGTCCAGATCCACTTCAGCTTTGCGTCTCGGGCTCCCTTCCCCAGAAATCCGAAGCGCACTCAACATGGACAAACAAAATTCTGGTCCCCAGAGGCTCGACGTTCGTCCATATCCAGTCCGCCGCGGCCTTGTGGCGCCGTTTCCAACAACAACGTCCAATCTTGTCCGCAATGTTCTTCCCCCCCCCATTCATTCGCGAGCCCACCGGGGACGTGCACGCCCAGCCACGTACATGAGTTTGGCCCCCAGTCCGCGAGGCCAGCCCGGTGTTGCGAACGTTCTCGCAGTGCGTACTTTCGAAGCCAACAGGGGCGCAGTGACGTGTACGGCAGGTTCGCGTCGTGTCGACTGGTGGCGGCCCCGCCGTTGGCGTTCAAGGTCGAGCGCCGCCGCCGAGCCGGAATCGTTCGGCGTCGACTGGTCAGACGCGTCGGAGACGGCCGATCGGTCAAGGCTGAATAATCCCCGCGGTGTCGGGAATCAAAGCTGGAGTCGACACGACACGAACCTGCCGTGCGTCCTCCTTTCGCTCCTGATTCCACTCACCCCCCAGTGCCACCCGCCCGATCGGAGCCGACGTGACGAAAATAACGACAGCAGGGGGTCTGGGCTCGCCGCTGGTCGGCCGCGCCCTCGCCAACGGCGCCGTGGGCGCCGCGGCCGCCGGGCAGCGCGTCGTCCCAGGCCCCGCGCGTCGTGAGCAGATCGCAGCGGGAGGTTGTTGGCCATGGTTGGTCGGCATGTCCATCTTCATCGTCCCCGCTCCCACCTGGGGCAGGGTAAGCAGGCTCTCCCAGCGTACCCCCCTCGAGGTGAGGATGGGCGCTCCGAAATCTGAAGGAGACGGTGCCCATTCCCACCTATAGGGGGGTTAGGTTTCCCAGCGGGGCCACGGTTTCCCAGGGGGGGGTGGGGATGGTTTTGCGCTTCCAGAGTCTAGGCCTCCCAGCTGTGGTCGGAGTAGATGGGGTCGGAGGATTGCGCGGCATCGCCGATGCATCGCCGATGCGATTTGACGTCGAGCCCGATTCTCTCCATGCCCTCGTTGCCGATGCGTCGCCGACGTCGCCGGTGCATCGGCGATGGATCGGCGTTGCTTCGCCGATGCATTGGCGATGCGGCGCGCACCTCCGCCCCCATCTACTCTGACCCCATCTAGGAGGCCTCTAGCGTCTGCTTGTCTGAGCAGGTCCTTGACAAGCTTTACATGTTGCCGCGCCGTTGGTTCCGACGCGTGGCCTTGCCTGGGGAGGGTGCCTCGGCCACCCGGGCAAGTGCCGCGTCGGGCTCGGTGGGTTCGCCGTGGGTTTGCCGCGGCGCCAGCTTCGTCTGCTTGGGCGCTGGACGCAGAGTGTTCCGTGGGTTTGCCTTGGGTTTGCCGTGGTGTCGGCATCGTCCACTTGGTCGCGTCGAAAATGAACGTCGCGGCGACACAACACTTTTGGCGTTGCAATATTTCTGCGCAGATGAGTTGAGCATCAACATGGCTTAGCATGTACGCTAGCTGTTGCAACGCATTGTGCCACTACTTTCGGCCCCGGAGGGCCCTCGCCAGTTTCCGGGGTCATCAAACATCGGCCCAGGATGAAAAGCTTGTCCCGGGGAACGGTTCGAGACCACTGGGAGTCGGCGTTGTGAGAGAGACATGACTTCGCGGGTCTGGGTTCTTTGTGTCGCCGTCCTCGCTGTGGTTGGCGTCGCCACCGCCGTCGTGATAAGCCTTTGTCGCCGCCTTCGTCGTCGAAGGGGCTGTCGTAATTCGTTGTTGTCGCCTGCGTCGTCGTCATCGCGGTCGTCTTCACCGAAGTCGTCGTCGTCGCCCTCGTCTTCGCCAGAGTCGCTGCCGACGGCTGCTAGCCATCGTCGCCGCCTTCGCCTGCCTGAGAACGAGAGGTCCCCAGTGCGAGGGGTCCCGAGGATCTTCCCAGTTCTGCCACTCCCGGGGACGCTCTTGGGCCCCAGAGGGCAGTCAAGGAACAGGGCGCATCGTCGGCGGCAAGAGCGCGGGGCCCTGCGAGTGGCGTTGACAGGCCAGCGCGCGCGCCGCGAGAGCTCGGGCGCCGCCGCCGCCGACGACGCCGACGACGACGACGACGCTGCCCCCGCCGACGGCGGTGACGGCGACGACGTCGACCTCCTCCTCCTGCTCCTGCTCCTGCTCCTCCTCCTCCTCCTCCTCCTCCTCTCGGAAGGCAGTCAAGGAACAGTCCGCACGTTCAGGAACCCTTTCCCTCATGGAAGCAGTTTCGCCGGCCTCGTCTTCGTTGTCGCTGTCATTCCTGGCGTCGCTGGGCAAATGGGCCTCGTCTTCGGGATGGTCGTCGTCGTCGGCGTCGAAGGCCAGGTTGGAATCGGCGTCGTTGAAGTCGTGGTCGCTGTCCCGGCGTCTAATTATGCCGAAGTCGTTCACGTCGTCGTCGAAGTCGAAGTCGTTGTCGTCGTCTTCCCCGAAGTCGTTGCGGAAGTCGATGTCATTGTCGATCGCAATGGGGGTTGTTCTCGTCTTTGCCGGCGGTCAAGGGAAAGCGGGAGGAGGAGGAGGAGGAGGAGGAGGAGGAGGAGGAGCGGGAGGGGACGGCGAGGACGACGACAGGAGACAGTAGGAGCAGCAGGAGCGGAATCAGTTAGGAGCAGGAGGAGGCGGATACCCAATTGCATGGTGGATTGCCGCCCAAGCTCCTGTTTTGCAGGTCCCCGGAGGCCCTGGAGCTCCCAATATGCACAATTCAAAAGAGGAAGCGTCCCATAGCCTCGGCGTTCGATCCCAGAGCGTCATGGGCAGCATGTTCCAAGGAGCAGGAGGCCCAGACCCCCGACGCCGCTATTTCCATGGCCTCCGGCCTGTGCAGCCGGTCCGGGGCTCTCCTGTGAATTGAGGGTTGCCACTGCGCAGCGAGAAGCGAAGTGGTTTGAGGTTTGATTGGGTCTCGTCAGCGATTTTGCTGTCGAGCAATACCAAAACAGACCATGCAGCTCTGGCCTGACAGCGCGCGAGTCGGCCACTCTTGGTGCCCTTCTGGGGGCTGCTTGGAGGCCTTTCAGAGACCCTTTGGGGCCTCTTGGGGTATTCTTGGGGGTCTCATGGGGCCTCATGGGGACGTCTCGTGAGCCTCTTTGGGACTTTGTGGGGTGGAGGGCTCGAAGTGTTGGTTCGAGTTCCCCTGTTGGGACCGTTTGGGGGACCATTTCGGGCCGTCTTGGGGGCCTCCTTCTTGCCATTGCGGAACCCTCTTGGGCCGTCCTCGGGCCCTCTTTGGGGGCCTCTTGGGCTATCTAGGGGCGGTCTTTGGGGCCCCTTGGACCGTCTTGATTGTTAAAATCATACCACAACCCAAGGGAGTTGGGAGAGATGGGTCTCTCGGTGCCTTCTGGGGGGTCCTCTCGGGGCCCTGTTGAAGCGTCTTGGAGGTCTCCTTGGGCCGTCTTGAGGCCATTTTGGGTATCCTGACGCGCTCTCGGGCCGTCTCGTGTGCCTCTTGGACCGTCTTGGTGGCCACCTGGACCCGTCTTGGCCCGCCTTGGGGCGGTTTGGGGATTCCGTGCCCCCCGCCCGCCACCGCCTCCCTCCCCCTCACCCCAGCAGAACCACCCTGCCACACACACACACACACATACACACACGCACACACACGCACACGCACACACACATCCACACACACACACACCCACCCACCCACCCACCCACCCACGCTCACACACACACACACACTCACACACACACACACACACGCACACACACACACGCACACACACACGCACACACGCACACACGCACACACGCACACACGCACACACGCCCGCCCGCCCGCCCGCCCGCACGCACGCACGCACGCACGCACGCACGCAGTCACGCCGACGCACGCACGCACGCACGCACGCACGCCGACGCTCGCACGCACGCGCGCACGCGCGCGCACGCGCGCGCGCACGCCGACGCACGCACGCACGCACGCACGCCCACGCACGCCCACGCACGCCGACGCGCGCGCGCACGCACGCACGCACGCGCGCGCGCACGCACGCACGCACGCGCGCGCACGCACGCACACGCGCGCTCGCGCGCACGCACGCACGCAGGCACGCACGCGCGCACGCAAACGGCAGAGCTGAGCTCAGGCTGTAGCTTCATCAGAGTTGAAACCTGAACGTAGCCTCTAGCCTTTTTAGACTCACAGGCCGCATCGGTGGATGCTTTCAGGGAAACCCAGAGGTTTCGACCCATTCCCAAGAACTGGCTCTTGAAGGTCCCGAGGACCAGCGAGAGCCCCCAAGGCCGAAATTGCAGCAGCAACAACAGCAACAACAATTCACAGGCAGCGGTAGGGAGCATAGGGCTGCCTTGGGGACCCCGCCACATCGATTCGTGGAAGAAACGCGACCGGCGTTTTTTGTTGTGCTGTTTGATGTTTCTTTTTGGTTTTCTCTCATCGGCTTCTGGGTATCCTTGCTAGGCACCGGGACCGTCGAAAAAGCGACTCGGCATGAGAAGGTGGCTGTTTGTCTTCAGGCTCAGACATGTTCACTTGCATAGCATTCCCTCCACCCCTCCGCCGCATTTTCAAACAACGCTGTGTCGAACAGGCGTGCAAGCGAGTCCCAACTTTCGTGAAATCGAGTTTTATTTGATCGGGCGTCGCCACGCCCCTTCCCGCTCTATGCAAGTAAACTTGCTGCTGTTTTGCAAGAAAGCGCCCCAGACCCGTTCCAGAGAACGGTTGAGACTTCTGGGGGGTCCACGCTGCGAGAAAATCATGGCGTCGGGGGCTTGGGCCCTTTTCCTCTCCCCTCTCCAGTGCCGAGGCCCGTTGCCGCTGCCGCTGCAGAGCTATGTCCACGCCTCGTCGTCAGCATCGTCTAGCCCGTCCCCATTCCCACCGGGGCATGATATCTGGTATCTCAGCCCCACCAGCCCAGCCCTCCGCGTGGGGACAGTCCCCGCGAAACCCGAAGGGAACAGCATAGATGCCCACCTGGGAGGGGGGCCAAGGCCCCGCCAGTGAGGATGGGGATAGGTTCGACGACGCTCATCTGCGCTGCACGGGCGACGCCCCTCCCCGTGCCCTCCCCCTCCGCCCGCCGCTGCGTGCCGCGGCCCGGATCGGCCAAGGGGCCGAAGCCCGCGGGCGTGGCGACCAACCCGAGGCGGGGCCCCCCGTGGGGGGGGGAGCCCGCGCGGGCGTGCCGCGGCGGCCTCTTGGCCCCTCGGCGTGTGCCGCTGTGGCTGGGAATCAGTGGATGCCCGCTAAAACTTACCAGTTTGAAGCATATCCCTACCCCTATGTGTGACATCACCTCACCTCGATGCCGATCTAAAGGATTCCCTCAGTTTCTGAGGGCCTATCCCCAAGATTGGCCTCGCTTTTTGCTCGCCCATCCTACGGATAGGGATACGTTCGAGACTGGTAAAAAAACGTTGTCATCGTGCCCTGGGTGGCCCGATCTGGGCCACGGGGGCTCGGCCCACTTGGCCCAGATCTCCGTCTCCCGTATGCCCCTTAAGGCACCTGCAGCCCACTTCCAAGCTGGGTTACGGTGGGGGCGTTCGTTTAGGAATGTGTCCATGAGGCTTCAGACCCTGGAGGGTTCCCTATCTGATGAGGGCGGCGGTGATACCCATGGCCAAGCCTCAATTGGAGTTCCACCGGCCTCCAGACCCTGGATTCCTTATCGCCCTCGTCGGGCTTGCGTCCCCCGGGACCGTCCACAGAAACGCCTCGCCGAGAGAAGCCGGGTTCGGGGGAAGGGGTCGAGACTTCCGGGTTTGGACGTTGTGAGAAAATCATGGCGTCGGGGGCCTGCCGACTTCGATGCAGTCATCCGGGGGGGGGACGTTCGTGGACCATTTTTCGTTCTTACTGTGCTTCCCTCGTCTCCCTCCCTCCTTCCTCCGTCCTTCCTCCTCCACCTGGTGTGCTCCTCGCTCCGTGACGGGGGTCAGGAGGCTGCATGACTGAGCATTTGACCTGAGCTATTTTCTTTGTATTCGATGCCAGCGTTGTTGGAGGTTGTGCTTCTTCAGACTCAGGCGACTGTACTTGCATACCATCCCCACTCCCCCATCCGCCGCCTTTTCAAACAGCGCTGGGCCGACAATAGCTTGCAAGTCAATCCCGACGTGTGCGGAATCATGATTCCTTGTCGTGCCTCGCAGCGCCCCCCCCCTTCCACGCACGTAAACTTGCAAGAGCCCACGGGCAAATTGCCTGTTGCCTCATCTCTCGAGCTGTAAGAGAAGGGGGCTACTGCAAACGGGGGTCAGCCACAGCGCCTCGGCAGGGGGTCATTGACCCCGGCTTGCGCGCAGGATCTTGCATGATCTTGCAGGATCTTCCAAGAAAGCCTGACTGGCCAGGGTTTGCATGGACCTGGGTCAGTCAATCCTTATCCTTCTTGAAGCGGGCAAAAGTCAGAAGAAACAACACGGAGAACGATAGCCACGAAAAGGTCAAGTGAAGGAAGCAGGGCAGGAGGAGGGAGTACTCATGCATGTTCTTGTGTGCATGCCCCAACGCTACAAGCCGCCTCCAAATTTAGCGCGTTCGGAGCGATCGCGGACATTTCCAGTTACATACCACATAGCTTGCAGCACAGACGTGTGCATCCATATGTATATATATATATACATACAGGTATACATATACAGGTACGGTGCACCTGCATCGATTGCACAACCACATCGATTGCTCAATGTCGGTTGAGAGCATGCTTCGCGCCACTTCGTTTTCACGACGCAAGTTGTTCCACATGTACAGCACATCAAAGATTGTTCGAACAGGAATTGTTAGGTTTCCACGTTGGCTAACACACATGTGTATATATGTATGTGTATGTATATATATATATAATATCGATGTGCTATACATATATATGTATATGGATACGCAACATTTGAGGGTTCGCTTCGATTCGTTCAACGTTGGTCCTGCGCCCATGCGCTCCCAACAATTCGGTGACTGGGTAACTGGTGAAAGCAGTTGATGCCCACGAGGGGGATCGCGGTCATCATACCAGAACGGGCCGCAGGCGTGTCTTCAGCAGGGAAAAAGGGCAACGGCGTGACGGGGCCAAAGTCAGCCATGCGAGATAAGAGGAAGTAATAACCACCAGGGGGCTTGCGGCCATGCCATCCAAGGCGCAGTGCCATGAACGTCGACGGAGCAACGGCAAAGTTATTGACGCTTCGCGCCCCCACCAGCCAGCCCATCCAGACAGGATGTCCAGGCGAGTTGCCTCTCACAGGCTCTTCGGATGTCTTTTGGAAGCTTGTTTGGGGCCTCTTGGGGCGTCATGGGGCCCTCTTGGAGCGTCTTGGGTGCCTCGGGAAGCCTCTTGGGGCCTGGTTGGGGTCTCTTGGGAACCTCTTGGGCGTTTCTTGGGCGCCTCTTGAGGCCTTCTGTGCGCCCATTGGGTCGTCTTGGGAATCATCTTCGGCTGTCTGAGGTCCTCTTGGGACCATGTTGGGCAATCTCAGGTGCTTTAACTACACGCGCCCCCCCCCCACACCCCTTCCTCCAGGACCAGGGGAGGGGGTAGCGGGAGGGGTAAGACCTCCCCGATGGGGAAGAGGGAGGTTTTGGAAGAGTTGCCGCCCTAGACCACCTACGCCCAGAAGGCTGGCGGGACGAATGATCCGCAGCCAGGGCGGCGGGGACGAAGAGGAGACGGAGGGCGAGAACGATGAGGAGGACGGGCACGGCGAGACAGGCGGTCCCGTTGCCGCCAGAAGGGGGAACGGTCATGGCGAAATGTGCGTCTGCCAGCAACAGGTAATGTGATGACCGCGAGGTGAGTGAAGGTCACGGGGTCGAAAAAACAGTACCTGTGGGCGCGAACGGGGGCCGCGGGCGTCGGGAGCGGGGTGGATGCAAAGTCGGTCTGGCGAGGGGGCGACGCTGATGATCGCGAGAGGGGGCGAAGGTCATCGCTTTGAGAAGGGGCGGGGGGGCCGCCGTGAGAGGGGCGCGCAATGATAAGTTTGTCTAGTCGCGGGCAAAGCTTCAACGCTTTGCGCGTGCCTTTTGGGCCCTGCGCTGCCGAAAGATCTCTTGGACACCTCGGAGGCGTTTTTCCCCCTAACCACCCTGTGGTGTTGGGTCCTCGCTTTGAAGAGACAGAGCCGCGCGTCCCCACCCCTTCTCCTCTCCTCCTCCCCCTCCTCCCCCCTTCCCCCATCAGCATCAGTATCGCCATCTTCATCGTCATCGTGATCGTCGTCATCATCATCATCATCATCATCATCATCATCATCATCATCATCAGCAGCATCGGCATCATGGCTGTCATCATCACCGTCGTCATCGTCATCATCGTCATCATCATCGTCATCGTCATCGTTTTAGTCGCGCCCCTCACGCATTTCGTGGCCTCATAAGGAGCTCCACCCAAGGCCCCAGAGGCGCAGTCCGCATGGCGGCGCCGCCCCATTTTGGCACACACACACACACACCCCACACGTTTCATGCACCCATATGAGGGCTCCACCGAAGGTCCCAGTGGCGCAGTCCGCATGTCGGCGCCAGCCCATCTTTCCAAACCCGTCATACTTTTCGTGGGCCCCAGAGGGAGCTCGCTCCATTTACGGTCCCAGCGGCGCAGTCCACATGGCGGCGCCGCCCCGTTTTGGAACACCTTTCACACGTCGCGTGACCCCATCGGGAGCTCCACCCGAGGTCCCAGTTGCGCAATCCACATGGCCGCGCCGCCCCATTGTGGCACACCCCTCGCACGTTTCGTGGCCCCATATGGAGGTCCACCTGAGGTCCCAGTGGCGCAGTCCGCATGGCGGCGCCGCCCCATTGTGGCACACCCCTCACATGTTTCGTGGCCCCAGAGGGAGGTCCACCTAAGGTCCGAGTGGCGCAGTCGGCATGGCGGCGCCGCCCCATTGTGGCACACCCCTCACACGTTAGGTGGCCCCAGAGGGAGGTCCACCTAAGGTCCCAGTGGCGCAGTCCGCATGGCGGCGCCGCCCCATTGTGGCACACCCCTCGCACGTTTCGTGGCCCCAAGGGGGCTCCACCTAAGGGCCCAGTGGCGCAGTCCGCGTGGGGTACATGTCCTTCCCTGCTGTTGTTTGACCATGCCGCTCTGTTGTTCATCTTCTGCGTGGCGTGCCTGCTTGCCACGCCAAACGTTGCCGAGCCCCGTGCGCCGCCATTTCGTGTCCACTTCCTTCCCGCCTTGTTCGCGGCTGGTCCATGTCCGTTTTTCCTCTTGCTGTTTTTTCTGGATGCCGGTTCGCGCCACATTGTTCCGCGTAGCGTGCCTGCTTGACACGCCGAAGGAGGCCGAGCCCCTCGCGCCGCCGTGTTGCGTCAATGTTTTCCCCGCCGTGTGCTCGACCGTGTTGTGTCCAGTTCTTTCCTTGCTGTGTTTTCTCCCATGCCGCTTTCTTGGATTGTTTTGCGCAGCCTTCATGCCGTTTTGTGACACATTGTTTTGCGTGGCGTGCCTGCTTGCCACGCCGAACGTGGCCGAGCCCCGTGCGCAGCCATTTCGTGTCCATTTTTGTCCCGCCGTGAGCGCTGCCGTTTTGTGTCAATTTCCTTCCCCCTGCTGTTTTTTCCCCCCCGTGTAGCTGGAACGAGGGTCGAAACATCTTCGGCGTCGTAGGGCGCAGGGGTACCCCCATGTTCTTCGCCTGGTGGCCCCCAACCCTATGATGTTTTTCGTTTTGGGCGTTTCCGTGGGGCCCTTGGCCTTCGACGAAAGGGCTCGCGCTCTTGATCCACGTTTTGGTGGCCATGCTTCGACCGTACCATGTTGTTACATGTTGTTTGCGCGCCGTGCTTGCCTGCCGCGCCAAATGTGGCCGAGCCCCGTGCGCCGCCATTTTGTCGCCATTTTCTTCCCGCCCTGTGCGCGGCCGTTCCGTGTCCGTTTCCTTTCCTGGTGTGTTGTTTCCCCACGCAGTTGTTGTACACATTGTTTTGCGTAGCGCGCCTGCTTGCCACGCTGAGGGTGGCCAAGCCCCGCGCGCCGCCATGTTATGTCTATTTCCTTCCTTGGTATTTGTCCTTTTGCTGGCCCCCTCTCCTCATCTCACCTGCATCGCGATACTCGCAGCTCCCCCTCCTCCGCATCCTCCTCGTCCTCCACCTCCTCTTCCTCTTCCTCCTATTGATCCATACCCTCCGTCCTCGCATCTCTGCTTCGGTCCTGCGCATCGTTATCACCATCGCAATCATCGCCGCTCGCCCCTCGCACGTTTCGTGGCCACATAGTGAGCTTCACCGGAGGCCCCAGCGGCAGCGCCCGTATGGCGTCCTCCGAATTTCGGCACATCCCTCACACGTTTTGTGGCCCCATAAAGGGGGCACTATATCAGGCCCCATTAATTAGCAGCGCCCGCATGGCGGCCCCGCCCCGTTTTGGCACACTCTTCACACGTTTCGTGGCCCCATGAGGAGATCCATTCACAATTGCGTATGGTTGGGTCTTTCGCCAGGCTATTTTTGTTGTCTACGCCCGCGTGTGGTTCGTGCATCTCGCGGCCCATTTGGTTCGTGCATCTCGCGGCCCATTTGATAGTTTCGTGGCCGGTGGAACACGATGACGATGACTCATGTCCGCTCGTCTTGGAAGTGGCCCTGGTGTTGTTTGGACGCCTGTCTCGGGGGGGTTCTGAGGCTTGAGTGGACTTTGGGAGGGCCTTGGCGTTCGCGGCGTCGACTGGCCTACAGCTGGCCGACGACGACGGGGCCAACGTGGAAGACGTTTGCAAAGTAGGAGATGGAGCAGAAGATGCAGACCAGGAAACGAATGAGGAAGACGCGCAGCAGCCTATTGATGCACGCTCGATTTGGAGGTGGCCCTGGCGTTGTTTGGACGTTGTTCGGGAGGGTCTCAAACTTGCGGGGGCTTTGAGGGGCCCTGGCGTTCACGGCGATGACTGGCTTTCAGCCTGCCGAAGCGAGAGGAATTGAGTGATCTCGGGGGATGCAGCGGCGGCAGGTTAATGAAGCGGGCGCACGGACGTGAGCGTGATGGGCGTCGCGGTCATGCCGCCTGGGCCGTCGCGTCTCCGTGGTTGCGCACGCTTGACCTGGATCGTGAGTTCGGGGCGTCTTGGGTGTCCGTTGGGGTCTCGCGGCGCGTTTTTATAGGGTTTCTGGAAGCCTTGCACGGCTCGTGCATCGGAGGCCCCTGGATTTTTGTTGGGGAACGTTGCGCTGGACGTAGACGCGACGCCTCATGTTCGCGCGTGGGGGCCGATTGGGAAGCTTCCTGGTTTGAAGCATTTCTAGTTTGAAGCATTTGGGGAGTCTCTGGGTGCCTCTTGGGCCTTCTTGGGAGTTCTCTTGCGCCTCCTTGGGGGGTTTGGGCTGTTTTTGGGCCCTCTCGAGCCGTCTACGAGGCCTCTTGGAGCCCTCTTGGGGGCCCCTTGGGATATTTGTGGGGCCCGCAGGGGCCTGTCTTGGGCCGTTTTTGAGCTTTTTCGGGTCGTCTCGGTGCTCTCTGGGGCCATCTTGGTGCCTCCTTGGGGGCCTTTTGGGTGGGTCGTCTTGGGGCGATTTTAGGGGGCCTCTTGGGTCGTCGCGGACGCTGTCAGGACCGAAGGGGCGAATCTGCTAACATTTTACGTTTGCCGAAGACAATGTGACGAATTGCACCTTTGGGGGGCCCTCCGGGTAGCCTCTTGGGCGGTTTCAGGGCCACCGCGGCCATCTGGAAACCGTCTCGGGCTTTCTTCTAGCGCTCTTGGGCCATTTGGGAGGTATCGTTGGGCGCCTTTGGAACCTCTTGGGCCAGCATCGGGGCATCTTGGGCCGGCGTGGGGTGCGTTCTCGGTTGTCCGGGAGCTTTTCCGATAGCGTCCACAAAGTGAGTGTCGGCCATTCGGGGGGGGCGCGCATAACGTATAGTTGTAATACATGTAGATATACTTATATATAGATATATAGAGATGTTCGTATACACATATATGTAATTATGTCTGTCTATAGACATGTTGTTTGCATATTTGTGCACATGAAGATGTGTGCACTCGTGTTTCGGTTCATGTATACGTATGTAAACATGTATGTATGTACATATACACAGACGTATGAAAACACGATGCGTTTACACACACGCACTCATACTTGAGAGGCTTACGCCAGTCCGCCGACCTTCAGAAGAGGCGGGGGGGTCACGGTTGAGGCGTCGTGGGTCGTTCGGGCGTTATTTGGGGACTCTTGTGGGCGTCTTGGGAGTTGTTTGGGAGCGTGGTGGATCCTCTCGGAGGCAGTTCCGAAACGTCTTTGGGGGCCGTATCGGGGCGCGGCCGCTTGTGGTTTATTGTGGACCGCTTTTGGGCCGTCTTGAGGAAAGTTCGCCCCCCGGTGTACTCTTGCACAGACCACAATTAAGGCCCCCGCCGCCACCCAAGAAGTATCCCAGGAGGGCCCCAGGTCGTGGAATACCTCAAGGAAATCGATGATGTCTGCGTTTCCGCATGTTCCCTTCTACACAATTCCAAGGCTTGCACATGGCCTTTAGGAGAGTCCCTAAATGCAAGAAGCGTCAATAATGATATTCCATGCGTCAGCCTATCCAGCCTAGTTAGAACTGGAGCGCGCGCGAAGCGCGCGATGGTTCTAGGAGAGGGAGAGAGAGAGAGAGAGAGGAGAAAGAGAGAGAGAGAGAGAGAGCGAGAGAGACACCTGCACGCTCGTAAACCTGCATAAGTAGACATACGAACATGTGTTTTCAGGGCGGCTGGGTGCTGGGTGCGAAAGCCCCCCTCCCCCGGCAGGGCGGCGCTCTTCGACAAGGTCAGCGAAGTGCTCCGACGCCCCCCCACCAAGGAGGAGCTCGCGTACGACCAGGCACTGGCGGCGCCGCGGCGCTGCTGTCCCACCTCTCTTCCCGTGCAGGAGGAGGATCCAGGCCTCCTCTGTCCCCGCTGCTCTCCTCGTTCGAGGCCGGGGAGGAGGCCTACTCCCTCCCGGCTCCTCCTCCTCGGGAGGAGGAGCCCACCCGTTCGAGCTGCAGGTTAGCTTTGGCACGCGTCCGTGGCCAAAGACTCAATCAGCGCACCGGGAAGGCCTGGGTGGGAGGGGCAGGATGTCACCGAAGACGACAAAACGGCATCACCATAAATGTTTGGCGGTCCGCGCGGATTTCTTGGACCTCCGTTGGGAGCCCCTGGCGCCGCCTCCTGCGCCGCCCCTGGCGTGCTCAGCGCGCAGGGGGGGGGTCAGCGCAGATCCAAGAAAATAACTTTTTGTCGCGGCCGCAAGTGAAGGTGCAGGTGGCGTCCGAAGACAGCCTGGGCTACGAGCGAAACCTCATTATCTAGCGCGCGCACTCACGGCTGCCGGAGCTGCGGCCAAGGGACGCCGGGCGGCGCCGGGGGCTGAAGGCGGGCTGCAAGAGCTGCCAGGTGTTCCAGGCGGCTGAAGTGCAACCATCCCTGAGGCGAGACCGCGAGGAATGCAAACGAATTGTACCCTGTCGCGGCAGGCGCCAGAGGTAAACGTGCCACCGGGCAGAGCACGGCATAGCGCGGGGCTGTGCAAGCAGTCCAGATTACCTGTGCCACATGCCACCAAGAAAATACGAGCGAAACCTCATTATCTAGCGCGCGCACTCACGGCTGCCGGAGCTGCGGCCAAGGGACGCCGGGCGGCGCCGGGGGCTGAAGGCGGGCTGCAAGAGCTGCCAGGTGTTCCAGGCGGCTGAAGTGCAACCATCCCTGAGGCGAGACCGCGAGGAATGCAAACGAATTGTACCCTGTCGCGGCAGGCGCCAGAGGTAAACGTGCCACCGGGCAGAGCACGGCATAGCGCGGGGCTGTGCAAGCAGTCCAGATTACCTGTGCCACATGCCACCAAGAAAATAACACGGGGAGCGTCGAAAGTTTGAGTTTGTGATTCTGTGCTCCTCTACAATCTCCCAGAGGGGGAGAAGGAGAAGGAGGAGGAGGAGGAGGAGGAGGAAGAGGAGGAGGAGGAGGGAGGAGGAGGGAGGAGGAGGAGGAGGAGGGAGGAGGAGGGAGGATAAGGGAGGAGGAGGGAGGAGGAGGAGGAGGAGGGAGGAGGGAGGAGGAGGAGGGGAGGAGGAGGGAGGAGGAGGGAGGAGGGAGGAGGGAGGAGGGAGGGAGGGAGGGAGGGAGGGAGGGAGGGAGCAGGGAGGCAGGGAGGGAGGGAGGGAGCAGGGAGGGAGGGAGGGAGGGAGGGAGGGAGGAGGGAGGGATGGAGGAGGAGGAGGAGCAGGAGGAGGAGGAGGAGGAGGAGGAGAAGGTACCGATATTGCTAGCCGATCCCCGTCGCACGGCTGGACTCGCTCCGACATCATGGCCACGGCGTGCCCCGGGAGAGGCCTTGGGAGCAGCGGCATCGATATTTTTGTTGTCCCTCCGGGTCCCCTCGTCGGAGGTCGTAGTCGTCCAGCAGGCAATGGCCGGTTCATGTACGAGCTGGTCGTCCGGTATTTGGGGAGTTCGCATTCCCAACCAACGTCAAGCATCTTCCTAGTTCAAGAATCGATATGCTGTGGCTGTGTTTGGTTCTTCTCTATGATGCCGTGAACCCAATCCTCTTTACCCGCCTTCCTACTTCATGTGTTTACCTACTTCTCCGGCAGACGTGTAATCTCGCCGAGGGGGAGGGGAGGGGTGGCCCGCTGATGCCCTGAAGGAGACCAGGGCTTCACCAAAACCAAAGTAGAGGTATCCACACTGGCACCTCTTCATCGTTGTCCCCTTCTTCGGCCCCCTGAGGGGCCCTCGTCGCTACCGCTGGATTCGCATCGAAATTCTGGCCAGAACGCACCCTAGGAGAGGGCCCCGGAGTAGGGGTATCGGCACCTCTGCGTTTCCCGGGGGGGCGCAGGCAGGGGGGCAATTAACAGACAGGCCATGTTGCGTGAGGGCAACTGTACAACAACTGCCCGCCCGTTCGGGCTTCTGGGGGCCCCATCGTCGTCACGGCCAGACGCGGTTGTCCCAACCCCCTCGGGCTGGAGAAGGCGTCCCCCGCACGAGGTTCGAGGACTGTCGGCTTTCGAGTGGCGCGTGCCAGGCCTCCGGAGGCACACTCCAGGGACCTCCCGAGACCCCGCGACTTCCCCCATTCCCTCTCCCTCCTCCTGCGGCCCTCCCCTCGTCGCCGCGGGAGGAGGCAGCCCGGAGAGGCCGGGATGGACCCCGAGGTGGGTCCACAGGCCGCCTTCGAGCGAATCTTCGGAGGGCCTCGGGAACCAAAACTGCAGGACGGCCGAGTTTTTGGGCCTCCCTCTTCCC
Organism: Prorocentrum cordatum; assembly: GCA_963575745.1. Lineage (NCBI taxonomy): Eukaryota > Dinophyceae > Prorocentrales > Prorocentraceae > Prorocentrum > Prorocentrum cordatum. Next base: position 82,618 of record CAUYUJ010014438.1, on the reverse strand, counting down.
CGCCACAACATCATACACAGACGCCCTGGAATGTATTGTTCCTTGGCCTCAGGAGAGGGTGGCGGTGTACAAACCACCATTGAGAGCCAGCGATTTTACACACCGCGACCCTCCCTGAGGGTACATGCAAAGGTTGTCGGAGGGTGTCTGTGTATACGAATTCGTGACGTACCTCCATCCCTTCTCCAAAACGTTGCGCTGGGCTTCGGAGCCCGGGTGCCCCAGAGCTTTTGATGCCGCGGGCCCCAGGAGGCGCCCGCGTCGGGCCCGCAGGTCGCGGGGCCCGTGCGACTGATGTTGGGCCGAGGACACCGGAGCCTCGCGCGGTGACGGGAGGCGTGGCGCCGGAGGTCCAAGAGGCTGCCATACAGCATCAGTCCGAGAGCTTGGAGCCGGGTGGAGGGTTTCTCCGAAGGGCTTAGGGGACCCGTCCTCCTCCTCCTCCCTCCTCCTCCTCCTCCTCCTCTTGCTCCTCCTCTTCTTCCTCCTCCTCCTGCTCCTCCTCCTCCTCCTCCTCCATCTCCTCCTCCTGCTCCTGCATTCCTCCGCCTCCACCTCCTCCTCCTCCCCCTCCTTCTCCACCTCCTCCTCCTCCTCCTCCTCCTCCTCCACCTTCACCGCCTCCTCCTCCTCCTCCTCCTCCTCGTTCTCGTCCTCTTCTCCTCCTCCTCTTCCTCCTCCTCCTCGTCCTGGGGGTGCCTACGGCCCCGGGGGAAACCGTGCAGAGCCGTGGGGCAATGCCAAATGGCATCAGCCAGAGCGCCGCGTCTTGCAGGATCTTACAGGGCCAGGTCTGCACTGACCCGAGCTTGCGCTCAGGATCTTACAGGATCCTGCCAAGCCTGACTGACCTGGGGTTGCATTGACCCAAGTCAGTAGATCCCCGACACATGGCATCAGCGCTCGCTAGCGGCCCACGGAGTTCAAACACGTGCCACGTGCCCTGGAGTGTCTCGCGAAACCCGCGATGTAGACGTCTCTTCCTGTCGGTTGTTGCTAGAAGTGCCCCTGACCCAAAGTGCCCCCAGGATTTCCAAGGGGGCCCCCACGGCCTCCAGAGCACCCCTCGCGAGGCCCAGAAGGCCCCAGGGGCTTCAAAATTGAGCGAACAGCTGAGGGCACCTTGGGCCAGGGGCATTTTTAGCAACCCCAGATCCTGCACTCAGGTGCCAGACAGACTCATGGTGGCACGTCTCCAAATCGGTGGATGTGGATAGATCATGATTCAGCGCGCTTGCTCTTCACGTAGAAAAAAGCCGACAATGTCTTCTTGCAGGATCCCCTAGCGGCCCTAGCGTCGCTGCGTAGGCGACTCCCTGCAGGATGCGACGACAACGAAGGACTTCACCACTGTTCTCCACTCGTCCTGCTGGGCTATGGCAGGGAAGCCCGACTCAGTTCGAGGCGAAGCTGGATCTGCCGAGGTGATACACGTGACGCCCAGGTGTATCTGAACAGGAGGATCACGCTTTCCGCGCCGGGAGACAGCGGAAGCCGTGAGACCTTGACGACGTGTGTCGCAGAGACGAAGCGGCGAGGGAGCACGGGCGGTGCGAGGATGGAGGGCAGAGGGCGTTCGGTGGAGCGCGGTCGCCGCCGCACGGGCGCGCCCGCTGGCGGGGGAGGGCGAGGACTCTGAGCTCCGCTGCCGCGCGACCTCTTTGCCACGCCGTGGGCCTTGAGTCTCTCGACCCCCGACCCCTCGAACGTGCGCAGGTGTCGGGAGGCTCCGAAACGGTGCGGTCACCCCCATGGTGTGGTGAGTCAGCGGGGATGCCGGGGTGACCGCACGGAGCTGGGGCCTTGGTCGTGCTCCGAGGAGGCCTTGGGCGATTGGGGCCTCCAGGGTCCCAACGCCGTGCGGTGACGGACCGTGCGGGGAGGCATCTTGGAATTCCGAAGCCACCGCGTCTCTCTAAGCACCGTCTGGGGACACCCAAGCCCAGACCCCCGACGTAATTGCTAAGGCCTTACGGCCAGTGCCGCCGACCCTGGGTACCTCGGCCCTCGAGGGTGACTGGATGCGTGATAAAACGTCGGAGGTAAATGAAGACGTGTCGGAGGAGGAGGCGGAGGAGGAGGAAGAGGAGAAAGGGGAGGAGGAGGAGGAGGAGGAGGAGGAGGAGGAGGAGGAGGAGGAGGAGGAGCAGGGGGAGGGGGGAGGGGAGGAGGTGGGGGGAGGGAGAGGAGGAGGAGGAGGAGGAGGAGGAGGAGGAGGTGAGGAGGAGGAGGAGGAGGAGGAGGAGGAGGAGGAGGAGGAGGAGGGGAGGGGGGGAGGAGGAGGAGGATGAGGAGGAGAGGAGGAGGAGGAGGAGGAGGAGGAGGAAGAGGAGGGGGGAGGAAGGAGGAGGAGGAGGAGGAGGAGGAGGAGGAGGAGGAGGAGGACGGGAGGGAGGAGGAGGAGGGCGGCGGGAGGAGGAGAGGAGGAGGAGGAGGAGGAGGAGGAAGAGGAGGGGAGAAGAGAGAGGAGGAGGAGGAGGAGGGAGGAGGAGGAGGAGGAGGAGGAGGAGGAGGAGCAGCAGGGGGAGGGGGAGGGGGAGAGGGAGGGAGAGGGTCGCCCGGGGGGATGCGTATCTGCTCCCCCCCCCCACACGGTGGTGAGGGTAGGGAGGGGCTTCGCCACGACTACGATTTCCTTCTGTTTCGTGTTCGATTTCCTTCTATTTCGGGTGACGACGATGACGACGACGACGACGACGACGACGACGACGACGACGACGACGATGACGACGACGACGACGACGACGACGACGACGGTGATCCACGCAAGACGACCACACCGGGATGCGTCTACCACACGCCGACAGGGTCGGCGAGTTTTCTTTCGAAACTCAAAATGTCGACACCCAAAGGTCTCGACCCACTCAGCAGGACCTGTTTGTCATCCTGCGTCGTGTCGTTGACGGTCCCGAGGCCTGGTGAGGGCCCCCGGAGACCCAGAATGGGGAGTTGACAGTCTTTCTTGTTTTTTCGTGATCGATAGGGTCCGGTCTGGACAGGGAGGAGAATGAGTAGGAGGAGAGGGCGGAGGGGTTCTCGCGGCGCGGAGCGCGGCGCCGAAGGTGCAGGACAAGGGCAAGTTCGTGGCGACCGTGCAGGCCTGCCGTGCCAGCTGTCGCGCATCGCTGCGTAGAAACAAAATGTTCGAATCTCCCAGCATGTAGAATGCTCGTCAATCTACGGAGCGACTCATATTCGGAGACTCTTGCGAAATTATTCAGACAGGACCCCACATGAGAGTCTGAGCTTGCCCCATCGAAGTGTTCTTGTCGCCTTGGTGGAGGGCCTTTATCCCTGGTTTTCGCCTGCCCCTCCTCCTCAGCCTCTTCGCCCTCCGTCTCCTCGTCCTTCTCGTCTCCCCTCCTCCTCCTCCTCCTCCTCCTCCTCCTCCTCCTCCTTCTCCTCGTCCCTATGTTACTCCTCCTTCTCGTCCTCCTTGTCGTCCTTCTCGTCTCCCCTCCTCCTCCTCCTCCTCCTCCTCCTCCTCCTCCTCCTTCTCCTCGTCCCTATGTTACTCCTCCTTCTCGTCCTCCTTGTCGTCCTCTTCCTTCCCCTCCTCCTCCTCCTCCTACTCCTTCCTCCTCCTCCTCCTCCTCCTCCTCCTCCTCCTCCTCCTCCTCCTCCTCCTACCCCTTCCTCCTCCTCCTCCTCCACCCGCGTCCTCATCCTCCTCCTCCTCCTCCTCCTCCTCCTCCTCCTCCTTCCCCTCCTCGCAACCCTCCTCATTTTCGCTCTCATATCTTCCTCCTGCTTGTTCTCCGCATGCACCTCCGCTGCCTCGTGGCCGGGGCAAATCGGTGTTCCTCGGCGCCGTCGCCGCCACGGCCGGCACGGGCGGGTGGCCGGTGGCCGACAGGTGGTCGGGTCGCGAAGCCGTCGGGGCAACCCTTCGAGCCAGCACGTTGTGACGCACCCCGCGAGCCGCTGGGTCACGAGACCATGCCGTTGGGACAACCACGCAGGCACCGAGCTAGTCGCGGCCGCGCTCAGGCGGGAGGTAGCACGAAGTCCAGCTCTGCCGCAAGCTGCCCGCACGTCGGCCTCGCCGTCGTCGCTAGCGCCCTCGGCGCTTTGCAGCAGCACCTCGGCGACCTCCTTGTAGATCGGAGGCTCCTTGAAGCCGTGGGCCTGCGTCCGGATTCCCTGCGGTAGGTAGCGCGGGCGAAAAAAATAGCCCAGCGCGAACTCCTCGTAGTTCCGCTTGTTGTCTGGGTGAAATTCGAAGGACGCGATTGCGGCCCGTTGCTCCTGCGCGAACCCCAAGTTTTTTTTCAGCTCCTCCGGCGTGGCCGTGAACCGGACCTCCATGCCAATTTGTGCCAGTAAGACGCCGTGGATGTTCCCCGTTTTGTGCATGTCAGGGACGTTCACAGGGCGCCGGTCCGCGTCTGGAACGCCTTGAATCGCGCCGCATTCGTCTACGGCCTGCAGGGAAACGAAGGGGACGCCGAGGCGCCGCGCGTCGCGACGAGCGCGCGCCTTGATCCACCTCGCCAGCGTTTCCCAGTATATGCCCAGTCAGCAGCCGAGCCGAAAGCTCTCGTGCCGGTGCCGAGGGTCCAGGAATTCGTGGTTGTCCGAGGCCAACGTTTTCTCCCGGGCAGACTAGACCTCTTGCGGGAAGCGCTTGCCCTCGCGCGTGCAGCCCAAGAACGCGATCAGAGGGCCCCCGGGCTCGAAACGCTTTTTGTCCTTCAGCTCGAAGACGCAGGGGACCCGAGAGAAATTCCGGATGGCGTGCTGAATCTCCACCGTCGGCGGCCCCGCATACATGTGCGACCCGTCGTCCAAGATTTCGCTCGCGTCCGTCAGGAGGCCGATGCTGCCGGTGGGCTTCACCTGCAGGAATTCGCCAAGGTGCAACACGATGGGGACGCGCCCGAAGTGGTGATGCGGCTTCTTGTAGGTGGACTCCTGTTCGTCGTGTGTGTCGCTGCGCCCGTGGCAGGCGCGAAGGTTTAGCGCCTTGTACAGAGCAGCCGCCACCATGCTCACCTCCTCGATGACAAGTGCGCGGACGTGCTCCCGCAACCACTTCGGCCTCTCCTGCATCCCCCCGGCCTCATCTTCGCGGCGGGTTTCAAGGGCGGCGTTGTCGTGTTCTGAGCCCTCTGAGCAGGCCCGCGCCGTTTGTCCCTCCCCACCTGGGCGCGCCGCCGGGCGCCCGCTTGGCTGGGTCCTAGACCGGTCCGACGCCCTGATCGATCCGTTCGTGTGCCCCAGGAGCCTTGGACCACTCTCACAGACACTTGGCGTCTCGAAAAAATCGAGACGGAAGTCTTTCATCGTTTTCGGCCTTGGGAGGCCCTCGTCAGACCTCGGGACCATCAAGGAGCGACTCGGAACGAATAGCCGGTCCCGGGGAGGTGGTCGGGAGGTCGGGGGCCCGTGTGGGCCCGTGCGTCGGAAAGAATCGAGACGTCGGATGTCTGGGTTCGGAGAGACGCAAAGATTAGAGGCTTCCTAGGTAGGTCCGAATGAATGGGGTCAAAGGATCATGCCACAGCGCCAACGCATCGCCGATGCATCGGCGATTCATCGGCTATGTGTCGGCGACGTCGGCGATGCATCGGCGATGCATCGGCGACGTCGGGGTGGAAAACGTGGGCCACACATCGATCCGCATCGCCGATGCATCGCCGATGCATCGGCGATGCGGTGCAGTCCTCTGGGCCAGTTTGCCCGGACCCCATCTGGGAGGCCTGGATATTTTCAGGGGCCCTGGGGGCTCAGGACCACCTTTCGAATGACGCGCATATTCGACGAAACCAAGATGAGGATAATATCAGGTGAGGATATGTAGCACCCCGCAATTGCGGATAAGAGTGAGGGGGCGGGCGCGGGCGACGCGGGCGTCGTCGAGCTGGCGGACCTCGTGGCCTCCACTTTCCCTGTCGATTGCGCTCTCCTCCTTCTCCTCCTCATCCTCCTCCTCCTCTTCCTCGTCTTCGTCCTCGTCCTCATCGTCTTCGTCATCCTCCTCCTCAACCTCGTCCTTTTCCTCCTCTTCTGCCTCGTCCTCCCTGTCCCCCCTCTCGTCCTTTCATCATCGTCCTCCCATTCCCAGATGCTGCGCGACCGATCTTTTTGGGTAGCGGATTGATGCGCGCGTGAGAATGGGTAGCGGACCGGAACGAGAGCAAAATGGGTAGCGCGACCGGTTTTATCATGCGTCAATATGGGTAGCGCAATCATGATGCGGGAAACGCAAAATGGGTAGCGATCAACAATCGCGCGCGCTAGTGTTTGCCCCACAAAAATGGGTAGCGAAAAATGGGTAGCAACTAAATGCAACGATAACCGTAAAACAAACGTAAGACAAACGTAAGACACACGTTTGTCTTACGTTTGTTGGGTGTGTGTTTTTACGTGTGTCTTACTTTTGCATTGCGTTTGTAGGGTTGATATGTTTGCGTTTGCATTGCGTGTGTCGTATGTGTCTTAAATGTAGTTTCCACTTGTTGTCATGAATTTTCTCTTGCGCATGTTTCCGTGTTTCTTATGTTTCGGGACAACCATAATGCGCGCATCTTCCTGAGGGGCACGAGACATGCGAGGGCTCCCCTCGGCCAGGGAAGGCCATGGCGGGGTCGGCGGGGGCGGAAGTAGGCGTGGGAGGTGGGCGGTGGCAATAAGATTGCGAGGCCGACAGTCTTCTCTCCACGAGGTTCGGGTCTCTGCCCCGAACGTTAAACATTCACCTGCGTGGGCACTCCCACAGAACACCTAGAAAAAAGGGCGTGAAATCTCGAAGTCCATCCCCCCCGCGAGCGGAGGGACAGGTTTGCAAAATCTAATCTTTCTCGTTTTCGGTATCCTCTTCGCTTTCGGCATCTCCTCCAACCTCACCCTCTCTCCGCCATCCCGTTCCTTCTGCCGTCGCTCCCCGTCCCCGCCCTTGACCCCCCCCCCTCGCGCGCCCTGTTCCTACCCCCCCCCACCCCACTCACCGCTCCCGCCCCATCGCCCTGCTGACTTGTTCCCCACCCGAGTGCCGCGGCGGCAACTGGCGGAGCCACTGATCTACCTTCCAATCCTCCAGCGTTCGCACAGTTTGCGGCTGCACTGCAAGGGCGAAGAGCCAATTTGCACCGTCCCTGCTATTTTTACAACGTGTCGCATGAAATCTTCTGCCATGTAGCACCAAAGCCACCTCGGGTTCAAATACGTGGCGGCTTCTGCAATGTGCCACCACATGTGGTGTTTGTTAACTATGGACCATTTTTTCCTATGTTCATCTGTCATCGAATGCGACGCGAGGGCATGATACATGATGAGCGATGTTTCGACGGCGTCTTGCAACTTTTGTGCAACGGCCGCGTCCAAAAACATTCCAGATGAATCTAAGCAATCGTAGTATGTGCATAACGATTCGCAACAAAGGGTTCGCATTCTTCTAAGATCAGAACCGTCTTCATAATCCTTGCTCAGTTGACATATCACGGGAGCCAGCCAGCGCTGTTGCGCTGCTTTGATTGCTTTCTTTAAAACGGGGTACTGGCTATGTGGACTTTTCAGATTCGCAATGAAACTGCCCAACCCAAAATGTCCGCCCGCCAGGGGCACCCTAGCTGTCGGGCACGCGGCGTTTCTTCTTCCCCGTTCCGTGCTCCCTTCTCCCCCATCATCAGCGTTCCTTTTCTTGTTGTCTTCCCTTTTCCCCACCCATTTTTTCCATCCCCTTCCCCATCCTTGAGTTGACCGCCTCCTTTTACCTATCCTCTCACCCTGTTCCTGAGTGCCTCATACATTTCCCCCCTTTTCACTTCCCCTCCGCCCTCCCCACCCTCTCCCCCCCTCGCCCAGGGGTCTGTCGGGCGCGCGTCTGCAGGGGTAAGTGATCCTGTGGGGAATGTTCCGTTCGTCGTAAATCTTTCGAATACGTCTCCAGATCACAGCGCACGCCTCTGCAGGTGATTCGTCCCGTTGTTCATATATGATCTCTTTCAGGATATTCCCTAATATATGCGAACACGTTCCTTGATCCACCGTGCGCATTGAATCCAAACAAATTGATTCGCCAGTGACGCCCCACACACGGAACACATGATGTGTAAAAAACATATGGCACCCGCCGTCGAAATCGCATCCAGTGCCGAGGGAATTGCTCTTTGATAAAATTGTTAAATGGCAGCGTATCTCTGTTCGCTTCGCAGAGCCAGCACATCTGCGATTCGTTCGGCCACGGCGCCCCCAGGTGCGAGCTAAAGAATTCCATGTCCCCTGGGGCGACTGGTCGCAACGATAGCCACTTCCACAGACATACACAAACAAAACATACACTTCGACCCCGAACCCGAGGAATGCTGCACCAGAACCGCACATTGAACAGAAAATCTGCAACCCAAAACTTGCCGCAGAATCGATTTTAGACGGGGACCAACGTGGCGTATCCATTGCAACCACAGCCTAGGACGCCGTAAATAAATCCTCTGTATGGCAGCGCAGCTGAACACAAATAGTGGCCAGCTCTCTCGGCATGGCGCGAACCCTCTGCGAAAGGCCTGTTCTTCCAATCCGCCGCCGCGACCAGAGTCGACACCGAGCTGTGAGAGTTGTCGCGCTGTCTCGCCGCGTCTCGCCTTCCATGGCCCCCCTCCACCGCCCGTCGCTTCTATCGCCCTCCCCCCGCCCCCTCCCTCGCAACTCCTGCTCATTCCTCATTCGGTCGGCGACATTGATATCCGCGACGCTCGTCCGACCAGGGGCGCGCGGCATGGCGAAGCCAGTGAATCTGTAGTTGGGTATTTCCCACTTGCGAGAGAATTAAGCGACCAGGCTATGACGTCCCAAATTTCAAGCCATGTATCCTTGTCGTCATGTGTTTGTTTGGCCTGTATTGAATATGGCCACCCTGTCACAAACATGTTCAACGAACGAGTCGACCCCACAGCGAGCAAACTCGTCCACGAAATGCACATGAGAGAATCGTTCGTCTGCATCTCTGCACCGTCGCCATGTATACGAAGGGGGATCGCGTGGGCACGGGCGTTATTGCTGAGGTGCCATATTGGATGATTCTTCAAACGCGGGTCATCTTTAGATGCCCCTTCCCAGAATTTCGGCAAGTGGTCTACACCGTAGATATCATTAAATACTTCGCGATGGGAGTGGAACATAGATGCAAACATCTCGTGGGGAAGCAGCATGCTACATTCGGCCTTCACTATCTTATTAGTCCTGGGCTCTTTACAATGAACATCGAACGTCTCGGGCTCGGGGAGCGTGTTCCCTCGCAGATATTTGGTCGCGAGTTGCTGATGAATCCACCCGCGCGGGCCCGAGGCAAGGATTGGGGGATGGGGGGGGGGGGTGGGGGGAAGGTGCCGACGTTGGCGGCCTGGCGGTGGCGAGGGAAGGAGCGCGGGTGGACGGTTAAAGCAGAGGGGGTCGGGCACGCGCCGGAGGCTCCCGCCAACGCCACAAGCAAGGTTTTTCCAGAGCTTTTAGAAGCGTTCGGGGTCTCTGGTGGCCGCTTGGAAGCAATTGTTTCCAGTCTATTGGGCCTCGGAGGGATGGGGGCCCGTGGGCGACCTCATGGGGCGATGCCATCTTGGCGGCACGTGTAAAGCGATCGGCGTTGTTTAATTCCCCCTCGGGGTCTCTGCGGGCATCGCGGGGAAGGGGGGGGGGGGCGCGCGTGTTGCTCTGTCAGCTGGGCCACCTACCTTCGCGATTATCTTCGCGCCCGCGCGGGGCCGCCGCGGAGCAGGGCAGCCCACCGGGCCCAGTCCGCCGAGGCGGCGCTACCACCTCACGCGCAATGGGGGGAGAGCACCCGCACTATTGTCCATGAGCGCTTTGGGGGCAGGGACCGATTGGGCGGGCCAGCGGGCCCGTTCGCCGCCTGGGTCACGCGCTGGCCCGCAATTTAGGAACACCCTAGGGGGCTCGCTCCGTACGCACGTTGGCTAGGCGGAGTGGACGACCGCCTTCTCACCACACACACACACGTCCCGATCAAAACTTGGGCCGCCGCCCCAGTGCCCACCCCACAACCCCTAGAAACGTCAGCTGGCGACGATTCGGCTGACGCGACCCCCGTCCGAAACAGACGGGGGAAATCAGTTGTCGAGGATCTTGAGCTGCCTGCCGCTCGCAAACACCCCCTTCATGGACGTGCACGCCTTCCGCGTCCCCTCCATCGACGGCGAGGGGTCCGTCTGGTAGTCGCCAAGCTCGTCGTTGCACTTGCGGGCGTCCTTGATCACCTTCGGCGAATCGGGGGGGGGCGATCCAGGAGGGGGGGGGGGGGCGGGGCGAGGTGGGCCAGAGTCGGCGTCGAAATTGCGAAGGTGGATGGATTCTGAAGCACGCCATGTAATTCTTGACGCTTCGCGTATCCCCACCAGCCCATGCAAAACCGATCAGCAGGGGAGTTGGTGAATCAGGGGCGACAGGGCGCGCGCAGCCGCCTTCGGGAAACCAATGGTCACTCATAACATCCCGCATTGAAGCATAAGATGGAAACCAGTGCAAGCTACGATGGTGTGTCGATGAGGGGCGGGGGGCGGTTCGGTGACTAGTAATGGCTGCTGCGCTGATTTGTATCTTAAGCTCGCGTGCATTCCTAAATTTGGAGCCATCCTGGGGTTCGCTTGGGGTTATCGCGGGGCCCATCTGGAGCCATTTCTTGGGGCTCTCTTGAGGTCCCCTTAGGGCCTTGTTGGGGCCACCTTGGGGCTCTTGCGGGGCGTCGTGGGCCCCCCTTGGGGCGCTTTGGGGGGCATGGGAGGCACCCTGGGGCCGTCGTGAATATTTTCACAACAAAGGGGGCGGGGTAACTCCGACCCCCCCATCGGAAGCTCAACAGTGTACCATTGTGCCCCCTTGGCCCGCTCTCGAGGCGCTCTCGGGGCAAGCTTGGGGCCCGTTTGGGCACCGCTTGAGGCTCGCTTGAACAGTAGTGTGGCCATCTTGAAGCCCCAAGAACCCATGGGAGGCCAAAGCGCGAGAAGGCAACACCATTGGCGGCCCATGGGTGTTTGAAAGAGGTTGGCATATTGGGGGGGGAGGGGTATTCGGAGGCCTCGGAGAGCACCCGAAACCGTCTGGGGGGCGTCTTGAAGCCTCTTGGACTCGCGTCGGAAGCTATCTTGGCCCATCTACCACTATCATGGGCCATATCGGGGGCCATATTGCGTTGGGGCCCTCTTGGGCCATCTCAGACGCTGATATGCCCCCCCCCCCCCCACCCACCCCGCCCACCATCCCACCCCAACCCCGCCCCCGTCCAAACGCATGAGGGCGGTAGACCTCCCACGCAGGAGACGGACGGTGGCGGGCAACCGACATGCCCTAGACTACCTGCGCCCAGAGGGCTGGTGGGACCTACAAAAAAAGTAATCGCGGGGCCCTGGGAGCCCCCGGGCTCATGGTCCCAAGAGGGCACGGTGGAGACCGTGGATAGGGAAACCTCTGATGCGGAACCCAGGCTCTGGAAGCCAATTCGAATCATAGCGCGAAGCGGCAACGGGTGCCGCCGCCGCCATCATCGGATAAGGCATCCTCTAAGGTTGTCGTTTTGAGGGCGCGCCTTCTTGGCCTTCTCGAGATCGGGCTTCTTGGCGGTCGGGGTGGCGGCCTTCACGCGGTTCAGCAGGAAATCGATGAACACCTTGGCGCGATGCAATGCTGGACCCCGCCCGCAATGAAGGAACACGAACACAAGACAGCGGGTGATGGGCAGGGTGGGCGAGGGGAGGCGGGTGACGAGGGTAGAGGAAGTGAGGGTAGTCGAGCAGGGGAGGGGAGGGGATCTACGAGGCGGAACTGGAGGGGAGCGAGCAGGGGGGTTGCTGGCGGATAAGGGGAAGAGGAGGGATAAGTCTAGATAAGCAGTTGACGTTGAAATTATTACCAGATGGGATTGTTGAGAGTATTGCCAGATTGGCAACATAATCAACGCCCGTTGATTATGTTGCCAATCCTTGGGGCCGTGGCAACACCTACATATACCCCCTCCTTTGTTCGACCACCATCGTGCCTTAGATGCCGCATAGAAGCTCTCCATGTCAGCCTTGATCTCGTCGTAATTGCGCATGGGCGAGTGGTCGCCCTCGAGCAGCTGCTTCCAGGTCTTGTCCTTCTTCGTCTTCGTCTTGTCCTTGTGGGGCCGACTGGGATCCCAAGCCCTTTCCTTCCCCCCGTCCCCACTGACTTGGGTTCCTGCGTTCCTGCGTGCCTGGGTTCCTGGGTTCCTGGGTTCCTGGGCTCCTGGCTCCTAATATGTTTGGCTTCCTGGGTGTCATGCTCGTGCCCGCCCGCGGGCGCCTCGTGGGCGCCCCGCGTTGGGCGGGCGCGCAGCGGCCCGAGGTTTTGCCTGGCGCCCAAACCCAACAAGATTTCCGATGCGGGCCCTCTCCAGATGGGGGCCCAGGGGGATGGCCCGATACATCGTCTGAAGATGGTGGTAGCACTCGCCCCACTCCTCCCCCTCCTTAACACCCCATCCCGTTTCCTCGCTCGTAGTCAGCCGTCTTGTTGCAGCCCCCGCGGCATGTGACCCCCCCCGTTGCTGCTGGCGCAGGAAGGTTCTCATTGCGCTGACGCTTCCCCACCTTTTACCATGTCCCGCCCGATCGGCCAAGATCTGTAGACGTGATCATATACCACGGAGGCTGCAATACCACCGACGCCCTCCGAGGGGGGCGAGGACGCGTCGTGGACAGTATAGCCCAAGGGTGCGTGCGTGCGTGCGTGCGCGTGCGTGCGTGTGTGTGTGTGTTGTGTGTGGTGCGTGTGTGTGTGTGTGTGTGTGTGTGGCGTGTGTGTGTGCGCTTGTGCGTGTGCGCGTGTGCGTGTGCGTGTGCTGTGCGTGTGCGGTGCTTGCGTGCGTGCGTTGCGTGTGTGTGTGTGTGTTGTGTGTGTGTTTGTGTGTGTTTGTGTGTGTGTTTGTGTGTGTGTGCGTGTGCGTGTGCGTGTGCGTGTGCGTGTGGGTGCGCGCGTGGGTTCGCGTGTGCGTGCGTGCGTGCGTGCGTGCGTGCGTGCGTGCGCGCGCGGGGCGGGGTGGGGTGGGGCGGGGTTGGGCGGGGGGCGTCCCTGCACCCTGGCCCACAGGCGCGGTCACCAAACCCACATCCTTGACACCCAGGCCGCGGCCCTGGCCGCGTCCGCGCCCACGGCCAGGCCCCTTCATCGACGTGGTGACCTCGGGCTCCTCGTCGTCCGACACCTGCAAGTCGAGCCCCATGTTGTGGTCATCTCCTGCAGGCTTGATCGTCTAGACACGGCGGAAGCGTTGGATCGGGGAACCGTGGATATGGAATCCAGGGCACCGAAGCCACAGGAACTCCAAGTGTGGGTCGGCCGCAGAAATCGTCACTGCCCTCATCAGATAAGGAACCCCACAGCACAGGAAGCCACCTGAACGCATCGCAAATCAGATGTCGCCCGATCTGCCGCTCCTGCACGTCGCATTCGATCGCCCCCCCTACCCCGCCGACCCCGTCTCCGCCCTATCCCTCCACCTGTCTCCCTCGCGACCACCCCCCCGCCGCCCCTTCCCCCAGATCCCCATCCCCCCTCCGCTGCGACGCGAGGCGCGGGGGGGGACGGGCGTCGGGGGGAGAGAGGGGGGCGGGGGGTCGGCCGCAGGCGGCGGGGCGAGTGCAAGGAGGGCGACGCGAAGACGACAGGGCGATGGAGGAGGGACAGTTGTCGCCCCGTCCTCGGCGCACGTCGTCAAGCATCCTGGCGCGCTTCAACTGGCCATCGATCTCGTCGAACTCGTCGTTCGAGAGCTTCTTCTGGCCGTGCAGCGACTTCTCGCGATGCCTCCCGAACGACTTCTCGTGGGTGTCCTCCACGTCCAAGAACTGCTTCCGCCGCGGGTGGTTCGGGTCGCGGCGAACCTGGGCTGTCGCGTCGCCGTCGCCGCCATCGTCGCCGCCGCCATCGCCGCCGCTGCCGCCGACAACACCGTCGCTGAAAACTGCGCCGTGTTGGTCGTCACCGCCGTCGTCGCGATCGCTGCCCCCGTCGCCGCCGCCGTCGCTTCGCCAAAGACGATGGCGACGCTGCCGACTGCGACAGTCACAGCGACGACGCCGACGAGGACGGCGACGCCAACGACGGCTATAACGGCATCAATGCGGTTGCATGCACGTCGCAACCTTGATGGTGCCCTCGTCGGCCCTCTCCGTCGCCTCCTCCGAGCCGTACTTGTCCACCATCTGCTTCCAGGGCTTCCACGTCTGTTTGCGCGACATCGTCTCCCCGTAGCTGAGCTTCGCCACCATCGTCTTGAACTTCTCGTCCATGTCTGGGTCCTGCTTTGATGTGTTTCAAGGTATACAGTCGGGGCGCTGAAGAAGGGGCCGTTTTCGGTTGGTAGGGGCTCATTTTTTCTTGAGTGGTTTGTATATGGCAGTTTGGGCAAACCGACCGCGTTTCCTATTTAGGGTTAATTGGGTCAACCTCCCGACTGTAAATACCTGGATCACCTGACAAGACAGCCGCTTGCTGCCAGGGGCTGCGATGGTGACACGGGAAGAGGGAGGAGCAGAGAGGTGGAGGGGGGGTGGGAGAGGCTGCAAGGCGAGCGAGAGGGAAACGGGGCAGAGAGTGAGAGGGGATTCGGAATGAGGGAACGAAATGAGCGAGGGAGAGAAGGGGGGAGAGAGAGAGAGAGAGAGAGAAAGAGAGAGAGAGAGAGAGACAGAGAGAGAGAGAGAAAGAGAGAGAGAAAGAGAGAGAGAGAGGGAGAGGGAGAGAGAGAGGGGACACCACGAAAGAATTAGAGAGCGGGGGAACGAGGGGGGATGGGGGGTCGACGCGGGAAGGGGTGTCTGTAGCGGGGTGGGAGAGAAAGAAGCGTGAGGGGCGACGACGGGGAAGGGTGAATTGGTGGAGCAGGGGCAAGGGGCATGGCGCACAGGAAATCCTTGACCCACGCGACGAGGCACTGGAACTTCGCGTCGTTCTTGCCCTGGCGGAGAGCAGGGTTCGAGCTGATGGACTCGAACTGCTCCGTCACGTCGGGCCTGGGCGCTCGAGCCGTCTTGAACTTCCCGTAGAGCGCCCTGATCTCGTCGGGGCTGAAGAGCGCCCTCATCTGCTTGGGGTCGTCGTCGCCATGCTTCCTCTCAGACACTCTCAATGCACGTTAAACCACCCCCCGACTGATGCATTGTGCGCTCCACACCGCCCATGGCTATCATGTATATACTGTGGGGAACTGTGGGAACCACGCCTCTCCCATCCATAACAATACATTGACGCATCTGGCCCCCCCACGCAAACGCTAAGATTTGAAACCTTGTAAGTGATTGTATCATAAACTTAAACACATCTAGATATACCATTATTAGCAAACATCATGGTTGCTAAAACAACTCGACACGATTCAATACGCCGCAGTCCTGAAGATCTCTTGCTTCTCTTCGAGGCTCTTGCCCTCGCACATCTTGACCAGCTCGGCGACCTTCTTCCTGCGAGGGCTCATTTCCGAGCGCTCCTGCCCCAACCTCCTCATACCCCCTGCGCGCACCCCCCCTCCTGGATGCGATTGGACGGGGGGGGGGGGCATCGCAGCGTCCAAGATGGCACAAGATGGCCCCAAGAAGGGCAGCAGAGAGCGCAAGCTGGCCTCCAATATTGCCCAATATAGCGGTAGCGGGGCCAAGATAGCCTCCGGCGCGCGTCCAAGATGTCCCAAGACGGCCCCAATGATGGGTTCAAGTGTTGTCCGACGACCTTGATGACCCCTACCAATATGCCAAAATCGTTCAACGACACACGGGAAACCAATGTAGGTTTGCATCCCCGCTCGCTCGCCGCCGATGGGCACTTGAGGCCCCGCGATGGCCTCGAGACGGCCCGAGATAGCCCCAGACGGTGCCCACGCGGGCCCTGAGACGGCCCCACGAGCGCCCAATAGCGATCCAGGAGCGGGCCAAGAGGGCCCCAGGATTGCACGCTTCAGCCTCCGATGGGTGGGCGGGTGGGCCAGCAGTAGCGGTGGTTCCCATCTGTTTGAACGAATTGATCATAGGCTGCCCCAAGGGACCACTCAGGCATCCCAAACGATCCACACGCAGGCCCGCATACTTCCCGAAATAGATCGCCAACATACGTCCCAATCGACACCCTAGAGGGTTCCAAGACTGCCCTGAGATGGCCCCAATACCGCACCAGGGAAGAGCACCAGGCGGGCCTCACGCTGGCCCCAAGAGAACATCAAGGGAGCCCCAATAATGCACCAACATCCGAAGCGCACGCGAGCTTAAGATGCAAACCAGCGCAACATACAGTACGGGACACCGAAACACCACCCCCCATCGAAACACCATCGGAACTTGCGCTGGCTTTCATCCTAAACTTCAATGCGGTAAATTGCGCGTGATCAGTGCTCCCCCGAATACGACCGCGCGATCAGCAATGCAATGCGTGATACACGCATTTCATTGCTGAGTGTTTCTGGATGGGCTGGTGGATAAACGCGAAGCGTCAATAATTAATTACGTTCAAAATCCCAAACTGTCCCCGACTTGCCGTACACGGCGAGCGTCGTGACCCCAGCGGCAGCAGGCTTCCCCTTGACCTCAGGGGCACAAAGGGTTCATGTGAATGAGATCGTGGGCGCGACGGCCGCTGCTAACACGTGCAAACATGCAATAAACCAAACATTTGGAACAAAAACCGATTTTCAGCAGCATGCCGCGCCCGTCGTTGATTTGGGCAATGGTTCGACAAGCGAACCTGTGTCTTTTTCACAGTGGGCTTCGGCGGCACATTGCTGGGCTTCTTGGGCGCCATTGGATCTGCAAGGGAATGGGCTGGATCCGTGCCGACGGTGTGTCAGCAGCCCTGGACAAGCCCTTGAGCACCAATTGTGCTAACGGAAGCACACGCACTTGGTGTCGCTGGGCCAGCGCAATGCAACGAAAATACAATGCATCCACTGTCAGATGGCGCCGTTGGGCAACAGTTGCACTAACATAATTACATGCGCAACGCAATGGCAATGCAATCCATCCATTCCCAGCTGGCACAGAAACACCATATGTGTATAGAAACACACCAGTATGTGACCATGTCTAGTATGTGCGGTACATGTGAAGTGTTCGAACACGCATACAAATGTGGAAATATGTACACGTCGTGTTCACTATAACGGCATTTTAATGTATGTGTAAATATACATAATATGTATACACAAACAAAATAATACATCGCAGCTGTCAAATACAATATTATTAAACACAATGTGAATTAGATAGTTATATACATTTATATTGTATTAGATCTTACGTTTGTTCTTACGTTTGTCATTTTCGACAAACGTAAGACAAACGTAAGACAAACGTAAGATGTGCGTCTTACGTTTGTCTTACGTTTGACAAACGTAAGATATGTGTTTATATTATATATATAATTATTCATAAAATATATATGAACCTGCATATCAGAACCCATGAATTAATGGGTTTATATATCTGTTTTGATGATCTTACATGTATATTACAATGTCGACGTGGTGATTATATACATATATATATGTCTGTACATGTTGCACCGCAGACAATGCAGCACCCAGACTGTGCCTCATAGATTGTGCCACACAGAGCTTGCACCACATACATTGCACATCGGGGACGCAAGGACCTACTGCTTGGGGCCCATGCTGTCTAACCTTACTCTTCTCACCATTGTGCCCTGCGCTCTCACCCCGCACCCCGAGGGGGATCAAGGCAACCAATATGCACACCGCCAGCATCCAGTCTCACCCTCTCCAGGATGCCAAGCCCACTAACGCAACCTACTCGAGCACCAGAACAGCTGACTTACTAGAATGCTGGCTGACAGTTGCACTCTGAGATCCACGATTTTCTGCATGCGACTGACTTGGCGCACCAGCTCGCTTTGCTTCGAACGTTCCTTGCGTCTGCCGCGCAACACTAGCACACAGGCAACAGACAGAGCAATGGTCGAGCGCGAGGCTGCTACGGACTTCGCCGATCCCGAACATCGCCAACAAGAGCTGCTGTCCCAACCTGCGCACGCCTCGCTGGCCAGCAGGGGGAAGCGCAGCTCTCGGGTGCGAACTTCGGGATGGCGGGGCCCCATGACTCCAACATCGCAGAGCAGACAGTGTTCGGTTTTATCCAGGACAGTGATGTTTTTGTCAAGGGCAATGTTCTGGTGCTCCACATCGGTTGAGGGTTCTGGAGACGAGAGGCCGAGGACATGAGATAAGGAACTTGGAATTGGTTGGGTGGGGCGAATGGTGACGAGGGGATGCGCCACGGCTACCGAACTGAACTTCGTCTAACTCGCGAGCAGCGTGCCCGAACCCAATGCTGTGGGCAATCCACAAGTAGGCGTGAAACATTCCGTACTCTGAACGCATGTGTTCCAAATGGAGCAACACCCTCCTCGCGGTCTTGAATCGCCGCGTCGTTGCTAACACACGTCGAATTGCAATCGTCCCCCCCCCTCCCGACAAATTCACCTATATATCCACTCCCGAACCCTCCAGATCCCAGGCTCTATCACATCTGCGCCAAGAGCTTGGACCGCAACGCTGCAGTCTGAGCTTTGGTGAGGTGTTTGGCGCAGGCTTGCTTCATGATTTTGCACAAGAGGTCGGCGTGCTCAGCCGTTTGTTTCTCATTCGTTTCGATGAACAGATGGGGCTTGTTAAATTCGTCAAACTGAAGGCTGTGCGATTTCTGCTTGCCGTAGACGGCGCGCATCTCCCCATTGAGCGGGTGAACCCAGCTCTTCGGCCTCGACTGATCAGCGCCCTTCCCGCCCTTGGCCTCCTTGATGACCGACTTCGGGACTGTGTCGCCCTTGGCCTCTTTGATGACCGACTGCGTGTCCTTGCAGCCCTTGGCCGCCTTGATGGCCGACTGTGGGCAATTTTCATGCGTGGGCGCGCCCGCGGGAGGAGGCAGGGCGCCCTGCTCACCGTCACCATCCTCCACCTCTACATCACCGCCGTCCTCGCTCAACCCCTCCACCTCCATATCCTCAGCCCCTGCCCCAATGTCTCCATCATCTTCCTCCACCTCCACCGTCTGCCGCAGGGGCGCCGCCTGGCGGCAGGGCCGCAGCCGCCCCCCTCCCCCATCCATTACCCTCATCCACCCATCTCCGTTCCCCCGCTCCCCCCTCCGCCCACCGCCTCACCTCGCCCGCCCACCCGCCCGCCCACCCCTGCCCTGCCCTCCTAGATGGGACATGTAGGGCGGATGGGGCGGGTGGAGGATGAGGGCGGGGTGGCGGGGGGAGGTGGTAGGGGGTGGGGGCGGACAATATGGCGCAACGCCACGGGCGCAATCCCCCCCGCCACCGACGCGAAGAGCCCACCGTGCAGCGCTGTCCGTGGCCAAATGCCCCCCCCCCCAATCCTGCCGCGCGGCCCGCGCCGTGCGCGACGTGCCGTGCCGCGCTGCGCCGTGCCGCGCTGCGCCGTGCCGCCCGTGGCTACAGTTCCCCTCCTGCCCAAAAACCAAGGGTCCTTGACTTCGTTCTTCGTCGCAGGGACTGGCTTGACAGACTTGGCCTTGCAGAGCAGGTCCGCAATTGCACCAGGGCGCTCCGCTGGAGTCACTGGAGCTGGTGTCTGCATCGATGTGGATGCACGCCGCGTGTTCTTCATGGGCGTGACCTTGGGGGCCTGCTCGGCGCTGGGGGCCAGGCAGTCAGCGGTGCGCATCCACGAGCAGAAGTCCTGGCGCGGCGGGCGATGGCCACTCCCCATCTCCCCTCCTTCCCCCTGCACCCCCCCTCTCTCAGCCCAGCGCTCCGAGCTGCCAATTTCGAGATGACCCTTGTCGTGCCGATCGATGGGGGAGAGGGAAGGGAGGATGGGGGAGAGGAGGCCTATCTATATCACGCACTATATATATATGTATATATAGGTGTGTGTACACCCGCACACATGTATACATATAAGAGGTGCGAGTCTATACCCCTCCATCTATACATACATACAACTACATATACATATATAGCCATGCATCTCCCTAACTCCCTCTCGCTCCTGTCCACACCGAGCGGCAATGGGCGAGGCGATAACAACATGGGGTTGGTTCATTATCGCACGCGTCTCACGTGCGTCCGGCAACACTTCCCCAAGAATGTCAAATGCCAGCTGCACGCGTAGCTTACCTGCACTACCCCGCGAACGCGAGTGCAATCTAGCTAGCTGGGGCAGCAGGTCGAGCGCGAGAGGCGCAATCATCTAGCTAGCTGGAGCAGCAGGTCGAGCGCGAGAGGCGCAATCTAGCTAGCCGCATCAGCTGCAATCTACTGAGAAAAGCGCAGCCACGTGGAGAGCTGGAGCAATTCATCATCCGTCGGCTCGGGCTCCAGCACGGCGAAACTGCACTGGCTTGGGCTGCCGCTACCGAACGGCTGCGGCGACCTCCCAACGGGCTGGGGCGTGCACGGGACCTTGTCGTCGATGGGCGTGCTTGTGGTCATCTTGACGGGCGTGTCGCCGTCCTCGACCTGCGCGCCCGTCGATGCCATGACGGGCTTCTTCGGGGTCTCGCTGTCGGCCGCCGCCGCGCCAGACCTTGGGGAGTCCACCGTGACGCCCATCTGCCGAGCGAGGATCCGCTCAGCTGCGGATCTGTCTGCACCCCACCGCCAACTGTTGCGGCGGTGCTTGTCGGGCGGCTGCCACGTGCCATTCGACCCGCGCTTCATCTCCAAGATCGCCTTCCAATCCATCTCCTTCCAAGCGGCGGTGGTCGGGCCGCAGTCGTCCTGCTAGGCCCAGGGGCCCCCGTATTCCTGACGTCCCTAGTCATCCTCCACCCCCACCTTACCCCTCTCCCCCCCCTCGGCGGGGTGCGATGGGGTGGGGGGAGGGGGCTTGGGAGGGGGGTCGACGACGACGACGACGGGGGCTACGAGCGGGAGGTCGAGGGGGAGGAGGACGGTCAATCCACCAGGGACGGGGTGCCACCCAACCCTAAGTCGGCAATTGGTTCCTTAACCCAATTGGTTGCTGTCCTGCTGCGGGCTCGTTTTGACGCGCAGGCGCATCTTTTTGCCGACGTTGTCCTGGGCATCGCATAACGAACAGCACAGGGACAGCGCCGCCCCACCCCCACCACCACCACCACCACCACCACCACCACCACCACCACCACCACCACCACCACCACCACCACTCCCACCCCAAAACTGCGAGGTGGTACGAATTGCCATCGGCATTCGTACCACTGCGCAGCCCACTTAAGGCCTCCCATGTCATCCCTCCCCGCCCACCCCCATCCCGTACCACCATGGGGTGAGCGGGTTCGCGCTGGGCGCATCGCGGTTCCTCGTCCGACCCCGACGAGATGACTTGCTCTGAACATCCCGAGCCACGGGCAAGATCTGTCGAGCCACGGGCAGGCTCTGCTTGCATGGGCAGCTTCTCGCGAGCAGGGTGGCCGAGGAACAACTTGCGCGCAACCTCGGCAACACATTTCACGAACTCGGGCGGGTACTCTCCGCTGGGCGGCAACGTAGCACGCACATCGCCAGAGGGCTTCACCTTCGCACGGGCGGGGTGAGGGACGCAGGGAAACCTCTGGGCGCGCCCCGAGATCCCGATGGGTGCCGCGGCCGCGAGGAACAAGGTTTGCAGCGGGGACGTGGTGGTGCCCAAACCCATTTGAACATATGGCGGCGGCGCCCATCGGGACATCGGAACTCGACCTTAAATTGTCGTGCACCCTTCAAGGACCTTCGCCAGTGCACGGAACTGTATATTATCAGCGTACATGTCCACGTCTCCCACGTGCGTGTGCTTCGAACCAAAAGCTCCCAGGAATGTAGAACACCTGATGGTGCACGCGATTTTATGAAGCTGTGCGAACGGGTAGTACAGCCAGAGCAACGACCCCGACGGGTGGACCCATGTTTGATACACCTATTCAGCTGCGGCATGCAACCCTTTTTCCCCATCCCCTCAGAATCCACATCGCCGTCCCTTTCGCCCATCCCCGTCACCCCCACGGGGGTGATGGGGATGCAGCGCGCCCTGAATCGCCTTCTCATACTGCCCCCCTCTATCTCCCGCTCCTGTCCTCTCACTCATTGCCGCCCCCCACCGTTCCCCCCCCCCCCCCGTCACCCCAAGGGAAAAGGGGCCATGGCAGTTTGAATCCAGCGCGCCCCGCGAAGCCAGCAAATGGTTGCCGCCACGACCAGGCGCTGAGCTCGAATGTTTGCGTCCTTGACCTCGGGCACCGCCTCGTCCCCGTCGATCACGTCGAAGCGCCTCGTCCGCGAACTCGGGGAATCTGCCGCCCAAGTCGACGTAGACGGCGAAAACCATGCCAGCGCGCCCTCCTGGAGACGCATCACAAATGACAGCAAATAGGTGTAGCCCTCGTCGCTCGTGATATTCTCCTCTGGCCCGAACTTATCTGCGCACGGCGTAGCGGGCCCGTGGGCGGAGGCCGCCTCTGAAATCGAAACGCCACCAGACGCCTCCAGGAGCACGAGGTCGCGCCTGTCTGGCTTCAGCGCCATCAAGAACGGGGCGCACGTCGAGAGCAGGCGAGCGAGGTATGAACTGCTGCCGCCCCCCGACAGCCGCGCCCAGCGGTCTGGAAGAAACAATTCTTGGGAGGCCTCAACCAGCGCGGGCGGCATGCAATCGGCCATGTCGCCGACGCGACCGCGCTGGGGCCTGGAAACTTTGGCCGAAACTGGCTACGCACAGGCCGCGGGGATGTCGGGCGAGGGCGAAGAGGCGAATGTCGAGGAATACACAGGTGGGGATGAGGAGCGTTTCGTTTACCAAACGGCACCGCGACCCTGGAAACCGAACCCCCTGAGCGCCCTAGACCACCTGGGCCCTGGGCACGGCGCAGCGATCCTGGGCACCGAACCCCCTGAGCGACCGCCGCGCGCAATGACCGCGAAGATTCAGGGCGAGGATGACTCGGCGAACCCCGCCAACCCTCTGGGCGCAGGTGGTCTAGGGCGGTTCCTTTGTCCAACCCCCTTTCCTTCCCCTGCTCGGGAGGTTTCCCCCCCCCCCCCCCCCCCCCCGTGCGCATGCGCGGGGGGGGGGGGGGGGGGGGTGGGGGAGGGGGGGAGGGGGGGATGGGGGATGGGGGGGGGGGGGGGGGGTGGGGGGGGGGGGGGGGGGTGGGGGAGGGGGGGGGGGGGGGTGCGACCCAGCGCCCGAGATGGCCCAAGATGGCTCCAGGAGGGCACCAGAGAGCACGCGATGGCCTCCAAGATGGCACCCGATGCCTCCCCCCTAGAAAAATTGCCAACATCGTGCAAACACATAGGGGCACTCAATGTCGTCGCGCCTTCTCGCCTTTTCGCCCCCGATGGGCCCGCGGAGCCTCAATATTGCCTCAAGACGGCCCACGATAGCCCCGAGAGAGCCACGAAGGGCCCACCGATATCCTCCATAGCGCCCAAGCGCGCCCCCCCAGAGCGGGCCAAGAGGGTCCCAGGGTGGCGTTTTTGAGCCCCCGATGGAAGGGGAATTAAGGGCGCTCGTTGTTAGCGAGAGGGCCCAAGACGGCGCCCCGTCGTACGTCTGAGGCCGATGTCAGATTGTGGTGTTATTACGTTTATAATACACCACGCGATCGTATGATGGCGTGTCATCTTACGTGTACAATACGTAAGACATACGTAACACATACGTAAGACATACGTAAGACGTACGTGGGACATACGTAAGACAAACGTAACACGTACGTAAACCATACATCATATGAGCATAGTGCATATCACATACGTAATATGATGTACACACTCACGTTTATCATACGTAAACCAGAGCTACGACCGTGCTGGTATAGTACGTAATGTCCGCGCTGCGCCATTGCGATCTTACGGTCGAGGCGTTGACCTAAGGAACCCTAAATAAGGAACGAGAGCACATTTCTCCCATACGTTCAGCCCCGATTCCCGATGGAAAACATCAGGAGAAACCGAGGCAGACTTTGAAACAGTCAAGGAACACCGAGCCCCTCCCCAACGAAAAGGGTTCCTTCTTCAGCGCGCCGACTGTACAGTTACTTTACGTAAGACGATCGCGAGATATTCTCGACGTTTCGCGAACCCCCAGCCCATGCAGAAACGATCAGCAGGGGATCGGGTCAAATCAGGGGTGGTAGGACGCATGCAGTCGCGCAGTCGTCTTCGTGGAAATATTGCTGCTAAATAGTTCCCATCCTAAATTGCAGCGCTGGAAATTGCGCGCGATCCTTGTTTTCCCGGTGACGGCTGCGCGACTGCATGCGCCCTGACGCCCCTGATTCACCAGCCTTCCTGCTGATCGTTTCTGGATGGGCTGGCGGGGGTACGCGAAGCGTCAAGAATGTGGAATAGGACGAAGATAAAGATGGGGATGCTTCGCACGCCAAGGAAAGCCCCGCGATCCTCGATGTCGACGGCGTTGACGCCTGCGCCCTCCAGGTCCGTCACGGCGATGCTCTGGGCCATCTCCTCCTCGTCCTCCTCGTCCTCCTCGTCCTCGGAGACGTCGGACAGCTCCCTCTCCGCGTCCTCGCCCGGACGGGGGGGGGGGCGGGCGCGGCTCGAGGGGGGGTGGCGAAGGGGGGGGAAGGGCGCGGGTTTGGGGGCGTGTCGAGGGGGGGCGAGCACAAGGAGAAGGCGGTGGGGAATCGAGACGGACGGCGAGAATGAGGATCTCGGGCGTAGGGGGTGGGGGAGAAGAAGCAGAGGGCAACGGAGGAGCACTGGGAGACGGCGTCCTCCTCGTCGGCGCCGTCGCGGGCCGCGCTCTGGCCGTCGTCGCCCACCTCGGACCCGCGGTCGGCGATCGGCACCTGGCGACGGGCGCGCAGAAGTCACGGCGCGAATGCAATCCGCATTCGGCCACGAGACTCCGTCCGCAAGACACCCAATCCTGAACCCCCAGGAAATCTAGCTATTATTGTGCACGGGGGCCCGAGAAACCCAGGGTGCCCTAACAAGGAAGCAGGGTGTTACTTGGCATGGCCCCGACGCAGCAAGGCCCTCCTCCCGCCCCTTCTCCCCCTTCCACGTCGGGGCGGCAAGAGGGGCCCCGAGGGGGTGGGGTGGGGGCGGGCTTGGCCCCCCCTCCCCCACCGCGAACGCTGCCCGACTCCGAGAACGATG
This sequence comes from Prorocentrum cordatum, assembly GCA_963575745.1. Lineage (NCBI taxonomy): Eukaryota > Dinophyceae > Prorocentrales > Prorocentraceae > Prorocentrum > Prorocentrum cordatum. The sequence continues at coordinate 57,529 of CAUYUJ010014438.1, read as the reverse complement.
CGACTCGCGAGATGACGCCCTCGACCTAGGGGAAGCCCTCGGGGAAGGTTGCGGGCCTGGAGCGGGTGCGGGGGCAGCTCCCATCTTATACAAATACCAGTTGATCGTGTCGAGCTCCTTGCGGCTAGTGTTCGAGACTGCCTCTGGGAACGCCCGCGCGACTTGGGGCGAGGCGTCGCCCGACCCCAACGTTACCCCGCTGATGGGGCGACGTCGGGGGCGGGCAACACAGGGGAAAGGGTCAGGCGACGAGGGAAGTGAGGAGGCTCGCCATCGCTCGGACGCCCGTTGTTTTGTGAGTTTGATTTCAGTTTTCGTGCGTGTTTTTTTCGCCAAATGGTCAAGGATGTTCCTCGATGGCCCTGGGCCGAAGAAAAACTGCACACGTCCGAGCGATGCCAGGGAGGAGTGTTCGCACACAGCGGCCTGACGCAGCCGCACGGGGTCATCCCTGATGCGCCGCAAGTGTTTGAAGACGACTCCGATTTTGTCTGAAAGCGAGCCCGCCTTCTCCCAGGGGCTGGCAGACTGCTTCTCGCTCGTGCACTTGGGGTACCTATGAGAGGGAAGAGTGCGAACGCGCAACGGACGAGGATATGGATGACGGGGAGCACGTCCCCCTCCTCCTCCTCCGCCTCCTCCTCCTCTCCCCCCTCTCCTCTCAAGCACAGGTTGGCGGAGCGCGTAGCACCATTTTTTGGCTTGTTCTCGCTCGCGCCAGCCTAGCCTCCCGCCCCCTCGCGGCGCTGGAGGAACATCAGGGCATTCTCACTGTGAGACGTGTGGATCACGCGTTGTTTGGGGTGAGGATATTCCTGGTGACTAAGGGAGGTCAATTCGTTGTTCGGCGCTCGTCTCGTCCATGTCTGATGGAGCAGCGGAATGCGAGCAACTTTCTACGTGGGAGGCGTCAGATCTTTCCACGGAGGTGCTGGGGAAGCATTGTGGGCCGCTCCTCAGACAAGTTGGAGTGCAAATTCGTGAGCGGGATCTGTTTCAACTTCATCAGGACACGGTACTCGCTGCTACGCCATCTATTGTCATAGTTGCGTGTGTGTGCCCGCCGATGGGAGATTTCCGCAATGAGCTTGACAGGCTTCTGAATCGCTATCTGCAACGTCGTGTAGCGGACGCAGCAGAGCGGAGGATCCTGCACGACGGCATCGTCTACGAAGCCGCGACGGGACAGCTCCCCAATGCGACAGTGGTTTCTATTTCACGGAGGTCGGACTGTTTGCGAGCCACGAGCAAGCCGTCTGCAGTGATGACCGTGTCGCGCATCGCCGGCTATGTTCCAGTCCAATGCCATCATGGTCCAGACGAAGAGCTACGTCCTTTGCAGGGTGGGCAAGATCTGGTCGCTCGTATCAGCATGTCTGGTCCTGTCGTTCCAACGCTCTTCGTGGACGCAAAGGGCGATTTCAGTATTCCAGCCATGTGCATGCAGGCAACGGTGCGGCGCTGGCCCATTCTGTTTACAGCTCAATGGGATGGGTCACTCTGCTACGCTTGTGCATTGGAGGTGTTGGCTATAATCTAGTCCCGTACATACCCCGACCTCTCGCCTGGCATGGCGTACCGTGTGCGCGCAAGGCCATGGGCGATCACAGCGGGGCGTGGACTTATGCAGAGTTTTACGAATACGCTAAAGATCGTCGGGTGGCCAAGCTGCTGCAAGATAGGTTGTGGCACATTTCGCAGAGCAGCGACGTCAGTCCTCAGTTGCCTGTGCAAGCAGTTCAACCGTACGTTAGCCTCAACGCAGCGGTCATGTGGGCCTTCGCCTCGTCAGTTTGAGTGGTCGGGGCAGCGCTAATGTGTGCATGTATGGTCGCAAATCTTATTCACGCAGTGGGCGCTCATTGTTTCTCGTCATTCGTTGTCCTGGGTGCAGTTACAACATTTTGAGGCGGTGGGCGCTGGCGTTTCACGTCGTGCCAATACGCTCGGCATCGTGGCTTTCGTGCATTTCAGCTGTCAATGGTCATGGTGGTCTGTGCATTTCAGCTGTCAATGGTCATGGTGTCAGTTCTGAGATCTGAGTTCGCGGCCGCGATCTGCCGCTTTCCTCGGGGCTGGACAGAACCCCCAACAGTGACACGTCGATTAGTGACTTGTCCGTTTTCGGTTCTCGAGAGGGCGCCGTGGCCGTTATTTTCCAGGCTCGCGCCCGCCAGGTTTGGGCCTCAGGTCGTTTTCGCTAAACCACGTTTTGCTAAAGGGGGGTCTGTCCATCCCCGATTTCCCTTCTCTACTCCCCCCTCTTCCTCCCCCCCCCGCCCCGATTTCCCTTCTCTACTCCCCCCTCTTCCTCCCCCCCGCCTTTTCCTGCTCCTTCTCCTCTTCCCCCTCTTCCTCCTCCCCCGCCTCCTCCTGCTCCTTCTCCTCCTTCTCCTCGCCCTCACCCGCTGTCGAATGCCGGGCGGCACCGCAAGATCACCCGATGCAGGGCGCTGCGCAGCTTGGAGAAGGTGACCTCCACGAGGCCGCACTGGTCGAGCAAAACTTCAACCTGGGGGCGCGGGCCAGAGGTTTTCTTGGGACAGCCTGGGGCTCTCTAGGGGCCGTCTTGGGCCGTCCAGGGGAGCCTCTTGGGGCCTCTTGGGGGCCCCATTGGGGCCTCATGGGGCGCCTTCGGGGCCTCTTGGGCGCCTCTTGGGGCCTCTTGGGGCTTCTTCGGGGCCTCTTGGGCCCCCCCGCCTCCCCCCGTGTAATCCCCCGCCACTCCCCTCCTTCATTCCTCAGTTTTGGGCGGGTGCCACCAGCGACGGCATCCGAGCGAGAGAACTCGCATGCACAGCACAATCTTTACGAAGAAATTCGTAGTGGCCGAGCACGAAACTCTTCTTGCAGCCGACCTCCTCGACATATTTGGTCAGGGCCTCTGTCAGCATGATCTCATCGACTTCGGCGGTCGGGCGGCGACGGGGTGGGGCCGCCATAATTGTGAAACAACAAAAAAAGCTAAATGGGCTGTGGATGGAGGGGGCAACGCGGGGTTGGAGGATGATGGTGGAGGTGGAGGAGGAGGGGGGATGGAGGTGGAGGAGGGCCGATGGGGGTCAGAATTAAGGACGCTTTTTTATAGCGAAAAACTCCAAGACGGCCCCAAGAGGCCACCCAGGCATGCCCAAAGGGCTTCAATAAGGCCCCCAGACCCCTCCCCAAAGAGCCCCAATAGGGCCCCAAGACGCTTCGAAACAGCCCCAAGGCGGCTCCAAGGATGCCCTAAGACGACCTCGAGAGAGCCCCACGACAGAGCTCCAGGAGGGCCCCAAGAGAACCCCAAGAGAGCCCCAAGATGGCTCCAAGTTTCGAAACGCACGCGACAACCATTACAAATCATCGAAACACCCCTCACCCCCCATCGAAGCACCATCGTAGCTTGCACCGATTTCCATATCAAACTTCAATGCGGGAACTATGTGTGATCCCTGTTTTCCTGAAGACGGCTGCGCGACAGCATGCGTCTTGCCGCCCCTGATTCACCAACTCCCCTGCTGATCGTTTCTGGTGGGGATACGCGAAGCGTCAAGGATTCCCGAAGCGGTTCGCGACGCAAGTTTCTCCGCATTTCTTGTCGCGCGCCGCGTGTGGCGCGCGCCAAAAAATGGGTAGCGAAATTTCGGTATTGGGCGACGCGCGCGAGCTCGAATTTCGGTAGCACATATCTGCAATTTTGGGTACTGGCTACCGATATCGTCCTTGTGAGTCTCAGGGCAATACCGGTATTGGCTGAAGATGCGTCGCTGAGTCGCTACCGGTATTTGGCGGTGTGTTTGCGATTTCGGTCGCGCCCGATCTCTCCTGAGCGCTACCGATCTTTTTGGGTCGAGCAGCATCTGGGTTGTCGTCCTCTCCCTCAGCGGCCTCCATCATCGTTCCCCCATTGTCGTCCATCATCATCCTCCTCCCCCTCCTCCCCCTCCTCCCCCAGACTCGTCCTCCTCCTCCCCCTCCTCGCCCTCCTCCCCCTCCTCGTCCTCCTGCTCCTCCTCTTCCTTCACATTCTCCTTATATCCTCTATTCTTCCGCGTCCTCCTCGTCCCCCGTTTACTCCTCCTGCCTCCCCCTCCTTTCCCAAGAGAACGGCAACACAATCTCTTTTTGTTTCCACTGTTGCTTCCCGATTTCTTTGATCAAGGCAACTCGCCAGGCAAAGTTGCTGGACGGGCTGGTGTGGATGCGCAGGGCTTGAAGAGGTCCTAGCGGATTCAGACGGCATGCAAAAATCCGCCGCCGCGCTTGTGCGGCATTGGTTTGTTCAGTGAACGTGGTTTTGGTCGCGGGTGGGTCGCGGGCTCTCCACCTCCACCCGGAAGGAATGCAAAAACAGCCCGCCGCAGGCGCCAAGAACAATTGGTTTGTACACTGAACGTGGTTTGGGTCGCGGGTGGGCCGCGGGTTTTCCACCGGGGACGAATGCAAAAGATGCCCGCCGCAGGCGCCGACAAAAATTGGTTTGTACCCTGAACGTGGTCGCGGGTGGGCCGCGGGCTCTCCAACGATTGCAAAAGATGCCCGCCGCAGGCGCCGAACAACGCGGTTTGTACCCTGAACGCGGTTTGGGTCGCGGGTTGGTCGCAAATTGGTCACGGGGTGGGTCGCGGGCTCTCCACCTGGAAGGAATGCAAAAAACCCGCCGCAGGCGCCGCAAATTGTGGTTTGTACCTTGAACGTGGTTTGGGTCGAAGGTGGGTCGCGGGCGGGTCGCGGGATGGGTCGCGGGTGGGTCGCGGGAGGGGTCGCGGGGTGGGTCGCGGGGTGAACGTGGTTTGGGTCGAAGGTGGGTCGCGGGCGGGTCGCGGGGTGGGTCGCGGGTGGGTCGCGGGGTGGGTCGCGGGGTCGCGGGGTGGGTCGCGGGGTGGGTCGCGGGTGGGTCGCGGGTGGGTCGCGGGTGGGTCGCGGGGTGGGTCGTGGGTTGGGTCGCGGGTGGGTCGCGGGGCGGGTTGCGGGTGGGACGACGACAACAAACAACAACAACAACAACAACAACAACAACAAGGACAACAACAACAACAACAACAACAACAACAACAACAACAACAACAACATCAGCACCAACAGCAACAACAACACCAACACCAACAACAACACTACCACCAACAACAACAACAACAACAATAACGAACAACGAACAACAACAACAACAACAACAACAACAACAACAACAACAACAACACCAACAACAACAACAACAACAACAACAACAACAACAACAACACCAACCACAACACGAATCCGCACCGCGGAATTCCACTTCAGCCACGCACCCAGGGACAGTGACTGACCGTTCGGCCCCCTCACTCTGATTTCGAGAATTTCTGAGATTTGGCGGCTCTGAACGATGTCTCGAGCGCCGAAGCCTTTTTTCTGTACAATTTTTCTTTTTTTTGAAAGAAAAAGGCGTTCCGGAAAACACTGGAATGGTACACAGAGAGTTAGTCTTTTGGGGAAAATCAACGATACCATTGCACTGAAAAGAAAACGAACCGAACGATATTTCATGTCCCTGGCGCTACTCCAATCAGATGAGGGTGCAAAGCCACCACGACAGAAGGAACCCAGGTCAAAATACTGAGACCCCAGGATCGCAGTACGTCGGAACCCCGATTCTAAATCGAACTGGGGAAATTCGCAGCTGGTTTCTCAAGGACACGGGCCCCACCCTCGCGCATGCGGCCAGCGGTGCGCAACGCAGGGTAGCGACGGAAACCCGCGTCCTTTCACGAGGCCAGAGGTTTCGGCGTGGGAAAAACTACGCGGCCAGAGACTCACGCAGCTGACGATGCCAGAGGCTGTCGTCGTACACGAATATTATCAGAAAAACTTGCGGTGCCAGAGGCTCACGCAGTTGACGAGGCCCGGCGACTGAGGGATAACCAGCTGTGCGGCCAGAGGCTCGCACAGCTGACGACGCCAGAGGCTCTCGCCGACGCTGGCTGGATCATACAGGAGTCGCACGCGGCCAGAGACTCGCATGCCTGACGAGGCCAATGGCTCTCGCCCCGCTTAATGCAACACCCGCACTCCAGCGCGGCCAGTCGCAGGACCCCTGCTTTGGATCCGCAGCCAAGACGCCCCATAGCCCCCCGGGCAGCCCCCAACAGCTTCCCGAAAAAGCCCCCAGCAGCAGGGCCCAAAAGGACACCACGAAACCCCGAGGCCCGGGGAAGCCATCCAGGAGGGCCCCAAGAGGCCTTCCACGAGGCCCCCAAACTGCCCCAGCGTCGCCACGGCATGATACATTGGCGTGCGGGCTTTTCACTCTGAGAGGCCCGCCTGAGATTTCCTCCGTAATCAAACTTGAGGAGCCCAAGGGCGACGACAGGTACAAGTTCCCGATGACCCGCCCGAATTACCACCATGGGGTGCTGGCCCCATGAGGAGGGGGCTCCCGCCTGAGACTACCTCGCAATTCACTCACAGACGAGGCTCCCGCCTGATCTTCCTCCATATTCAAATCTGAGGAGCCCAGAAGTGGCAACAGTTACAAGGTTTTGGATGACCCGCTTCGGATTCGAATGTGAAGTGCGGGCCCCATAGGGAGGGGGCTCGCGCTTGAGAGTTTTTCGAGATTCGCTCACAAACGAGGCCCCCCCCTGAGACTTCTCTCATATTCAAATTCGAGGAGCCCAAAACTGACGACAATTACAGGTTTGAGGATGATCCGCCTCGGATTCGAAAGTGAAGTGCGGGCCCCATAAAGGGGGGGGTCCCGCCTGAGCTATCCTCGCAACCCATTCACAGACGAAGCTCCCGCTTGATATTTCCTCCATATTCAATCCTGAGGAACACAATGGTCGACGACACCAGAAGGTTTGAGGAAGATCCGCCTCGGATTCGAACGTGTTGCGCGGGCCATATCGGGAGGCGGCTTCCGCCTGAGACTTCCTCGCAATTCACTCACAGACAAGGCTCCCGCTTGATATTTCCTCCGCATTCAATTCTGAGGAACACAAAAGTTGACGACTTCTAACAGTTTGAGGATGACCCGTCTCGGATTTGAAATTGTTATGCAGGCCCCATAGGGAGGGGGCTCCCGCCGGAGACTTCCTCGCAATTCACTTACAGACGAGGCTCCCGCTTGATACTTTCTTCATGTTGAAGCCTGAGGAACCCAAAAGTGACGACATTCATAAGTTTTTGGAGCACCCGCCTCGGATTACCAACATGAACTGCGGGCCCCATGGGGAGGGGGTTCCCGCCTGAGACTTCCTCGCAATTCACTCACAGACGAGGCTCCCGCGTGATACTTCCTCCATGGTCAAGCTGGGGAGCAAGCTGGGGAGTTGGTGATGACGAAATGGTGAGTAAGTGAGTGTTGATGATGAGTGGCTCAGTGATGCTGAATGAGTGATTAATGACGATTATGATGATGGGGGTAATGATGATGATGATGATGATGATGATGATGATGATGATGATGATGATGATGATTATGATAATGATGATGATGATGATGATGATGATGATGATGATGATGAGGGATCGAGTGATGATGGGGGTGATGGTGATGATGATTATGATGATGAGTGGTGATGATGATGAAGAAGATGATGAGGATGTTCGATGACAGATGGTGCAATAATCGATGGTGATGATAACGTGACGGGCTGAACGCGTGAATGAGGCGGAGAGGGGGAGGGGGGTCAGGTTCCTGCGCGGGGGGTGTCCAGAGAAAACGAGGAGATTCCAAGAAGCAAATAATTCCTGGGGTACCTGAATTCTGTAGTAATGTCCTACCCGAGCTGTCGTGCAGCTAGTTCGGCGGCGCCGACGATCAGGGGCAGGGATCACGGGGCAGCGGCGACGATCAAAGTGCTAGCGGCGACGACCAGGGGCAACGTTGAGGGGGGATAGGCTCAGGGGGGGATGCATCGACCCCCGATCGCCCACTGATCGCCGATAGGGGCCCAGTAGCCCAACCCGCCCAGGAAGGGGCTGATTCGCGATCGAGGGCCTACCGCCGATCTAGCAGCGATGCATCGCCGAAGCCAGCTCGATGTCGCCCCCCCCCTCCCTGAGCTGATCCTCCCCTAACGTTCCGCCTTCAGCAAAGGAGACGGGACCACTTTTCTAAGCAGTCGCCGGGAAGGAAAGGCGTCATGGAAGAATGGGATGAGGCCTTCGATTGCTGTCGTCGTCTACTCCTATGCATGGCCGTCCCCAGGCCCCACGGTTGTCAAGCATCGGCTCAGGATGGCAGAATCTGTCTCGGGGTCCAGCACCCGCTTCCTTCAGGACCAGTGCCCTTCATGCAAGAGTCAAGAGAAAAGAGACGACTCCGCCCCCCCGCTGCATCTCCGCCTTGGCTCGCCGCCCACGGGCGGGTCCTGGGTGGTCTGGCTGCCAGAGACGGCACAGGTTCTCGGAGCAGTCGAGTGTTATCTGTTGTTTTCTGGTGAGGTTTCCGAGGGTTCTCACAGGTGTATCTGTCGGGGGCGGCAAAGAGGGGGGTGATGACTAGGGGGGGTGGATATCATAGCGGGGGCCATGATATTTCCCCAGATTTCATGGCGCCTCTTCTTGCTTCGTTACGTCCCTGGCCCCCCCGCTGGGCCGCGCACATGCCGCTGGTCATGATTTGCACCCCCCCCTCTTGGACACCCCCCTCTTGGCCGCTCCCGAATCTGTCGGGCGAGTCCAGGACCGGGGAGTACTTGTCAAAGCGTTTCTGGTACGCCCTAAGACTCTAAGAGCGTTCGGAAGCGCTCTGGAACGGCCAGATCTCAGAATTACCCGGTATGCCCCGCTGCGAGTTTGTCCAGGTTTTGGCCTCGTCTTAGTGTGGGCGATTGGAGGAGGAGAAAGGCGAGGACGAGGACGAGGACGAGGACGAGAACGGTACGACGAAGGTGGACGTGGCAGGGCTTCCCAGAAACCCATTCGGGCCCCGCAATCCTTGAAAACGCCCTGATATTATTATTCTTCCTTTGATGGTATTATTCCTCCTCCCCCCTACTTGATAGAGAACGTGTAGGAGAGATGAGGGAGTACGAGGACGAGGACGAGGAGGAGGGAGTTGGGAGGAGCAAGCAGGCAGTCCAGTCCCCAGAAGCCCACGAGATGAGCTAGCGCTGCAAGTGGAAGCAAGAGCGAGGGAATGTCCTTGAAGATCTTGAGCGCGGGGTGCGAGGAGGAGCGGGGGGAAGGGGAGGAGAAGGAGGGTAGATGCGCAGGGGTGAGAGCAACCACGACGACGACGACGACCGCGACGACGACGACGATAACGACTGTGACGGTGACGACCGACAGCGATAGCGGCCACGATGATTGCGTCGTCGACGGCGACTGCTGCGGACAGGACGACGACGACGACCACCACGATCGTGGCGAAGACGACCACGGCGGCTGCGACGGCGACGACGAAAGATACGACGACGTCTACGATAACACGACCTCCACAACGATCGCGATGACAAAACTGTCGGTGTCGCTGAGTTGATAGCTCTCCAGAGGCGTTGCGAAACACCTAATCAGACAGGTGTGATCTCGATGTCCTGGGTCCCGCTCTCGGGGCACTGAGGCAACACCAACCGTCATGTTAAGGCTGTTCGCTCTGACCCTCTCGCGTGCAATTATGCATCTATATTCCAAACCCTTCACTCTCGCTCTCTCCGTCTTCGATCGTACCGCCCTCGGGAGTATATCTTCCTCACCTGCCACCTGCAGATGGTCCAGTCCGTAAACAGGAAGATGAGCGAGGCATGACAACACAGGAAGAGGAGTGCAAGGGGAGGGAGGAGGGAAGGGGCAAGGGGGAGGGAGAAGGATTGAGCACGAGATAGTTTATCACGAGGGGAGTTAGGAGCAGGAAAGCAAGCGGCAGAACCAGACGGGTGGGTCGGGCTGGAGGACTTTGATGGGCGGGTCGGGCGAGTTGGCCCAGAAGGCTAGGCTGAGCGGGCGAGGCGCTCAAGCGTGATACATGTAGGATTCGCTAGGATATCTCGAACGATAGTGCGATGTTCATGTAACTCATGTGGAAGTCTAGAGCGAATGCGTGATTCCTGAGTGGCGAGAGTGCGGCGTCTCAATAAACTGCCAGGATGTCCCGAGCGGGAGCGCGATTCCGGGGTGGATTGGAAGAAATTCCCGCGCGAGCGCGCGATGTTCAGCACACTGTGACGAAGTTTCAGGCGGTAGCTGTTGTTGATGTACACCGGGGGTCAGGATGTCAGTGTGAGCCTCATGATAATCCCTCGTAACATGGTGCGAGCCTGGTGAGGGGTAAATCAATTGAAAAACAAAACCGGGTGCACCAGAGGGGGGAGCAACAATAATCATTTTTCAGAAATGGAATTCAACAACAAACAAACAACTAACTATTGTTTGCTCTTGTCTGCTCGCGCGTCAATCAGAATGCATATCCCAATCCCTCGATACCCGCTTTCTCCGTCTTCGATCGCACCCCATTTTGGGGTATACCTCCCTCACGTGCACCGTGTAGTTGGCGCAGCCCCTAACACATGAAGAAGGAGCCATGACAATACATATAGCGAGGAGGAACGGAGTGCAAGAAGGGAGGGAGGAGGTAAGGGACAAAGGGGAGGGAGAAGCATGGAGCACGAGATAGCTTAGCAGGAGGAGGGGTAGGAGCAGGAAAGCCAGCGGCAGAACCAGATGGGCGGGTCGAGCGGGCGGACCCTAACAGGTGGGACGTGCGGGCGGGCCAAGACGGCCGAGTCGAGCGGGCGCGTCTCTAAAGCGTCAGTCTTGCATGAATCGCGAGGAAGTCTCTGCCGATAAAGCGATTTCGAAGTACATCGTGAGGAAGTCCAGGTCGAAAGCGTGATTCATCAGTGTCGAGGGCGCGACGTTTGAATACAGCGCGAGGAAGTCCCATTCGAGAGTTCGATTCATGACTAGGTTGTGAGGAAGTCTCGCGCAAGAGCGCGACCCTTCACGAACGTGTGAGGACATATCAGTCGGGAGCCGTTGTTGATGAAGTTTGAGGGCCAGGGGCCCGGTCTGAGCCTCAAGATGCTCCCTTATAACAAACAGGGTGCGAGCCATGTGATGGGCATTCCCATTGGAGGGATACTATGATACAATCGGCACATCGGCACCGGAGTGGGGGTTAACAATGTTTCTCGGGAGCCTTGAGACAGGGGTCAATGCAAACGGGGGTCAGCCAGAGCGCCAGATCTTGCAGGATCCTGCGAAGACCCTCTCTGACTGACCCGGGTTAGCGAGCCGCTCGTGGCCGCGAGGCGGCCGCGCGTATTGGCTGACCCGGGTTTGCGAAGACCTGCGAGTCATTTTTTTTCCTGCATTTCAGTTTTTGGTTTCTGGTTGACCCGGGTCTGATTGACCCGGGTTAGCAGATGCCCGAGTTTCTTCTTTAATGATGAGGCCTACCAACAGCAGGAGAGGACGCTTGGCGACACAAAGTAAGAGCCAGTTTTGCGTTTTCGCCAAAAGGGCCGCTACCCATCGTTCGCTGAGAGAAGATACCGTTGGATTCCCAGACCCCCATGTCTTGTAGGCGTTTACCTATTCCAATAAGAGTGGCTTGCGCGTTTCCCTCCGTCCTGGCAGGGGGCAGGCGGAAGATACCTTGGGCGCCTTCCTGCTTAGTGTCTCTACCCATTTCTTCCGAACGATGGGTGTCGGACCCCAAGACATTCACACCTCGCCCCGCGACGAACAGACTACCCCCGACTGGGGTCAGGTCCTGCAAGGGGCCCTCGTCGTGGGCAGCTGCAGATCCACGATGCCAGAGGCCTGGGTCGGCAATGACAGCTGTGGCAGGCTTCAGCAACCGAGACAAACAAAACAGATTGAGGCGCGCTGAAAAGTGCCCCCCCCCCCCCCCCCCCTCCCTCCTGTCAGCCACAACCGCTCCGTAATCCTCATCGACATCCTACGTAGTCTTCCTCACCATTCCCGTCCCCATTCCCCATCTGCTCCTCCTCCTCCTCCTCCTCCTCTTCCTCCTCATCCTCATCCTCATCCTCATCCTCATCCTCATCCTCCGCCTCCTTCCCTTGGGCACGAGAGCATGTTTTTTCTGTGACGTTGGGGGGCGGGGTGGCGTCCCCCCCGGAGCCTGGGCCCATGTGAAAGCCTGGAAGTAGATTCTGCTGGTGTTTGTCCCTCCTCGTCCTCGCCATTGCTCTGCTCGTGTTGCCACTGCTTGCCCCCATTCTCCTGCCTACAGTCTGCTTCCTCCTCGCAGTGATCTCCCTCCTCCTATCTCCTCCATCCTCCTCCTCCTCCTCCTCGTCTTCCTCCCCCCTGCGCATAATCTCCTCGTCCTCATTCCTTCTCCTCCTCTTGCCCACCCCTGTCCCTCCATGCTCCCCATTCCCTCTTCCTCTCCCCCCTGGCCACTTCGTTCCCTCTGCCCCTCTCCCCCCTTCCCCCTTCCCCCTGGCCGAGCCCGACGACGACGACGACGACGACGACGACGACGACGACGACGACGACGACAACGACCCCCCACCCTCCAGCCTCCCCCTCCTCAGTCCCTCCCTGTTCCTCCCACGTCGACTGGGTGGTTCAAAGAGGCCTCCTCAGTCAAGATAGACCTCGCAATGCGATGCAGCACATGCTCCTCGCCATCCCCAGCACGGTTCGTCGGCACCTCCTCTCCGGTCGAGCCTTTCCGAGCCCGTGCGATGGCCCTTGCCATGCCCAGCACGGTCAGTCGGCACCAGCGCGCGCGTTGCGCCGCGCCGCGCGCGCGCCCGCGGAGAGGTCACGGAGGCGGCCCGCGGTGGCAGCGGCACGGCCAGCTTCAGAGGCGGGCGGGCTGCCCGAGCCCTTTGCGCGGCCTCGCGAACGGCGACGACGACGAGCGACGAGGACAACGAGGCGGGGGACGGCGGCGGCGACGAGGAGGACGACGACCGCTCGGAGGAGAAGGAGGATGAGGAGGAGGAGAAGTAGGATCAGGAGGAGGAGGAGGCGGAGAAGGAGGGGGGGCGGAAGAGGAGAAGGAGGAGGAGGAGGAGGAGGAGGAGGAGGACGACGACGACGACGACCACGACGAGGTCGACGAGAACGATGAGAGGGGGGGGCGGGGGGTGGAGGAGAGGGAGGAGAAAGAGGGGGAGGGAGGGAGAGGGGGAGGGAGGAGCAGGCAGGATGGAGGATCAGGGAGGAGCAGGGAGGGGGAGGGAGCAGGGAGAGATGCTGGGGCGAGGAGGAGCCCGCGGCGGCGGCGCGCGGCGCCGCCCGCAGGCGAGGCCGCGAGAACTTCGGTCCTTGCCTGCCGGAGCGCGGCCCTGGCGGCGCTGCGGGCCTTCTTCCCGAAGGCCGCGCACGACGCCGCCGACGGCGGCGGCGACGGCGACGGCAATGCCGACGATGACGGCGACGGCGACGGCGACGGCGACGTCGACGGCGACGGCGACGGCGACGGCGACGTCGCCGACGGCGGCGGAGACGGCGACGGCGGCGGCAGCGGAGACGGCGACCGCAGCGGCGGCGGCCGCGGAGGGCCTCCCTCGGAGCCTGCGAGAGAGCTTCCGAGGGCCTCCGGAGACCTGCCGGGGGCAAGAGAAGGAGCGCTCCATTCCTCGGATGTGCAGTGTTCGGTGCCGTACCTGTCTCTCAGGTCAGGTCAGGCCCGCATGCCCGCGGAAACTGTCAGAAAACGATTCAGGATGAAGAGTTGCTCCCGGGGGAAGGCCTCAGGGTCCGGGATCTGGTTCCTCAGGACTCGTTTCCCCAATGTTGCATTCGGCGGCGAGCGAGGGGGGATGTGAGAAGGGGCGAAGCTTTTCAGAAGGCTCGGAATTCGGAAGTCCCCCAGACTTCCGAGAAATTTGCTAAGCTTTCCCCGAAGACATGGAAAACTCTCCGAAGGCGCGAGGGCTTCTGAGAAGTCCGCCGCCTTTGAGAAGGCCTTCTATTTCTCCTCCCCCCCTAATTAGCTCGCCGCCGATACACAGCTGCACGAGCACGAGCATCATTTCCAGAGGTCCGCGCGGATATCTCCAGGGTCGACGCTTGGCCCACCTCCTCCCCCGTGATCTTTTACGTAGGAAGGAAAGTAAACACAGACGCAAGCAAATGTAGATTTCTGGGGGAATAGGGGACACTGATGGGAATTCGATAATCTGGGAAATACCGGAAAGTTTGGGACAATATGGGACACATTGAAGAATGTAGGAAATTTTGGAATTCGCGTCGAGCTAACTGCCCCATTTCATCCTCCTCCATCTCCTGGGCCCTCGACCTCCTCGGCTGCCAGTTCCGCACGCAATCCCCCCTATAGAGGCGGTGGAGATGTTCGAGGGCCTCGCCCCAGAGCGCACCAAGGAGAGCGCCCGGTGCGTGGCAAGCGCCGTGGGAGCGAGGGGGGACGAGGGAGGAGCAGGTCCGAGCTCAAGAGAAGAAGGCAGAGGAGTGTGAGGCAGGGGTGAGCTGCGCATCTCTGGGCCTTCTCCGCCTCCGCCTTCACCTTCTCCTCCGTCTGGCTCCGTGCTCGGTGCGCTCCTGGCTGTGCTGCGCCTCCTTGGCTGCTGCCCGACGCTCCGCTGCCCCACTCCGCCGCTGAGCAACACAACACGAAAAACAGCTGCGTCTGCTCGGCCTCGGGTTTGCTCGGCCTCGGGGCGACCTCGCCGGCCCCGGTGACCGTCCAGAGGACACTCGGGTCGAAAAGCTGGTCCTGGGGATTGCGTCGAGGCGTTCGGGAGTCGACCTTGTGGAAAGCTCTTGGGCTGTGAGGAGGTGAGGATGCCGAGGGGAGGGGAGGGGAGGAGAGGAGGAGGGAGGTGAGGATGCCGAGGAGGAGAGGATGCCGAGGGGAGGGGGCATGGGAGGTGAGGATGCCGAGGGGAGGGGAGGAGGAGGAACAGGATGAGGTCCGAGCGGAAGGGACCAGAGATTTTCAGGGAGGCTGGAACGAATATGCGGGCCAGGCCCGGTTGTGTTGCGTGCTGTGCGCTTGCGGCAGTATTTCTTTCGTCGGGCTGCGCCAAACTCGTCGGGTGTTCGTCGACAGTAGTGCGAACCCTATGAGAAACCATCCGCTTCTTCCATTCCCAGGGCCCTGCGCCTTGCGTCTGTCGTTGCAGATTGCTTCTTCCGTAGCAGACGTCTCCGGACCGATTGGGCTTCTTGGGGCTGCCATCAAGTTGTTGCTAATTTGGGGTTCTGGCATGAGCTCCCTATATTGTATTTCTTCTTGCAGGCCCACGCGGGCGCTACTTGCCATACTCTTAGCCGTTCTGTCCGCAGTGATTCCCGCCCTAAGTTCGGGCCTGACGAGATGGTAGGATAGTTAAAGGGGGGGTGCGAAATCTGCTGCATCAAGCTGGTTTTGGTCCCGCCGACAGGCCAATTTTTGATACCTGGACGCCTGCCGGCCTCAGGAGGCGCCAGGAACACCAGCTGCGTGAGCTGACTCTCTCGGGGGAAACATGCACAGGCACAAACCATCAGCGATTCCCATGCAGATGTTGACAAAACATGGGAGATGGCAGGGAAGACGAGAACCCAGAACATACTGAAATATGAGGAACCCGAGTATTTGTGTACATTTCTGTGTGTCTCCCTGGGCCCCTTTGGTGCTTGCCTCTTCCGCACCTCGGTGGTGGGCGGTACCCAGAGGGTGACGAGTGCAGATGGAGGCAGGGGCACGCCAGTGTGGAGCGATAAGGGAGAATGATGAGGAGAAGGACTAGGAATGGCGTAATGATAATCAGGAGGAGGGATAGAGAGTAACGACAGGCAAACTGCCATCACGATTGTTGCAGTAGGGTTCCTGCTCAGGAGGCGCACGAGTGGCGGATGAAGAGCGTCCTCAACTACGGGAAGCCCGGGGATCAAGCAGAGTTCGCCAGTGGCGAGAAGGTTGGCTGCTGTTTTCGCTCGTGGCCTTCCCTTCTTTGTGGCGATGCGAGGCAGGCGCTCAGGCAAAGGAGGCAGTGGTGGCACGGTCGTGTTCCCTCGCGCTCTCCCGCTCGAGGAGGTCGCCTCCCCCCTTCTCGCCAGGAAGGAAGCAACTCTTGAGGGAACCTGGGTTCTCCAGGTTCTTGGCAGCCTTCTGGCTCTCGGGGCCATCGTCCGCAGGCCCCCGAGACCGTCGAGAACCGATTCGGTATTTACAGCTGGTCTTGGGGGCAGGCCTTGGGGTCAAGGATCCGTGCCCCCAAGGAACCGCATTCCCTTTTCCTCCGCCAAGCGCCTTTTGTCTTCCCCCCTCGTGTTCTTCTTTGGGGCAGTGGAGGAGGAGAGCGAGAAGGAATGAGAGAGAGAGAGAGAATCGAGAGAGAGAGACAGAACAACATGATGAGAGATGAAGGGTGAGAGCGAGAGTGAGAGAGAGAGAGAAAACAAAAAAGAGCGAGAGAGAAAGAGAGAGAGAGAGAGAGACTGCTTCGCGTTGCAAACGTGCAGCGCAGTGAATTGTGTCAGAAGCTTTCATGTTCTCATGGTTGAGAGGAGTATGTTTATTGGCGCGATAAAGGAGAGAGAGAGAGGGAAAGTGTGTGTGAGAGAGTGAGAGGGAGGGACGCCTCCAACAACAAATGCATAGCCTGGCGACGGACTCAACCATATGCAGTTGTGAGTACCGTCGTTGTGAGTATCGCCTTCGGTGGATCTTCTTATTGGGCCTCGAAGCGAGTTCAGGGTGTGCCCGAATGCGGCGGGGCCGCCAATGGCGGATGGAATTGCATGCGGGCGTTGCCACTTGGGCCTTAAGTGGAGCTTCCCATGGGGCCACGAAACATGTGAACTGTGCGCAAAACGGTGAATGGTGTGCCGATATGGGGGTGGAGCTGCATGCGGGCGCTGCCCCTGGGGCCTTCGGTGGATCTCCCCATGTGGCCACGAAACATGTGAGTGGTGCACCGAAATGGGGGTGGAAATGCATGCGGGCGCTGCCACTGGAGCTCACTGAGGAGTTCCCTTTGGGGACCAGACCGCGAGGGCGCGGATACGGAGATGTTCGCCGCAGCCGATTCACCGGGCGTAATCTAGTCTTCCTGGCGGAGACCTCCCTCGCGGGCGACTTTTGCCCCCACTTGTCGCCCCCACCCCCTAACTTTTCCATGACAAATCTTAGGTGGCCAAGCGTGAATGCTTTTTACCTAACAGCGAAGACTGATAGGTTTCTAGTTGACTCAAAAGAGCTCACAGATCACTCCACAGGGGGGTCCGGGCAGGTGTTGGGGAGTTGCCGGGCGGCAGGGTGCCGGGCTCGTTTTTCACCAACAGTCACACACTTTCCATTCCCAGGCCACATTCTGAATACCCGGATGCAACAGTCACACACTTCGTGCTCTTCGACATCCCAGAACGCCATTCCCGGGCCACATTTAGAATAACCGGATGCAACAGTCACACACTTCGTGCTCTTCGAGTTCCCAGAACTCCATTCCCGGGCCACATTTTGGATGCCCGGAGCCAACTGTAGGCCACTTCGTGCTCTTCTATTTCCCAGAACTCCATTCCCGGGCCACATTTTGGATGCCCGGAGCCAACTGTAGGCCACTTCGTGCTCTTCGAGTTCCCAGAACTCCATTCCCGGGCCACATTTTGAATGCCCGGAGCCAACTGTAGGCCACTTCGTGCTCTTCGAGTTCCCAGAACTCCATTCCCGGGCCACATTTTGAATGCCCGTAGCCAACTGTAGGCAACTTCGTGCTCTTCGACTTCCCAGAACTCCCATTCCTGGGCCACATTTTCAGCAGGGGCAAGAGCACGACGAGGAGGAGGACGAGCAAGACCAGGAGGACGAGGACGAGCAGGAGCAGGACGAGGAGCAGGAGGAGCAGGAGAAGAAGGACGAGCAGGAGGAGGAGGAGGACGAGCAGGAGGAGGAGGACGACCAGGAGGAGGAGGACGACCAGGGAGGAGGAGGAGGAGGAGGAGGAGGGGAGGGGGAGGAGTACCAGGAGGAGGAGGAGGAGGAGGAGGAGGAGGAGGAGGAGGAGGAGGAGGAAGAGGAGGAGGAGGAGGAGGAGGACGAGGACGAGGAGGAGGAGGAGGAGGGGGGGGGGAGAGTACCAGGAGGAGGAGAACGAGGACCACCAGGAGGAGGAGGAGGAGGAGGAGGAGGAGGAGGAGGAGGAGGAGGAGAGAACACCAGGAGGAGGAGGACGAGCAAGACGAGGAGGACGAGAACGAGGACGACCAGGAAGAGGAGGAGGAGGAGGAGGAGGGGAGGGGGAGGACTACCAGGAGGAGGAGGAGGAGGAGGAGGAGGAGGAAGAGGAGGAGGAGGACGAGGAGGAGGAGGAGGAGGAGGACGAGGAGGAGGAGGGGGGGGGAGAGCACCAGGAGGAGGAGAACGAGGACCACCAGGAGGAGGAGGAGGAGGAGGAGGAGGAGGAGGAGGAGGAGGAGGAGGAGAGAGCACCAGGAGGAGGAGGACGAGCAAGACGAGGAGGACGAGAACGAGGACGAGCAGGAGGAAAGAGGAGGAGGAGGAGGAGGAGGAGGAGGAGGAGCAGGAGAAAGAGGAGGAGGAGGAGGCAGGCTGAGGCTGAGGCTGTGACTGCGACTGCCGTTGCCGCTGCGACTGTCATCGCGAATGCGACTACGACTGCGAGAACAGCAGAATTCGACAACTGGATGTTCATCTGAATCTTAAGGGGAATGCTTTCAGATATGCTTCTATACATCGCTGTTAGGTTGCTTTGCCGGGATAATTTTCATATTATCGCGTTCTGACTTTTAGTGGTTGTAGTGGGGATTCTGGTGGGATTTAGTTGGGTCGCAAGTTGGATCTTGTGGGTTTACGTGGAGCCACCTGAGGCTCCCATGCCTGGACACGTGAAACATCACGCCGCTTAGAGGCACATTCGAGGATACATCCCAGGGGGGCGAATGGGACGCACCCCATAGAGAGGATGGGCGCCCCCCTGTCCTATATCCCCGGGTTGGGCCCCACATGTCTGGTCCATTCGAAGAACCCACGAACCTGGTACTCCCAGGGTATGCTTCCTCACGAAGAGGGGCCCCGAGGTGGAGAAGCGCGCTGGCAAGGCCGGCGACGATGCCAGCGAGGGCGACCAGGCCCTCGCCGAGCTGCGCCAGCTGTTCCAGGAGCGCCTCGGGCTTTTTGCTGTCAGCACGGGTGGCAGGACGTCGCCCGCGTGCAGGCGCCATCGATCTTCGATGTCTGTTCATGGGAGCTTTGGGCGGCGACATTGAAATCAGCTTTTCCTGCATGTGGACAGCGTGGAGGCCACATTTGGCCTATCCTCCTGCTCCTCCTCGCCCGTCCTGTGCCGCCTCCCCGTCCTCGTTCTCCTAGCCCCCACGAATACAGTCCAAGTCTGGTCCAAATCCGGTCCACATGTGTTCCAAATCCGGTCCAAGTCAGGCCCAAATTGGACAGTGCTGGGGGCCACGCAGGCTCCCATGGAACGGACACCAAATCGATCAGCAACAAGTTGTATAGAGCAGAACTGCTCGGAGCTCCGCGCAGATCTCTTGGACCGGTTCCGGGCCCCCCGGTGCGGCGCCTCCGGCGCCCCCCCGCGCGCCAGGGAGGGAGGTTCGAGAATTGATGTTTGTGCAGTTCTGTTGTTCCCCACATCCTAAGATGGGGTTCTTGTTATATGTTGGACGCCGCCGACTCCAGAGAACAAGAACACACCCAGAGCACAGACTTACTCATGCACAGACTTACTCATACTCAGACTTACTCATACTCAGACTTACTCAGACCCAGACTTACTCATACTCAGACTTACTCAGACCCAGACTTACTCATACACAGACTTCCTCATACTCAGACTTACTCATACTCAGACCTACTCATACTCAGACTTACTCATACCCAGACGTACACATTCACAGACTTACTCATACACAGACTTACTCATACTCAGACTTACTCATACCCAGACGTACTCATATACAGACTTACTCCTACTCAGATCTACACATACTCAAACCTTCTCATAACCTTCTCATAGTCTGAGTTGCTCAACACGCGGCAGATTTTGATGATGTCTCAGGCGGGGCGCTGGCTTCAGCACCCCTGAGGGGGGTCGCCAGGGGTGTTCTCACGGGCCCGTTCGCGACCAGGTCGTGGGGATGTCTCAGGCGGTTTGTTCGTTTTCGTGCCCAACATCCTTTGCTGTCAGAGCGCTGAGTTCAGCACGCCTTAGGGGAGCCGCCAGGGGTGTTCTCACGGGCCCGTTCGCGGCCAGTTTGTGGGGATGTCTCAGGCGGTTTGCTTGTTTTCGTGCCCACCATCCTTTGCTTTCAGAGCAGATTGTGAGAATGTCTCAGGCGGGCCGCTGGTTTCAGCACCCGTAAGGGGAGCCGCCAGGGGGTAGGACGCTCATGAACAGACGCTCACTACGGCATGACATAAAGCATGAGATGCACATATGGGGAGCTCCACGCAGTGAGTAATTAGTCTCAAGGGCAGTCATGATCTGGCCCACCACGCTTCGGCGCGACACGCAAGCCATGTCCCAGTCACCAGGCGTCACCTTCCTGGACTTTTCCCAGCTTCCTGTCAGGCGATGCGGAGTTACACGTTAAGAGCTCACAATGCATAACGTTTCGTTGAGGCCGCCGCCCTGGCATGCTAATTAGCTAAACAAAGGTTCCTGACCGTATAGGTGCAAGGGTTCCAGCAATCACACACTCAATAATAATGTCAGGCGTCGAGGCTATTTCCCTGCGGTTCGGAGCCCCATCAGGCACAAGCCCCATGAAACCATGCGTGTTCCTGCCCCCCCTCACTGCAGCGGATGCTGCATTTGACTGGCGGGTGCAACTGCAGCGGATGCTGCAATTTCAGTCGTAATGTGTCGCCTCGACTGCCTACGTTTTCCCGTCTCCTTGGGCGGGATAGCCGGTGTTTCTTGCGCGTCGGATGTAGCGTGAGATAACAGCGGGCTTCATATTGTAGAGGCCTCTGGCCGGTGCCGCCGATCTGGGACGATCCCGCTGTCAGAAGGACGCTTTCGCCCCAGCGCGCTGGTTCAAACGTAGGTGGTTTGAAAACAGCTTGGAGGCATTGCGCGGGCTTCTTGAGGGGCCTCTACGACGCATCTTCGAGGCCTCCTGTGGGGGCGTCTTGGAGGTGATTGGGGGACATGAAGGAGGCATCCTGGAGGCCTCCTTGGGGTGTGTAGGAGGTAATTTTTAAGCCTTCGGGAGCGCTTTTGGGCGCCTTTGGGGGGCCTCTTGAGGGCCACTTGGAGCCTCTCGGAGCTTCTTGGGGACTCCTAGAGCCATTTTGGTGCCTCCTGGGCGCCTCTTAGGCCGTCTTGGGCCCTTCTGGGGCCGTCATGGAGCCCTCTTGGGCGCTTCTTGGGCCCGTCCTGGGGCCCGCTTGGGCTGTCTCGGGGGCCTCCAGGGCCGTCGTGGGCCCTTCTTGGGCCGACTTGGGGCCCTCTTGATAGCCCATGGGCCTGTTTCTGGGGTCTCTTGGGCCGTGTTGGACGCTGCGAAGGCCGACGAAGCGAAAATGCAAAACATGTACGTTTTCCCAAGGGAAGGGGGCAGATTTTCCGTCTTTGGGCACTCTTAGGAGGTGTCGGGAGGGTACGGTGGAGGCTTCTGGAGCCGTCTGAGGAGCACATTGAGTGTCTTGGAGCGATATTTCGGCCACTGAGGGCCCTCTTGGGCCGTCTGGGCTGCCGCTGGGCTTTTTATGAGCCCGCGTTCGAGCTCTCCGGGGCGAGGGGCCGACCCGGAGTGAGCTGGAGCTTCGATTTTGCCACCAAAATTGACTCGGACCCCCCCCCTTCCCCAGCAGAGCCACCCTGGCACCCACCCCCCCAGCAGAGCTGAAGCTCAAGAACTGAGGCTCAGGCTATATCTGAGGGTCTTTAAAAACTCACACGCCGGATCGGCGGATTTCGTCGTCGGCAGCGAGGTCTGCCGTTCGCCCCTGGGCTGTGTTGCTTGAGGTTGTTTCCTCTTAGTTTTCCTTTGGGAAGGGTCTCCTGGCCCTCGGAGAGGTTTTAAGCAGGTGGCGGTGTTGACTCAAGTCGTGCTCTGACATGTTAGGATTCCGCTGATTCAGTGCCAGAAGGTTCTCCGATCTGTGCCCACCCACAACGCAAAATTACGCCCCCTTCCCCGTCCCTGGCTGGGGCGATGCAGACTTGTCGCTACCCACCGAACAACCCCAACCCAACCCGAGAGCCCAAAGTTGCCCTCCATTCCCAGTGGGGGGGCATTCCCAGAACATCGAAAACTTACGGATGGAACCCGTGAGTTGGGGTGCTCTGGTAGGTAGTCCACTGAACCAGCGGGTGCCGAGACGGGGGGTGGGATTTCAGAGAATGAGCCACGCTCAAGTGCCAGCCTCGAAGGCCACCGACATCTCACCCCCAGCCAGTCTGTGCATCCCGCATGCTGGGGATGACCGAGGGTGCTGCCGTCAAGGCACGGGCGCCTCGTGGTGGCCTGCTGGCGGTCCCGGGCCATCTTTTGAGAAAGTGCTCGACATGTCAGCTCGGATTCCCCCTCTTGGGGCTCTCTTGGAGGCCTCTGGAACCCTCTTTGGGGGCCTCTTGGACCAACTTGGCGCACTCAATGGGCTGGCCTGAGGCCGTCCTGGGACCCTCTTGGGCTGCCTTGGGACGGTCTTGGGGGCCTCTAGGACCGCTTTGGACAGTCGGAGCCCGAAAAGGCAGTGACGCCAACATCTCACAAAAACCTTAGAACAATCAACTGGTTTGGGTTATCTGAGCCCTCTTGGGGGTCCTCCTGAAGCGCTGTTACGGCGTTTTAGAGGCTTCTTGGGTGGTGAAGACGCCATCTTCGTCCTCGAGTGCTCTTGGACTGTCTCGGACGCCATTGGCTTCTCCTGCAGGCTTCGATGAAGGCTCCTGTGGCGCCCTTGGACGCCCCAGGGGCGACGCTTAAGGATGGGAGGAGGGAGGAGCGGGAGGAGGAAGGAGAGGAGACGCGGGGTGTTGCCTCTTCAAAACGAGGATCCAACACCACAGAATGGTTGGGAAAACACATCCCTGACTCACGGGTGGCAGGGCTGCGACCAGGGTTCTTTTTCGCCCAGGGACCCCCCAGGGCAACCCCGCGCGCGCGCGAGCAAGAACAAGAGCTAGACGGTTACCAGAGACCTTAGCAGCACGCCTCTGAGCCGTGCGGCCAGCGAATTCTCATCCCCAATCAATCTCCGCGCCTCCTCCTTGTGTCTCTCTTTAGCTGTAGCCGCAGCCATCCAGTCTTCGTTCCGACAACCGCGGAAAACCAATGAAGACCGTCGATGACCATCAGAAGACCGCCGAAGGTCGCGGACGACCGCCGAAGACCGTCCGAAGACCGCCGAAGACGGCCCAGGATCGATGAGTAATAAGGAGTCCATTGTCGAATGCGTATCTCGCCTCTTCTTCCGTCGATCCCCCCACTTTTGGCGGCGCGCACAGGGGGTAGGGGCAGGGGGGAAGGCTTGCTTGAAGAAGGGTGCTTCTGACAACGCCTGTGCCTTCTTCTAAGAAGCAGCCTCCTCCTAAGAAGCTTTCCCCCTCTCCACCTACCCCCTTGTGCGCGCCGCCAACACTTGCATCCCTATCCGTGATAATGCGCTCCTCGGTGAGATCGCGAGGTGAAGTGCTCGCAAGCTCGGCCGGGCCCAAGAAACAAAAAGAGCGCGGCTGCCAGGACGACACCACCATCCGGTGAGCGGCCTGCGGGGGGGGATAGGCTCAGGCGGGGGGGGCGAAGTTGTGAGGTTCGAGCTTTTTCCCACCCGACAGGTTGTGGTTGTTAGATTTCAAGAACAGACCCCCTGGCCAACCCCACCCTGCATACTGCGGTCGCCAGACCCCAAGTTGTCCCGAGAATCCCCCAGTATCCCCGAGAGTCCCTGGGAATCCCGCCCCCTCGCCCTCGACAAACACGACAGCATACCGCGGCCGCCAGACCCCAAGTGTTCCCGAGAGTCCCCGAGTGTCCCCGAGAGTCCCCGAGTGTCCCGCCTCGCGCCCTCGACAAACACGAAACAGCACAACAATACAACAGAACATGCACAACAGTACACAACAGAACATGCCATAACATAACATAGCAATAGCATGACAATCTCGAACATAATCTATCATCACAAAGCATACCTGGGCAGAACATTACATAACATAACACGACAGAAACACACATGAACATAACACAATTGATAATAACCGAACGCACTTTGGTTGGACACGCCATATCATGACGCAGCGTTCAGACTACATTATAACACGACAGCAGGGCATAACGACGAACACGATAAAGCACAACGTGCCACAATAGAAGATACCATACCATAATACAACCATGACATAACACGACGGAACATAGCATGGCAAGATCGTTACAACGCATACCATGGCACAACATCGCAGAACATCCCACATCACATCATGACAGAGCAGCACAACATTGTACACATAACACGACAGAACATACCACAGCATGACATAACATGACAACACAACACATACTATGAAAGAAGAGAGCACACTATAACATCACATAACAAACCAAATCAGAACGTCACATAGCAGAGAACCACATAACATCACGAAACAAACCCAACCAGAGCACAAGATAACATCACATAACAAACCAAGACCAGGCCAGACCCCCAGTTGTCCCGAGAATCCCACAGTCCTTGCCGCCGCCCCGCCGCGGGCGGCCTCCTCGCCTGCGTCCCTCAGTCTAAGGATGGGAGGGGGGATGAAGGAGGAGGGGAAGGAGGCATGGGGCAGGAGGAGGAGGGCAGGGGCCCAAGGTTTCGGTGGGGATCGCTCGAAGCAAATCATTAAGCGTTTGCGTCGGTTCTCGAAGGCTTCCCTGCCTCGGGATGCCTTCTAGCGGCTGCGCCTCGCCGAGGGCGTTCCGGAGGTGCCCAGATCGCCCCGGACGGCCGCAGGAGAGCCGAGTCATGACCCAAAACCCGGGGGCCAGCAGGATTGCGCCAGTGTTGCCAGAGGTTGCTTCAGCCTGAGGTGACCCACGCTTGCCCGGAGAGGGCCAGAGATGGCCTCCGGAGCACCTTGCATGGAGGCGGCGATTTGTCCACAACCGCTGCCTGGGGGATCGGTCTTGGGGGACCTCGGCAGGCGGTGGATACAGACATAGATACTTGGGCTCTGGGAGGGGGGGCGAAGGTGTGCGTGTCATCCATGTTCACCGCCCGACGAGGTCCCCGAAGATCGGTCCTCCGGGCGTAGGCCAACACACGCCTCGCACTCGTGAGGTCCAGAGCCCCAGGGCCCCCAAACCTCGCGAGAAGCTGGATGCAACACCCGGGTCCAGGGATCACCTTCGTGCACACCCCCAGAGTTCTGTGCGGGCTCTGAACATTCGACACCAGTTCCTTTCGATCGCGCTCGGTGGCGACCGATCGCCACTCCAAATCGGTCAGTTCCGATCGACTCGTATCAGAATTTGACGCACAGTCGGTAAGACCGATCTCGTAGGTCGCGACCAGGAACATCTGGCGCCCAATGCTCAGGACTTGTGGTGAGCGCACGGAGCTCGGCAGTCGCCATGGCCGGGCCCTGGCACGCACGATCGGTGTTGGACGAAAGCTCCGGGGGCACCCAAACGGTGCGGCGACCGCACCGAATGCTGAGCCGGCGCTGGGCCCCCCCTGGCGGCGCTTCTGATGCCGATCTGAGAAGTCCGCGCTGACCTCAGAGAAGGTGCGTTTGTGCCGTCTTTCGTTCCTCTAGCCGGGTCAGGTGGGGATTCGGGGTCGCCGCACGGGTTTGAGGTTTGGGTCGCTCTCCAAGGATGTCTTGGGCGATTCGGGCCTCCGATGTCCCAAAACGTTTCGTTGACGGGCTGTGCCTGTGATGTTCGTCCGGGTTTCGAGGTCACCGCACGATTTGTCTCCGCACCGTTTCGGAATTTCCCAGAACAGATGTGGTAATCAGGAGACTTGGGTGGGACGGAATCGGGTGCGGCCGGTTGGTTTCTACCCCGCCGCTGGGCGTACATGGTGGCCAGCGACGCGAGCAAGATCGAGGTCTAAACCCTTGGGCGAACTACTTCTGTCAGGCATAACTGGGGAGCGTGTGCAATCGACACCAGATGAGACCATTGCCATTCAACGCGTATATCCCAAACCCTCGATACTCGCCCCCTTAGTCTTCGATCGTATCGCCTTTAGGGGCATGTCTTTCTTACCTGCACCGTGTATTTGTGCAGCCCCTAAGGCAGGGGAAGAGAGGACGAATGGAAGGGAGGGACAAGGGGGAGGGAGGAGGATGGAGCGCGAGAGAGAGTAGCAGGAGAGGAGCTAGAAGTGGAAAACACGTGGCATGACCAGATGGGCAGATCGGGCGGGCAGACCTTATCGGGCGGATGAGGAAGGCGGGCCCTGGCGGCCAGGTCGAGCAGGCGGGTTGCCGAAGCGTGGGTCCTGCACGAATCGTGAGGAAGTCTCGAGTGACAGCGCGATTCCCAAATAAATCGTGAGGAAATCCACGGAGAGCGTGATTCCTGAGTGTCGAGGGCGCGGTGTCTGAATACATTGCGAGGACGTCCCGCGAGAGTACGCGATTCTTGCAGAAATTGTAAGGAAATCCCGCGCGAGAGCGCGATTTTGGAATACATTGCCAGGAAGTCTCAGGCTGGAGCCGTTGCTCGCGTAGTGCGGGGCCGAGCAACCCAGTTTGGTGACACCAGAGTTTCCTTCGAAAAACAACTGGGTGCGAGCCCTGGGAGACGCTTGGATTGAAAATGTACGTCAGTACCTGGGGAGGGGGGATGAACGACAATTATTGTCTAGAAGTGAGAATTCAACATTTGTGCCGTCGTGATTTGTCACGACGCGTTGGAAGCCATGATATGAGTTTCCTTGGACGCAACGCTTGGGTCACCTTGGTTAGATAGTAAATCATTGCATATCCCGCTCGCCTTGGATTGAATCTGTATCCGCGACTCGCCCCAAATAGCGTTCCTCAGCGCCCAAAAGCGCCGAATAGCGCCCAGTCGCGCCAATCAGCGCCTAATAGCGCCCATGAGAATTGCTCTGTAACCTGTTTCTCGGCGATAACAGGCATTCTGGGGAGGAAGAGGGGGGGGGGAGGCCGGAGGGAGGGCATGACGTTACCTCAGGAGGTTTTTAGTTTTGTACCCCCCCCCCCCCCACCGTGTTTCTCTTGGCGGGAATCTCTCGGCGTCGCGGCGGAGATTGTTTTCCCTCTATTGTTGGCCGGGCTGGATAATGTTGGGGGCTGCTCTCTCCCAGCGATCAATCTATGTTGAATTTTATTTTGAGCTTTCTGCACGACAGAGGGTGTGAGCATCTTACCCGGAATATTGCAATAGGAATCAGCGTTTGTGGTCACAGTGGTGTGTGCAGTCGTGCTTGTAAGCATGATTGCAATCGCGATTGTAGACGCGATTGTAGTCGGAATCGTAGTCGTGGTTGCAATCGTTACCGAAGTCATCGTCGTAGTCGCAATCGTCCTCGTCGTCGCGGTGGGGGTTATGTTCCCTTTCTTGTTGGCCGGGCTGGATAATATTGGGGAGTTCTTTCCCCAGGGGATAATCCATTGTGGGTTTCGAGGATTCGTGAGTCTTCTCATGAGTATTGCGGTAGGAATCAGTTGTTGCGGTTGCAGTCGTGATTGCAGTCGTGGTTGTAAGCGTGATTGTAATACTGATTGCAGTCGTGATTGCATTCGTACTCGTAGTCGCGTATGTAGTCGTAATCGTAGTCGTAATCGTCGTCGTACCGTGGTCGTAGTAGTAATCGTAGTCATAGGGGTCGTCGTTGTTGTTTGGCGGGTGCCGCGGAGAAATGGTTAGTTGCCACTGTTGGTGGGGCCCCAGTCCGTCAACAAGGCCGTCGAAACGATAATTCGTTTCCACTCTTGCGGGAGGGGGGATACCGAACGCCCCGCCTTGCAGGTTCGGCGCCACAGATTGCGGTGCTGGACGCATCGCGGCAGTGCCAGGGAGGCACCGGGGGTGATGGGGGGAGTGGTACGTTATGTGGGGAGGGAGTGGTGGGGGAGGGGGGTCATGACGCGCGTCATGGCCCACATGGGGTCTCCTCTGCTGGCAGGTGGCAGTGGCTCGACTGGTGCCGCCAGAAGGACATGTCCGGGACCACCCTCCAGGAGCGAGCTGCGCGCGGGGGTAACGGGAACAGGCGCAGGGGGAAGGGGGGGACGAGAGGAGGAGGAGGAGGAGGAGGAGGAGGAGGAGGAGGAGAAAGAGGGAGGAGGAAGAGGAGGAGGAGGAGGAGGAGGAGGAGGAAGAGGAGACGGAGGAAAAGGGGGGGAGGAGGAGGAGGAGGAGGAGGAGGAGGAGGAGGAGAAGCAGGAGGAGGAGGAGGAGCTCGGCAACAAATCATGGGAACCTAGTATACCCTCGTAGGTCCGTCTCTAGAGTGCGTTCGCGTCGATTAGCATTTGGTCACCGATCTGACGACGCCGACTACGCGTCGACTAGTGCCGATGCAGCGTCGATCAGGGGCGATTTAGCGTCGATGAGCGTCGATTCGTAAGAGCCCACACGATGGTATGGCTTCCACGAGTAGGAGGGGAAGGAGGCTCTCTTCCTGCTTTCTCCTCCTCCCCCTGCCCCCTCCCTGCCTGTCGTTTTCTGTCGGGGGTATGCCCAGTCGCCGGTCGGTTCCTAGGTGGGTTGTCGCCCCTCAACTGGGCGCGCAGACAAAAAAAACTCCCGATAGGCACCCCCCCCTGTCATGACGGGCGTACCTCTGGCTTCTCCGCTGGGCCCGGTGGAAACCAGATTTAAGGCGGGTCCCAAGGCGCCTTGTCGGGAAGGAGGGGAGGAGGAGGCCACCGGACGGTGCTTCGGGACGATGCTCCCAAAGTTGTTGGAAACCACGGAAGGCCACAAGCGACCAACGCTTCACAAAGCCAGCCCAGAAACATCCAAGGCGAGCCCAGATCTTTGAGGGCCGAGAGCATAACATGCTAGGCAATGCAGCCAGTGGGTAAGGCAATCGCGGTCTACGCGAATCCCCGCCAGCCCATACAGTGGCCAACGCTGCGCCCTCCCTCGGGGGGACTCGCGGTGCTCTTGAGGGCCTGAGTCATGCGGCATGAGGGGGCCCACATTCACTCTTCCTTAACATCTGTCCTTGGTCCTCACCGTCTTCGTCCTTTTCCTCCCTCCTCTCTTCGTTCTCTTCGTGCTTGCTACGCTTTTGCGAAGGCATTTTTTGCCGCGAAGAGGAGGTTGGAGAAGCCGAGTGAGTTCTGCTCGTGTGGATCTTCCATCCCTTCCTCCGCTTTCGCCCCCTCCTCCACAAGGAGTTGGGAGGGAGGGCAAGTAGGAGGAGAGGAGGACGAGGAGGAGGAAGGCGAGGACGAGGACGATGACGACGACCAGGCCGATGACAGACGGCGACGGACGGGGACGACGACACGCCTCCGACCGGCGACAGGACCGGCACGCTGGCGCCGCGAGGGAGTTCCTGGACACCCGCAAGCTGCTGCCGCCGGTCCAGCTGGCGACGCCCCAGGAGGTGCTGAAGCTGAACTCGCTGAGGTTCAGGCCTCGCCAGCGCCCCCTCCGACGCTCCACCTGCGTGGCGCGGCCCGGAGGTCCTCGCGAGGGCGCCCTGTCGCCGTTTCGGCTCATGCACGGGCTGACGCCGGCGTGAGGACTTCTCCCTGGAGGAAGGGAAACTCAGAGGCAACGCCGCGGGGGAGGGGCGCATCGGCCCCCGATCGCCGACGGGTTTCGCCGATGGGGACCCGAGAGCCCACCGCGCCCAGGAGAATGTGTGTGTGTGGACTGGCCACTTGGGGGCCTATCGTCCATCTATCGGCAGAGCGTCGCCACTCCTCCTCCTCCTCCTCGTCCTCTTCCTCCTCCTCCTCCTCCTCCTCCTCCTCCTCCTCCTCCTCCTCCTCCTCCTCCTCCTCCTCCTCTCTCCTCCCTCCTCCCCCTCCTCCTCCTCCCTCCTCCTCCTCCTCCTCCTCCTCATCCTCCTCCTCCTCCTCCTCCTCCTCCTCCTCCTCCCCCCCCCTTGAGTCAGCCCCCCTCCTTCCGCTGCCCCTCGTTCCCTTGGAAGAGAGCCTTATCGTCATCGTCTTTCTCCTACGGTGGGTCACGGTAGGTGTCTGTCGTGCGGACGCGGTGGCGACCCCGCCGAGGGCGTTCAACATTTAACGCCGTCAGTGGCCCAGAATCGACCAATATGGGACGATTTGGCGATCGAAACGCAGCCGATCGTTCACAGTCGAATGACCCCTGCGGTGTCCGAAACCTACGACAGGGTCGTGACGATACGAACTTGCCCTAGGCTCCTTGACCTTTTCCTTCCCGCTTCCACACTCGGGGAGCAAAACCAGTATCAATGACACACCGCCACAGAGAAACCTTCAACGTGCTACTTCTCAAGAAGCACCATACCTTCGGGCAAACACGAGACGGAGTGACACGCTGACAGGCTCCCAGTGGCGGCTTGTCGTTGTCGGCGGTCGGCCTGGGGGGGAAGCGAGAGGGGGCGGGCCTTCTCGGACGGCTCGGAAGTCCCCCAGTCTCCTGAGACGTTTTCGAAGTCATCCCTGGAAACACAAACATTTTGTCAGAAGGCCGGAGGGCTTTGAGAAGCCCCACCCCCTTCTGAGAGGGTCTTCCCCGTCTCACTTCCCACCCCCCTTTCGCCCGCCGCCGACATCGAAACGCACTGCTTCCCGTCGCGAACACACACCCTGCTGCAGGTCCTCGCCCCCCAGGAGCTAGTCTCGCTGGGCCAGGGGGTGCCCAGCAAGGGGGTGTGAGGTCGGGGGGAGGGGGGGAATCATTTCGGTGCGACCGACATGGGCACGGAAATAAGGAGGACGAAGATCGGGCGGGTGGTAATGGGGTGTGACATGAAGGGGGGCCTTGCGGGACCCTGCTGGCTCCAAAAGGGGCCCTCAAGGGCCCCTTGAGGCTCCTGTTTCTTCATCGCCCATGTAGGTCACCCCCCATCACCACCCGCCCGAACGGAAGAATTGTGACGAACACCGACAGCAGTTCTTGTCTTTTCTGAACAGGGCTCGCTGTCGGTGTCGCCGCGGACGTTGTCCATTTCAGACAGAAGGCAGCCTGCCCAACAGCGGGCGCTGTCGGTTTAGGGCAACACTTGTTGTTGGGGGTCGTACCCGTGTTGTTCGTACGCATCTCGGGTCGTCTAAATGCGGGGGGCATCACTGTCAGGACCATGGCATACCCTAGATCTTACGTCCTCTTCCCAGTTCAACGCAACCGTTGCCCCCCCCTCGTCAGCGCATTTGCCTCGCTACATGAGGCGCAAGGCACCCTCTTGTTAGAGTGCAGCTCCTTGGAGGTTGAATTCAGCATCGGCGCTGGTACATCCGTGGTCGAAAGGCGGCCCTGCATCGGTTCTCACCGTCGCAATTCTGCCAAAACCAGTCTTACCTGGGCTAGCCCGGCTCAGTCCAGGATTTAATTAGAGCAAAGTCGGTTTAGTGCCTTTTGAATCGGATTTAATCGGAGGCTGGGTGGTGAGATCGATGTCGGTCTCGGTATTGTGTTCGTGCCATGCGTACGGGCGAGGCGAAGCTGCGTGCGCTGGCGGGAGTGATCGTGCCATTGCCGGGCCGAAGTCGGAGCACACGACTCTCCTCCGCCAGTTGGCGGATTGGGCCCGCGGTTGTCTTGCGGTTGTACCGATGGTTGTCACGATAGATGTACCGATGGTTGTCCCGATCATTGTCCCGATCATTGTCCCGATGGTTTTCGCGATGTTTGTCCCGATGATTTTCCCGATGGATGTCCCGATGGTTGTCCCGATAGTCTTCCCGATGGTTGTCCCAGTGATCGGTTGATTCAATGATAGGCGAGCCCGAGATACAACATACAGGCGCGTACATTGATAGCGATATCAGTGGATGGACAACTTGATCGGGATAATTTCATAGAGATTGATGTATCGGGGGTGGACATATACATCGAGTGAGCATGCTTGGGCCCCAGGGATGCCTGGCGCACCTGACGCGCGCGGCGCGCCTGGCACGCGTGGCGCACCTCGCCCCAGCGTTGCGCACATGGGATCAGATGGGGTTCCCGCTAGCTGGCTTTCCAAAGAAGACCGCTGAACATGCTGAGGCCCGGGTGCTACTGATGTTTCGGGAGGGCGCGTCGGAGTGGGCCAGACGGCTTGCGGGTGGGGAAGGTGTCTTTACCCCCCCCCCTACCCCACCCCCCTTGTCTGTCAGGGAGGGAAAATTGGAGAGGGAATCGGCTTAACTACGACGTTTCATTTTCCAGTTCATTTATACATTCCCTTGGTACTGGCGCCGACGACGGCAACGAAGACGAAGACGACGACAGCTTCACACACACACACTCCGAAGAGTCTGCGGATTCAGGAACGGTACTCTCGCCGCACTGTAGGTTACATGTGTTGGTCCGGACGGCCCCGCTCCCAGAAACAAAAATCACATGAAGCTACGCACGGCCGAGTTATCACCCCAGTCCCGGCTGCACCTTCTCTTTCTCAGGATGTCCCGGCCGTGCTTCTCCTACTCCTCGATCCGCCTCAGATGGCATTTGTTTAATGTTTGTTGTTTTTGTTCAACAGCTCCACAGCCTCCGAGTCGTGAGGTGGAGAACAACCTCCAAGCCTTGAGCCTCCTCAATCCGTGAGCGTGCTAAGCATGACACCGGAAGAGCAGGAGGAGGACGATGTGGAGGAGGAGGGATAAAAAGAGAAGCGCAGAAATTCTGAAAGCGAGTCGGCGAGTCAGCGAATTAAGCAAGCAGCAGGCGCTTCTGTCACACTTCACAAGCACACCGAGCTCTCCAGTGTTGCCTGGCACCGCTCGAGCGGGCTCCACGTGGCGCCCCCCCCCCCCCCCACACAGGTTTGCTGGGCCCCGCTGGTCACTCCGCTGGTCGCTCGACCTTGGGATTCCGCTGCGCCAGCCAGAACGGTACACGACCGTGGCTGGAGGAGATGATGTACCACCCTCCCGAGCAAGACTTTGAGGCAGTTAAGTAGGCATGGGGTCATATGGTATTCTTTGGATCGCAGCGAGGTTTCATTGAGGGCATGTGGTCCTTGCCCCCCCCTGCACGCTTCCAGGGTCGTAGCAAGCGAAGGGAAAACGAAACAGAAGTGGGAACAGAAGGGTGAGAGCGCAGCTATTGACATTCGCCCCGAAGTTGGCTGCGAGTTGCCGACCTGGAGCGGTTCTGCGCGATCTGAAACCCTTTCTCTTGAAATATTGCCAAGGCTTCTACGACACTCTGTGCCGAATAATGCAACAGAAGACAGCGATACCGCACCAATTCTGGCTCAAACGCATTCTTGAATAGGGCGGTAGACTAAACGTTTGGCCAAATCATCTCCCTGGTTCCTGGTGTTCCTGGCCACGTTGCAATTTTCGCAATGTCAAACATAGGTTTTAAGGCTGTTGCTAGCGCAGCGGTAGTGGCGCTCTGGACGCAGTGGCGGTTGGCCACTCTCGATCGTGCAGGTCATGCTCCTAGTGCCATCGAGTGGCGGTGGTTTTCGCTGCTCATGTGTCAACTTCTCCGTTTCTATTCTTGGGTGATGGGTGTGAGAATCTTGTCCGAGAGTGGTGAAGGCTTGCAATGTGACCCAGCGCGACGATACATGATTACGTGGCACCCACATGGTTTCATTGTATACTGCCCGATCTTTCTCCTCGCGGAGCACAGCATACGAGGTACACCGACTGGTGGACGCTGGCATTGCACTGGTGCGCCAATCATGTTTAAGACCCCAGGGATCGGAGATCTGATCCAGGTTCTCGGTGGCCGGCCAGTGGACAAGAAGACTCTGACGCGGGTCATGGACGAAGGCGGTGGCGTTGCTATACAGCCAGGTGGCATGGCGGAGCAGGCGGCAACCCGGCACGACCAAGAGGCGGCCTATTTCCCCGCTAACTTGGGTTTCATCCGTATGGCCATCAAGTATGGAACGCCTTTGGTCATATTGTATGTCTTTGGCGAGAACCAGCTCTACAAGCGAAGCGGGAACGACGGTGGCTTTTACAGCAAGCTCACAGTATTCATCAAGAAACTCACTGGCATGACAGTTCCAATCGTCACTGCCAAATTTGGCATCCCCATGGCAATGCTCCTGCCTATCTCCAAGGAGGAAACGGCCTCGACACTAACTTGTCGGAGCTCCGCCAGGATTTCTCAGGTCGGCGCTGGACCCCTCTCCCCGGCGCGCGGGGCGCGCCAGGGGCGGCGCATGAGGTGCCGACAGAGGGGTCCAGCGCCGATCCGAGAACCCCGCGCAAAGCTCCGAAGCTGTGTGTTGTGCAGTGTTTGTTCCTTCGGCTGTCCGGACAGACATTCACGCTCGTTGGGGCTCTCCTGTAGAGGTCGGCCCGCCAGAAGAGCACCCCAGCGACGAGCGGGTCGAGGAGGTCTTCGCACGGTACCTGGAGGAGTTGAGACGGGTATTCTACGCGAACGCCCACGACTGCCTGCCGCCAGAGGTGGCGGCCCGCGGGCTGAAGATCGTGCGTGCCGACGGGAAGCCGGTGCCGGAGTGGGCCCCCGGGCCGTCGGCCACTGCGGGCCGCTCGAAGCTGTGATTGGCGATCCCCCGTGCGTCTTTCGGTCGGCAAGGGGAGCGTGTAGTTTCCGTAGCCTGCGCCACGAGCAGCGGACGTATCCATATCCAGGTCCTCGCTTGGAGCAGGCCGGGGGTCTGAGGTCGGCCAGCACTGGTTCTGGCGAGCAGGAAGCACTGGCAGGTTCGAGGTTCTGGGTTCGGAACGGGTTTTCTGTTTTCGGCCTCCGGAGACCGGTTCCGGGGCCCAGGACAGTGGAAAACAGATCCGGGGTGAAAACTTGCGCCACACACCCTTGGAGGGGTCTGGGGACCGATGTTGCATGGAGAAAGCCTCATCCCCCCTGACCGATTTCCTGTGGCCCGCAACCAGTTCAGACCCCCCGATCGCCTCCAAGTCCACGCCCTCTCGAGGTCTGTATTCCGGGATGCGCTTTCGTGGATACGCGGACACATGGATACGGTCCGCGCGGGGCATTTGCGAAACAGCGCCCCGTACTCATGGGGTCGCGGCCGAGGGGCCCAGCCCGCGCGGCCTTGGATATGAATATGTTTCGCGTCCCGCCCCCCGGGTTAGTGTGGTCCGCGAGTTTTTCCAGCAGCAAGTCGTTGGGCCGATGTGAGGTATCGGCATGAGAAAGGTGGAGACGAACCAGTTTTGCCTGCCTTCGCGCCGTGTCGTCCCTCCCAGGGCCAGGACGGAGAAGGTTGATGCAGGAGGCTAGAGGTGGCACGCTTCAGGACGAGGCTGGACGAGGGACCACAGAGGTCGAGGTATGGCTCGGGCCGCCACAGGGCGGATCGCCCGTCTAGTTATTTCTCGACGGCTCGCGCCAAGTTCGACCCGGCGTTCGCGGGGACGGCTGGGTGGCAGTGTTCTGCCCGGAGAAAAATTCGCCATTGTCCTGCCGCTCCAGCTGCTCCATCTCCGCCTCTTCATCGTGCTCGTCTCCCTTTTAGGCCCCTTCTTGGTGGAGCTCGAGGAGGTGGATGAGCAGCGGGAGGATATGATAACACCTTTCGGAGGTGTTTCTGGATGGCGGGGGGGGCGAGGAGGAGGAGGAGGAGGGAGCTGGGGCACCTTCCCCGTCTCCCCCTCCGCCTCCTTGTGGTGGCCCTCTCCGTCCACAGCCTATTCCGTCTGCCGCTCCCGTGCTTTCCCTGCCTCTTCCTCCTCCTCCTCCACGTCTCTTCCTGTGTTGGAGGAGGTGGAGAAGCTGGACGAGGAGAATGAGCAGGGTTTGGAGGGGGGTGGAAGATGACGAGGAGGAAGAGGCGGAGGCGGACGAGGAGGAGGAGGAGGAGGAGGAGGAGGAGGAGGAGGAGGCGGAGGATGTTGATAGAGAGGAGAACGTGGCGGAACATGAGGAGGAGTGGATAGATAGGAGAAGGGGGAGGGAGGAGGAGGATGTCGATTACCAAGCTCGCTCGAGGCTTTAGGTGGAACCCTTAATCCATACTCCGAATCAAGTTATGGAGGGAAGGAGGAGGAACAGCAGCAGCAGCAGCAGCAGCAGCAGCAGCAGCAGCAGCAGCAGCTAGAAGCTGAAGCAGATCGTGAACGAAGAGCCGAGAGGCCCGAACAAACACATACGGTGGAAAACATTGCGCGGAGCCGGAGACGCCGGCTGTGCAGCCGCGCTGAAGCAGTCCCAGCCGCCCAGGGACTTTTTTGCAAGTCAGGCTGGGCGCACGCGCGGCCTGGGGGGCGGGGCCCACAGCTCGTTGGCGTCCCCTGGGGCCGAGCTGCTGGCCGAGCCCTGGAGCCCATATCTCGCCGTCTGGGTGCAGGATCGCCACTGGATCCTACAGCCCTGTGCGGCCTGCAGCAGGCCCAACACAGAGGGAGAGGGTGGCGGGTGGACGAACCAGGCCACGGGGACGTCACCGCCCAGCTGCGAACAGGGCGAGAGTTGCCGCGCGGCGCCAGCCTGGTTGCCTGCGGTGTGGTGCGTTTTGCTGCCAGGCCCAGGTTCGGGGGCCCCCAAACGGGGTGGTGACCTCACCGTGTGGTGAGCCGGTGGGGGTTATGGGTCACCGCACGGTTTTGGGACTCGGGTCGTTCTCCGAGGCTGTCTCGGGCGACTGGGGCATCCGAGGTCCCAGAACCGTGCGTTGACGGACCATGCGGTGAGGTCTTGGGTGATTTCGAGGTCACTGCACGGTCTCGCACCGCACCGTTTCGGGACTCCAAACAGGTCCTGGTCCCCCAGCGGTCCGAGGACCCCAGAGGTCCCACAGGCCTGTCAAGAGCGTTCGAACAGTTTCCTTGAGGATCGGGGGTGAAACTGGGCACAGCCTGAAACAAAAACATTGCATGTCCAGCGCTGATCGAAGAGATCCGCGCGGAGCTCCCAACATGTTTGTTCATGCAGTTGTTCTTCTTTCTGCTCAGGACCGGGCAGAGGCAAGTTTATTTGTGGCATCCCCCCCCTCTCACAGTTCGCCGCTTTTTCAAGCAGCTCTGGGCCGAAAGGGCGCGCAAGTGTGCCCCGACTTGCGCGCAGACCAGATCACCTTTCGAGCCTCGCTGCGCCCCCCTGTCCACTCAAGGAGGCGTGCCGGAGTTTGAAGAACATCTCACGCTTGCCTCGGCCATCAGCGTCCGGAAGCCTCCCTTCTCCTCTTCCTCCTCCCTCTGCTCCGCCTCCTCCTGCTCCTCATCATCATCCCCCTCCTCCTCCTCCTCCTCCTCCTCCTCCTCCTCCTCCTGCTCCTCCTCCTCCTCCCCCTCCTCGTTCTCTTCAGGCGGCAGGTGGCTGCGGGCCGTGGGCCATGTCGCATAGCCATCTGGACCTGTTCGCCTGACGCCCCCATGCCGCGGGGAGGGGCGGCGCCGTGAAGCGACAGCCGCTGAAGTCGTCGAGTGCCGAGTTCCCTTGTGCGCCCCCGTTCTTCAAGAGCCAGGAACGCGCGTGGCGGCGGCTGCGCCTGACTACGGGCTGGCAGGCGGAAGTTAATTTCGGTTGGCTATACAGCCCCCTTCCGCACATCGTGCAATGGTTTCACGAGCTTGCGTGCGACGGGGAATGGCAGTGGCAGCGCGAGGGCAGCCTGCACAAGAGAGAGAGAAAGGCGGGCAGTGGCAGCCTGAATAACACCTGAGCAGTGAGAAGGCGAAGGGCGAGCCCAACGTCGTCAGCTACGACGCGGGGTCGACGAACAGCCGCAGTGAGCTCAAGTGAGATACAGGCGAAGGACGAGCCCAACGTCACCAGCCACTCCGTTGGGATGGCATCACACCCAATGTCGGTGTCGGGGCGCGCAAGGAAGTTGGGCAGCGGCAGCTGGCGTGACACGGCGCCGGACGAGCCCAAAGCCGTCACCTCCAGCGGTGGGACCAGTGCAGCATATCCAGCGCAGCATATCCAGCGGCAGCCCCGCGGGTTGCGAGAGGCTGGAGGCAAAAGCGGAGCCCGAGCCATCGACGCAGACGCTTGGCGAGGAGCCAGGGGCAAAACTGGAGTCAGAGGGGAAGCCGAAACCCGAAACCACCAGCTACAGTGCCGGGATCAAGGCATTGTGCGAAAAGAGGGAAGCTAACGCGTGCGAGAGAGGCGGGCACGGGCAGCACGCAGCGGAGTTGAATCTGGAGCCCGAGAACACCAGCTACCTACCTAACGGGCCTCTTCCCCCGAGCCCAGAGAGAACTGCGCCCCGGGAAAGGTGAGGAAAGAGCCCGACGCCATCAGTAACATCGTGGGCAACGGCACGGACGGGACATGCGCGAAAATGGAGTCGACGGCGGCGACTGTAGAGCCCAACGACGCGAGCTACAGTGCATAGCCCAGAACGTGGGTCCCCAACGCGTCAGCCATAGCAGCTCCGAGCTGCGAGGGAGCTGATTCGGACAAGGCGAAGCGCGAGCCCCGCGCCATCAGCCACAGCGCGGAAATCTGCGTGGGCGGGGACTGCAGAGGCGGAGGCGAAGCGATAGCCCAGCGGAGCCAGCTACAGCGCAGGGATTAGTGCCTGCGCGGCCTGCGAGAAGGTTGCGTGGGAAGAGAAGGGAAAGCCAAACGTCATCAGCTACAGTGTTTGGGCGCTCGAGAAGGGTGGGCAGGGGCCACCAGGAGGGATGGCAACCATTTCAGAAGTGGCGAGCGTGGCGATGTGGGCCGCGCGGTTGTCATCGCCGACGCGCGGCTGCCGGGCGCCATGGAACCCGATGGAGTTTTGAACGCAGCGAACGAAAAAAAACACGACAGCTGAGGAAGGAGGCGGCGAAGGTGAAGCCAAACGTCAGCAGCTACAACGCGGAAGGCGCCGAATCCCGCCACGAGGAATCCTTGGCGAAGAGAGTTGGCCGCGGCAAGTGGCGAGGCCAGTCAAGGTCCCGACGACCGACGAGTGCTTATAGGGGCCCGGCGGAATGTGACTGGAAAGGGAGGGCCGAAGGACCGCGCCCGCGAAATGTCCGCCCAGAGCCGCGCACCCTGGGGAGCCCGCTGACAGCCCGCTGAGAACGCGGGCGCGCCCAGGGGAGTGGCCAGAGCGCAGGGGGCCGCGCGGCACGGGAAGGGCGCTCGCCCCGTCGCGAGAGGCGCGGCGGCGCGGGCGCCGCCGGCGCCGTCGGCGCGCCCCGCGGCCGCCTGCTGCGCTGCCGCCGCCGCTGCCCGACGCGCCGCCGGAGTTGCCGCTTCGCCGGCGGAGCCGGCGTCAGAAGCGCCCGCTCGCAGGGGCGCTCGGGCCCGGCGGGCCAAAAACGGGGCTGGTCCGCCTGCCGGCCTGCCGCGGGCGGGAACGGGCGCGGGCCGGGGGGGCCGCTGCGCCGGCAGCGGCGGCTGCGGGGTCGCCCAGCCTCGCCCGGCGGCGCCGCCCCCGCCGTAGGGCCCTCGGCGCCGCTCCAGCGAGCGGCGCCGCCCGCGCGATCGCCTCGTCGGCGGGCCCCGCCGAGCCCAGCCCCGCGGATTTGGTTCTGGCGCTCGCCGGCAGGGGCGCCTCGGCTTTCCCAGCCGGCGCCCCCATCCCTGAAGGCACCGTCGGGTTGGCGGCTGCGCCTCGGCGGCGTCGCTGGCTGGACCGGGGCGTCGCTGGCCTGACCGGCGCCTCCGTCGCCGGCGCCTTTGGCGGGGGGCCGATCGAGTCCGGGGGGCGCATCCGGACCTC
Source organism: Prorocentrum cordatum (assembly GCA_963575745.1). Lineage (NCBI taxonomy): Eukaryota > Dinophyceae > Prorocentrales > Prorocentraceae > Prorocentrum > Prorocentrum cordatum. The sequence continues at coordinate 17,973 of CAUYUJ010014438.1, read as the reverse complement.
GGGGGGAGGCCGCCCGTGCCGCGTCGCCAGGCCGCCCGGCCGCGCCTTCGCCTTCGCCTTCCCCTGCCTCGCCTCCCGCCGTTGCGGCGGCTCCAGTATCGCACCGCTGGCCTGCAGCATGGCGCGGGGGGGGCGGGTTCCGAAGTGCCTTAAGCAGCTGCCAACCCCAGCCCGCCAGGAGGTGGGGGAGGCAGACCCAGGATCGGGCATAGCCCACAGCCAGGGCCCCAGGTAATTAAGGGGACCCGGTTAGGAGCCCTGGGGCCCCTAACTTGGCCAGAACCATTAAACCAGGTCTGCCGTAGCTGGTGTTTTTTCGGGCGACGGCAGTTCCGGCTAGTGGAACGGGGCACAGGAACCTTCCGGCAGCCACTGCATCGGCGCGTGCCCGCGCGCCGCGCCCCGCGGCCCTTCGGCCCCCCTTGTGCCGATGGCCGCGGCAAGCTCCCAACCTCCGAAAGGGGTCGGGAACTTGAGCCAAAATGATTGCGGACCAAACACCGGCCGAGCACTGGTCTAACGCCCGCGCGGGACAGGCCCAGAGACCCCGCGACCAGCCAGTCGACCAGAGAAGAGCAAATTGATGATATACAAACATAGGGAGGACCGAACGCAAGGAGAAGGAACAGAGGGCGCGGTAGGCGGCAATGCGAAAGAGCGCAACCAACTGATCTAAAATCATTCAAACTTACAGGTCCAAGCGCGATGAGAATCAGCTGGGACAGAGAAGCGCGGGAATATCATATGCCGTCGAGCCGGGCTCATTGCGCCAAACATGGCAAAACGGCCAGGGTACAGTCAAGAAGACAGAAGGTTCTCAGCGCTTACCGAGCTTGCTTCGATCGAGAAGTTCGCCGACTCGACTCTCGTCAACTTCGGGCACGCGCGCTTGGAGTGCATATTCCTCCAGTAGTACGTTCAGAGGTGGGAGAAGTTCTGGGAGTTGTATCGAATGATATGGTGGAAAGGACGTTTCGGTCGGTGGGCCAGCGGGAGGGAGGGGGGGAGGGCATGCGGGCGCGCGTACTTCGAGATTGGCGCGCGGTGCTCACATCAATGCACATCGTTGGTATAAAGAACACGCACTATCTCCATGCGCGTCGAATCTCTATTGTAAAGTCATTGTCGAGCCTTAGACGCGGCACTGTCGCCGAGCCTTAGACGCGGAATCTGCGCAGTAGATGCTGCCAGGTGCGTGGCAGAGATGCGCGTGCCGACATTGCCAGCTCGCCCGCCATGTCCCCGCGCAGCTAGCTTGTTCGAGCATTTGCAGCGCCACTGTGCTCGCGTCGTAGATCCTTTCCGAATGCACTGCCGCCCGATAGGTGCCAAGCCGGCTCGTCGAACGCAGCGCCGTGTTGAAGGCGTGAATTTACAGGGCGCAGCTTCGCAATCCGCTTGGGGAGGAGGCAGGAGCGCAGTTCTCAATACATGTTCGATCATATGGACCACGTTCGCATTGAGCAGTGCAGCGGGGCTGCGAGAGGTGCGCTGCGGAGTGCCTCGGGCGTCGTTCGTCCCAGTGGCCAGCGCTTCGGCCGAGGGCGCCAAGGCAGCGGGCGCCGCAGACCACGCCAAAGGTCAGAGGATGTCTGAGGCAGGGAAGAAGGAGGATTGAGGGTCGCCGTTTGCACGCGCATGGGTGTTCTGGCCCAGAGCGCGGGCACGGACCCGGCATGCCCAGCAGAGCCCTAAGGCGAGATGGGCCAGTGTTGGACGCATGTTGTTATGAACATGCCAGCGCGTGATCTAGCCAATGAGGTTGGCGAATGCCGAGCCAGACACACCAGGGATACCGCAAGCAAGTCCGAGACGCTCCGTCACGCCATCGTTGTCGACAGCCAGTTTCCAGAGTTGGAAGTTGCGGCCAACGTGCGCCTCAAGGCGAGCGTGGGGGCTCGCAAACATGGGCCAGCGCCCCAAGGATCACTGGAGAGAGACGCCGCCCGTCTGGTCGACCGCTTCCACACGGAGGACGTTCGACAGGTCCGCAGGGAGGTCAGAGGGCTTCTGAGATGAGGGTTCCAGTATAGGTGCCGCTTGATTTTTTGGGGCGCAAGCGCTTCTTGGAAGTGCAGGCGCGAGGGGTCTGCAGCTTGTAGGATCCAGCAGTAGTAGCTCAGGACCAAGTGAATTTCGCCTTCTGCCACTCCCAGGGGTACGGATACATTCCATATCCAGGGTTGTGGGTCGAGCTTTCGTAGCAGAACCCCGTGCGAAGCCTCCATCCGGGTCGAGTTACAGGTCGTATGCTTTAAAACGAGTTCGCGCTTGAGCGGCCGCCTCCTCTCCTTCCTACATTCCCTCTCTTTATCTCTCTCTCTTTCTCTCTCTTTCTCTCTCTCGCTCTCGGAGATTACCACCATGAGTTTGGCCCGTGGTCGGTTTCACCAAGCCTGGTATAGCTTTCTAGCACTATCTGTGCAGCCTGAACGGCAGTGCCAGGGACCCCCTTCAGAGCTGTCACCACTGTCTGGGCGGTCATTGGGCCAGGGTCTCCCCCGCGTGCAGGGCGGGGAAGCAGACCGCCTTTTGCGGCCACCTGAATCTAAACGCTCCAATTACGTGCATGCTGTTGGTATGTATTCGATGCGCTTGCGCATTCACTTGGCAATCTATGGACCCCAGGGTTTCTTGTCTTGTCTTGGCTCATCCTCCTCGTCCTCCTCCTCTTATTTTTCCTTCGTGCCCACTATTCCCTGACCCCCCTCGTCCCGGTCCGCCGCCCTTCTCGGCTTTCGAGGGTCTTGCATTCACGAAGGTGCACGATGTAGCGTTGAATCTCCGACGAGGGGCAGCGCGATTTCGGACCAACGGCCGCTCCTGCCCTGCTTGGCCTCGCAGCCCAAGCTCGGCAATACGGGAAGCAGTGTGCCCGATGAAGCGCGCATGTGCAAGCGATGATGACAGGATCCGCTCATAGCCGCGCACGGCTCTCATTGGAATCGCAATGTCCAGAGCACCCAGCCCACAGGGTTCATTTCGACCCGATCGATCCGATTCGATACCGAGTTCGGTCGGCCCGATCCGATTCAATTCCGAGATTCCGTCGATCCGATGCGGCTGGATGTTTGCATGGCGTTGTTGTGAGATTTCGACCGCACCGTGTGGTACGAGGGAACCCACCCATATTCAGTGCGACAGGGTGCTAGAACAAATCCCTCCATATCCACGCGTGCTCCTCCTCTATCCCCCTTCTGCTGCTCCATACACACTTCGCCCCAGGAAGGAGTTCGGCCCGGCCACGACGTGGCTGTGGGCGAAGTTCTGTTCCCTGAGCGCCTACGGGGACTGCAGCGGCATGGAACCCAAAGGAGCGGCGGCGTTCCCGCCGCCGCCGCCGTCGTCGTTGTCCTCGTCGTCGTCGTCGTCCTCGTCGTCGTCGTCGTCGTCGTCGTCGTCGTCGTGGTTGTCGTCGTGGTTGTCGACCCGTCCGATTCTTCATTGTCGGTTTCGGAAGCCATTTACTTGCTCTGGGAGGGTAAACACCGATTCATGACTAAAACCGGGGCCTGTCGGCGACTACAAAGGGTCTGGTTTTGCCAGGGTGTGGTTTACGATCGGTGCCGTTGGGGCTTGGGGGGCACGACGCTGTCCTCGTCGGGCTTCCTCGCGTCCGAGATCTCTATCGAGGTCCTCGCCCGCCCCCAATGGTACCGGCTTCAAACCACACCAACCGCAAACCACACCTTTCGGAGTCGCCGAGCCCAGGGAAGCGCTCCAGTTGCCAGGGACCCTAGTCATAAAAACATGCGGCGTTAGAGAAGGATCGTGGACCGTCGACGTCGTGGTTTTCATCGTCGACGTCCACGGAATCGAGTTTTTCACTCCTTTTTTGAACTTATTTCGGCTTCGGAGCGCCTGCCTCCAGAAGTTGTTATGGTGTCCTGGGGCTCGCGCCACGCAGGAAACATGGTCGGAGTGCCTCCTGTGTTGTTCTGGGTCCCCGTGGTTGTCCGCTCGAGGGCCGTGGGACCGTCAGGAGACGGCTCGGGGTGGACAATTCGTCATAGGGGAAGAGCCTCCGGGGTCCAGGCCTCGCCTGCCTCAGCCTCTACCGGCCTGACGCTGAGCCCCACTCCTGAGATTGGCCTCAACTTGTCTCGACGCCGATCCCGAGGACCTCCTCGGTGCGTGAGGGCGCACCCTTGAGAATGAGATTGCCTGTGGGCTTGCCGATCTCAGGGATGGGGATAAGCTCGAGGCTGGTCGGGGCCCGCTGGAGACGTGGACATCCTCGGGAGGCCCGGGACACCTCGACGAAGGCTGCGATGCCTGTGCGGGCGCTCAAGGTTTTGAGCGCCCCCTGGGGGGGGAGGGCCGTTCGGGGCCCCGCTGCCTGCAGATCTGTTTTTTTGTTTGTTTGTGAGTGTGGGTGGGTGGGGTGGCGGACGTTCCTGCTACCCTCCCGTTCGAGGGTTCGATGGGGAGGAGGGGGAGGAGGGGGAGGAGGAGGAGGAGGAGGAGGAGGAGGAGGAGGAGGAGGAGGAGGAGAAGGACGAGGAGGAGGAGGAGGAGGAAAAGGAGGAGGAGTTCGACTGCGTTCGATGAGGAGGATGAGGGGGATCAGGAGCAGAGTGAGGAGGAGGAGGAGGAGGAGGAGGAGGAGGAGGAGGAGGAGGAAGAGGCGGAGGAGGGAGAGAAGCATGACAGACGCTGCGTTCTCGTGGATTGAAGTGCGCTCGATTCAGGAGAAAAGCTGCAAGTGGATACTGGGCATGCGGGCTCCCGGGTAGTCTGGGTCCAGCGGGACCGAGGCGCGTCGCACCTCGACTTCCTCGTCTGCGGGTCTGTTCGGTCGGCTCCAGTTCGACGCTGGTTCGAATCTAGGTTAGCCCCAGCAAGACTTAAGCTTGACTCAAGCCCGACTTGTGAGTCGAGCGAGTGAGTTGAGCGAGTGGCACCGGGAAGGGAGCATCTCAGGTAGAGTTTATCCATCAGCGCGAAGTTCGTGCGCGTCCAAGCGGGGGCTGAGGATTAGGAGGGGTAGATGCCAGGGCCAGGGCCATGACATCTCCCCGATTTCACGGCCCCCGCTTGTTTCGGCATTTTCCCTGGCCCAAGTTCGTCCGCGTGGAAGTTTCGGGCCGTGATGCGCAACCCCCCTCTTCATGGACCCCCTCTTTGGCCCATACGACAAAGTTCATATTTACAAAAGATGGGGTTGACAGCCTCTGGAGGATCTCCGAGGGCGGAGAACGTTGAAGGTTGAACGGTACGGTACACGCGGTGCCACAAGCCATTGCGGGCGTCGACGCGACAGGAGTTTTCTGTGGGGCGTTCCAAATGAGGCCCTCCTCTCCGAGGGGTCCTGGGTTCCACCTCGATCGGACTTGGGGCCGAGTCAGATCAGGAGATGCGGCGACCAGCTCCCTCTCGCAAGGAACTGAATCCTTGCGCCTGGGACTCAGAGTGCGAGCGCACTGGCGCGGGCCCAGACTGCGGCCGATCCCTTGCCATCTCCGGCGTTTTGCAGCCAGCGCCTGTGGGGCAGCCCGGCCAGTTTTGGGGGGAGGGGCCAGACGCCCTGGCGCTCCCCGCCCTCGCCCCTGCGGCCGCCGCTCCTCTGCTCCGACGTCGTGGTTGCTGTCTCGCTCGGGCGGCGCGCCCCCCCCCCCCCCCGGGGCTGGGTCGGCGGCGACGTCCGATCCCTGCCCTCGCCGAGCAGGGGCTCGGGCTCCTCTCCGGTCGGCGGGCGCAGGGCCGGGGCGTTGCCCGCCCGGGGGGGGCGTGTGGCGGCCTGGCCGGGGGGCCCACGGCCCCTGCCAGGGCCCGAGCTTGGCGCCAGGGCTCGACCCTGGCAGGCTGCGAGGCGCGGCCGTTGGGACCCTTCGCAGTGGATGTTGAAGCCGTGGGGAGCGTGCTCGTCCGTTGCCTTCTGCTGTGGGCCAACAGTCACGGAACAACACGTCGGCCCAAGCCATAAAGCAACGGCAGGGCAATTTGCAAGTCGAAACGAAAACGGCGCGAATGAGAATCCCAGAGCGGATCAACAGCATACGTTCAAATTGCAATACACGCCGATGTTAAAAATAATGAGCGATGTCCCAGCATTTTGTAACATTATCGAAGCCTAGGGCAGCAGCGTTGCCTTCACGGATGCCGAGCACGTCGAAGCGTTCCCCGTCTGATACGTGGTGGCGGTTGCCACGCTCTGGGTCTACAGGGTCGCCGCAGGTTCGGACGTCCAAGGTCGATCTCTGGCTCAAGAGATCTCGGAGCAAGCACCCTCGTTGCCAACATCGTTCCGCTTCGGCCAGCTTCGTGGGAGTGCGCCCAGATGGCGCAGCAATTCATGGTTTGCCTAAGGAGGGGGAGTTCGATGTGGGGAGGGGGAGAGTCCATCAATGTAAGGCCAGCGCGCGGTGCAACCATCGCACATTACTGTGGGGCGGCCTGTCACACCCCCAAGTCGTGGTCGCTGTGTGATACGGAGCACTGGTGCGCTCGACCGATTAGCAGATGGAGGATGTTGCGGCAAGGGTGCAAGTTTAGGTTCACAACCGCGTGGCGAGCGGCGGGTGAAGCGGTTAGAAGGGCGAGCCGGGGGGCATTCTGTCGGTTGCCAATCCTCCACGTTGTCCGCTGTACATGATTTCCAGTGCACGCGGCGACACATAGGACAATATTTGCAGCCGATGGCGATCCAACACGGTTTCTTCAATGAACCAGTTGTTACGAAGCCAAATCATCCCACACGTGGCGCTGTAATGTGTTGAGTTTCTTTAGTCAGCTGGGTTCCCACATGTGGAGTTGCGCTTCAGCTCGTGAGCGTGAACTCAGCGTAGCACGGTCGATCTAAAGTGCTTAGCACTCTGGCGAATGGTTGCGAGTGGCAGCTCCAGCAAAGTGGCGGTAGCCATGCGGCCAGTAGTGTGCAGACGGTGTATTCGATCTTCGGCGCCGTCGCGCTGCATTCACACGTGCGGAGTTGCGTTCCAGCCTGGTGGGCATGAGTTTGGCATGGCAGCTGCACCCTAAAATTCTGGACACTTGCATCGCTGCGTGTACGGAGCAAAGCACACATCGCACACGCAATTTTGCCCATTCCAAGAAGACGTTCTGGCCACCAGCTCCTGGGTCCAGCCGTGGCCGCGTGAGCGCGAGGCCCGAAACACTTGACACGACAACTCCTAATTACACACTGCAACCACGAAGCAAGGGAAAGAGAAAAAGAGAGAGAGAGAGAGACGCAGAGAGGCCAACAACACTTGTTGTCGGCGGCGATCTGCGACGCAAGGCGTCGACGCGCCAGAGCTGCGTGTGTACCGAAGCTGCGCGGCAGACGGGGCGGCGGCAGCTTCCGAGCCTTCCGCCTCGAGGGCGCCCGCACGGGCCCCTCGCGGCGGCGCGAAGACGGCCGCGCTTCGCGCGGCGCCGTCCGAGCCAGCGCGGCTGCCCTTCTCCGAGGGGGGCGGCGCGGTGGCGCGACGCTGGGGCGGGGCCTCGGGCGGCGAGGGGGAGGCGGCAGAGGAGCCAGGGCGTGCGGGATCAGGGCATGCGAGCCTCTGGTCCTGTGTCCTTGCAGCTCAGGAGGAAGATAGGCATTCACAGGCACGGGCCGTCGTCGGTTCCAAGTGACAATGTGCTCAGAGACTATGGGAAGAGGAGGGGAGGGCGAACCTCCAAAACATAGGGAGCATATGAGAGAGACGGGGATGTGCGTTTATCTATTTTGTGTCCATGGGCCCCTTTCTTCATAACTCCGTCTTTAGATTGCACTCGCGTCGGTTAGCGTTTGGGGATCGATGGGGCAGCGCGGAGCTAGCGTCGATTAGCGTCGGCTAGCGTCGCTTAGCGTCAAATCCGCGTCGACTTGCGTCGATCCGCAAGAGCCAATAGGATTGTATGGGAGGCTGCCGCGAGGTTCTGCGGAAAGGGCGCGCAGGAGGAGCTGGAGGAGGTGGAGGGGGCAGCACCGACGCCGCCGCCGACGGCGACGCCGACAGCGGCTGCGGCGGCGGCGATGCTGA
>CAUYUJ010014438.1:0-7500 GCA_963575745.1 Prorocentrum cordatum | reverse complement strand
GGGAAGCTGGGTGTGGGTGGTGGCGAAGAGTCGTTTGGAAATTTGGTAGAGCTTGAACCGGCCCCCCCACAAAGTGGGGGTATTGCCCGCCTCCTATGAAAACCCTGGCACTGGTGAGAACGGAGTGTCCCCACGTGCTAGTAATTGTTGTTGTTGTTGTTGTTGTTGTTGTTGTTGTTTTCGGCCTCTGGGGCCCTCGCCGGGCTCGAGGACCTTCAACAACTACTCAGCATCATCAGCATGTCTTTGGGTATAGGTCGAGACCCCGCGCTCTTGGGGCAAAGTTGCGAAACAAACAACGTGGCGTCGGAGGTTTGGGGGATGCTCAGCACCAACGTTGAGATTAGGAGGTTCGCGTAAATGATCTTCGAGCCCCCGCCTCCAATATGTGAGTAGTTCTGCATCTATCTGCGGCTGCGGAAGGGTCCTCAGGTTTGTTTGGGCCCTTCAAAATCAAGGGGCGGCGGGCAGGGCTCTCTCTTTGTATATTTCGCAATGTGTCTCCTTTTTTTTTCGTGCACTTTGCCCACGTTTCTCCCGTCGCATGCTTTGGCCGATGTGGGGCCATCCGCTCTCTGAGCGGTCTCCAGCCCGCAGCATTACAGTGCGAGAGCTCAGGTCAGGGGCAACGTTAAGGGGGATAGACGCAGCAGGGGGGGGGGGGGGAAACCTGTAATCGGTGATACATTACCGATAGAGCGGCTAGATCTACCCCTGGCTTTGCCATGTTGTGCGATCCTGCTGCGGTCAGAAACTTTGGCATAGCGTGTCGCGCCGCCGGTTCTGATCCACCACGCTGCGGCGCGACACGCCATCCACGTCCGCATTTCCAAATGTCCACGCCCTGACCTCTTTCCCGACGCCCGCCCCGCGGAGCAGAGCGACACAATGCCCGCTCGCAGGGCACAGCGTGTCGCCAGGGTTGCCGCGGCGACACGCTAAGCAACGGTTCCCGACCGCACAGCCACGACGCTGAGAGAAGGAACCGTTCAGAAGGGGCTAGATGTCATTCCGTGCATCCAGGCGTTTGTAGTTCCAGAAAGGGGGTTCGTTCCGTAGTTAGCGTTCCTTATTCCAGCAGCTTGACTGCCACATAAACATGGGTTTCCAGCAGCACTTGTGTAGCCGTTCATGGGAGGTTGTTACGAGGCGATATACTCAACCTTTTTTTGAGAATTGGTTCCCTTTTGGTTCCCTTTGGTTCCTTTTCCGTCCTCCTGCCAATTTTCGTTCAACGGTCCACCCTTGCAAGTTGCTCGCTTTGGCGTTCGTCGGCCTTTGCGCTTTTAGCTATTGTTCGGGTGCCTGCGCGCGGTGGCTCGGTGCGCCACTTCCTCTCTGGTCGCTTCGATGCGTCCCACCCTCCTCTAGTGTCATGGCGCCCAGGGTCTGCGCTCTCTGTGGCACTCGGCTTCGGTCACGGCTTCTTCGGGGCGTCTGGCGCCACTGGCGGCTTGCAGCGAGCTCGACGTCCTCGCGCATTCATTGTACTTGGGCACGTGCGCTAACTGCAAGCTCGCGCAGCAGACAACAAAAACCCTCATCCTCCTCCTTCTCCTCCTTGCTGTTTGTCATTTCCCCCTCCTCCCGTTCCGTCCCCCCCTCCGTGGTTCCCCGCGTCCCTTTTCTTTTTTGCGAGAGAGCGATTCGGTTGCAAAGCAGAATCAGGCATGAGCTGAGGAGCGCGCGGGGGAAACGCGAGTGGATAGCCGGCAGGAGGGGGACGGAGGGAGGAGGAGGACACGAGGAGGAGGAGGAGGAGGAGGAGGCAGAGGAGGGGGAGGAGGGGGCAGGATCAGAAATAGGAGGGAGGATGCGAGCAGAGGAAGAGTGGATTCTTCACGCTTCGCGTATCCCCACCAGCCCATCTCAAAACAGCAACTCTAGCGAAGCATGCCGACAGTCGTGTTTTTCAGGCGTGTTTCCGCCTGCCCCCGCATATCTCCCCTGTTCCTCCTTCCTCCCGCCTCCTTGTACATCCTCCTTGTGGTGGGAGCGGGAGAAGGACGAGGCGGAGGAGGAGGGAGAGAAAGCGCTCCTCGTGGTTTGAGTCGTTTGGGGTTTCTCGTCCTGGTGTGAGTCGTTCGGGCCCTTCCCTTCGTTCGGGCTCTTCGTGGTGTGAGTCGTTCGGGCTCTTCGTCCTGGTGTGAGTCGTTCGGGCTTCTCGTGGTGTGAGTTGTTCGGGCCCCTCGTCCTGGTGTGAGTCGTTCGGGCCCCTCCTCCTGCCCGTCCAGAAACGACGCCCAGGCGAGTAGAGGGTCGTCCTGATGGGCTTTTCGGCGTCTTGGGTGCCTCGGGGGGGCCTCTTTGGGCCGTTTGGGATCCTCTTGGGGGCCTCCTGGGGGCCTCTTGGGGCCATCTTGGGGCCTCTTGGTGCCTCCTGGGCGCTTCTTGGGGCCATCTTGGAGGAAATCGATCAAAGAATAGGGGGGCTTTAATTAGCGTTGCCCCCTCAGAAGGCCACATGGGGCCAGTAAAATCAATGTATCTGGCTTGAAAGAAGAGGGGAGTTTTAATTAGCGCTGCCTCCTCAGAAGGCCCAAATGGGGCCAAAACCGTAATAAAAACAATGATTTTGGCTTCAAAGAAGAGGGGAGCATTTTTTCTGCCTCCCCCCGTCGGGGCCAGAATCCTCGTGAGGGGTGTCGTTTTTTAGCAGGAGTCGAAAATGACCCCCCTGACGACCCGCGAAAGGACCTCTCCAGGCCCAGGGGGAGGGGGGAGGGGGAGGGGTAAACCCCTCCCCGAAGGGGAAGAAGGGGGGTTGAAAACAGAGAGAGCTCTCTAAACCACTCACGCCCAAAGGGCTGGTGGGATAGGAGGGAGGAGGGCGAGCAGAGGAAGAGTTAATTTCTCTTGCAGTTTCCCGGAGGCCGTTCGTGGCAACAGTGGAGCCATCCTGGAGTTTTTCTCGGGGTTTTCGGGTCTCTTTTGGTACCCTCTTGAGGACGCCGGGGTCTAGCTTGGGGCTATCTTCGGGGACATCGGTCAAAGAAGGGGGTGACATAAACGTCGCGTCTCGCCCTTCGGGGCCCTCTTGGGGCACTGCTGGGCGTTATTGGGGCCTCCGTGGATCCCTCTTGGGCCCCGTCTTGGAGCTCTCCTCGGCCATCTTGGGGCCGGCCTCATAAGCCAAACGGAAGCGAGAAGCGCAGGCATCCGTGGGAGGCTCCGTGGCCTGTTGGGACCGCCTTCGAGCGGCACGGGGGCCTTTTGGAGATGGGGCGACTGCGGGGAGTCGGCCCTAGAAACGTGCACTGAAACCTTGACAGACAGCTTACAATGATATTTCCAGCACGCCACATCGTGTCGAAGGCACTTCGGCGGATTATCAGCTTCTTGCTGTTCCTCATCTCCTCTCCTTCAGCCGTCCGCTTCTCTCCCCCTTTTACTCTGCTGCCCCTTGCCTGGCTCGCCGTTGCCCCGCGCGGCGGCTCGAGGCCATTCCGAGGTTGCCAAGATAACCGTATCGCATCTGGCGCGGGCCTTGGGCCGCCATGCAACGCCACCTCCCTCTGGCGGCCGCGCGGGCGTTGCTGGGATTGCGCGCTGGTGTCTTGGCTGGGGATGTGGCCGCTCCAGGCACCCTGAAGGCCATGGACCGCTTCTTCGGCGCCGTGCACATTCCAGGGCCCCGTCTCGGCTGGGTTGCTTCGCAGCGGTCCCTGTTCAGCCGCCCCCGCCCTCGAACGCTTCGGCCGCCGAAGGTATGTCCGAAGGCGCAACGGGGATTCGTTGCCTGGCGCTGCGGGCCCCGGCGGGCGCCTGGCGAGCGAATTCGGGGCAAACGCGGACAGGGTCCGACTCTATGGCAGGAGATTGAGGGTGGGGCCCAAATCAAAGCAGTGATTATAGGGCGTGTCGCCCAAGACCCCTCTCCAAGCCTGGGGTGGCACTCGTCGCCGCGGCTGGGCGCGGCTCGAAAGCATTTGTTGTTGCGAAGGGTGAAACATGGCACAGTGCGTTTCCCCCGACAGGAAACGCAAATGGGGTGGCAAGCCGGCCAGGGATCGGGCTGCGAGGCTCCGGCAACGAGTGTCGGAAGCAGAGCAGCGGTTGCGTCGTAACCAATGCCGCGCGTCGCCCCCGTGAGCCGCCCCCCCCGTCCGCGACGTCTGGCAGCCAAGACTCGGGGGCCGCGCGCCCGTAGGGCAGATTTGCGCCCACCTCGCACAGATGCGGGCGAAGGGCGGGGGGGGCGGCCGCAGGCGGCGCGTGGGATTGATATTTGCGACGAAGGTTGAAGGACGAGTTGGGTGAGAAGCAGGATCGCCGCTTGCGGCATATCTGGCTTGTTCGGGCGGGTTCTCGGGCCTTTCAGACAGCCGACGGCCGATTCGGGGGGGAGGGGTGAAAAGGTGGACAAGTCGGCGCGAGGGCCCCGAGGTTTGGCGGCGCCTACAGTGCCGGCCGAGACGATCAGCGAGTTCATGAGAGATTTCTCCATAGAGGAGCAGAAGCGCATTTCCAAGGGGAGCGCGACGTTCGCTCGCGACACCTTTTGTGAGATCATCAAGGTGTCAAGCAAACCAACGGGGTCAAACAAAAAACGGGGTCGAGCAACAACACGGGGATAAGCAAACAAACGGGGTCAAGCAAAAAACGGGTCCAACACAAAAAACACGGGGTCAATCAAAAAACGGGGTCAAGCAAAATAGGTGGGTCGAACGAACAAGCGGGGTCAAGTAAAAAACGGGGTCGAACACAAAAGCTGCGTCAAGCAAACAAACGGGGTCAATCAACAAAAACGGGGTCGAGCAAAAAAACTAATAATATATATATATAATAATAATAAAAACAAAAAAAAGTCCAGCGCAAACCGGGCTAAGCAAAACACGGAGCCGAACTGGCAACAAAAACAAGGTCGAGCAAAAAACGGGGCCAAAGAAAAACGGGGCCAAGCAAACAAACGGGGTCAAATAACAAACGGGGTCTCTCTCTCCTCGGAGGTGCTGCGTCGGAAGGGGTCCAAGAGTTCGTTCGGAACTTGCCCGAGGGCGCGCCCGTGATCGTGAACCATGTGCACGACGAGGCGGGCATGAGAGCCCGGTCGCTCACGGAAGCCGTCGGGCTCGAGCTGTGCAGGGGCAGATGCAGCAAAGTCTTCAACCATTCTATATCTGTGAGCGCTGGAAGCGTCACTCTGCGGTGGTTCACGGAGCTCCAAGCCTTGGAGAGGAAGGATCACCAGACGCTTGCCGCAGGCTTGCTCGCTGTCATTGAAGACTTACCCAGCTGCCTTCGGCAAGTCCGTCCCCGCGCCACGGGCCCAGGGGTTCGGGGAGAGGGGTTTCAGGGCGTTCGGTGGCTTTCAGGGAGAGAGAGCGGTGCGCGCAGGCCAGCGCGGAGAGAAGGGCGGGGGGCCTTTCTAGAAATATACAGAGGCCCTACCACTCAGGCCACAGGCATTTGACTGCGTCATTGCCGCGCAGGCACGGCGTCGGATACAATGAGTTTGTTCGCCATTGCCACAGGGGCCGGGGCCATCGCATCGCATGGATTCTCGTTGGCGACGGGGTCGGGACCAACCTCGCCGCAGCGGAGTGCGTGGCGGACCGCTTGCGGAAGATCGCCGCCGACGGCGGCGTCCCAGTGAATCTCGTGGTCAACAAATGCGCCTCCCACCTGGCCAATTTATGCTTGCGCGTCGGGGTGAGCAGGTCGCTAGATGATAGCCGCTCTCAGATTACGTGGGCGGCCATCCGCCTCTACAAGTATCTCTTGCCTGCTTACGTGGAGGAGTTCATGTCGTCGCTCATCTCCCTCATCGATAGGGCCTTGGAATTCGTCAACATTCAGGACGCGCCCCCGGTGTGCGCCGACCAGACGCGGATGCGCGCCGAGCTTTACGGGCCCGAAGTGGTCTCTGCGGACATTCTTGAACTGTGGAACGCGGGGTTGGGCAAGCTGCGGCACGCGTGCCGCCCCGACGCCGACCGGGACGTCGTCCGACGTGCTTTTGTCAATGCTATTCTGCATTGCCTCAGGGAGCACAAGAGGCACGTGCCCCGAGTAGGACGGACTGGCCTCAACATGTTACGCGGTTCTTCTCTTGCGTTTGCAACGAGATCTGCAAGACCACGCACTTGGATATCTTGAGCGTTCTTGTGGGCGAGCTCCGCAGCATCCACCAGAAGGCGCCGACCTTGCTCGACGACGGCGCCAAGGCGATTCGCTGGCAACTGGGTGGTATGTTTTCGACCAGGAGAAGGAAAAGGAGGAGGGGGAGGATGGGGGGGGAACAGGAGGAGGAGGGGGAGGCGGAGGAGGCGGAGGAGGTATGTATGTGGGGTACGTACGTATGTGTATGTGTATGTATGGATGTACGTGTGTATGCCACCAGTAGTGTCCAATAGTACCACTAGTAGTGCCCAGTAGTACGTAGCACCACTAGTAGTGTCCAGTAGCACCACTAGTAGTGTCCAGTAGCACCACTAGTAGTGTCCAGTAGCACCACTAGTAGTGTCCAGTAGTACCACTAGTAGTGTCCGGTAGTACCACTAGTAGTGTCCAGTAATACCACTAATAGTGTCCAGTAGCACCACTAGTAGTGTCCAGTAGCACCACTAGTAGTGTCCAGTAGTACCACTAGTAGTGTCCAGTAGTACCACTAGTAGTGTCCAGTAGCACCACTAGTAGTGTCCAGTAGCACCACTAGTAGTGTCCAGTAGTACCACTAGTAGGGTCCAGTAGCACCACTAGTAGTGTCCACTAGCACCACTAGTAGTGTCCAGTAGTACCACTAGAAGTGTCCAGTAGTACCACTAGCAGCGTTGGCAGTGGCGGAGGAATGGGGGGGAGGAGGAGGAGGAGGAGGTGGAGGAGGAGAAGAACGAGGAGGAGGAGTAGGAGCAGGAGCAGGAGCAGGAGCAGGAGCAACAGGAGGGGGAGCAGGAGGAGGAGGAGGAGGAGGAGGAACGCCCCCCATCACAGAGCCGAGGCTTTGATGGCGCTCGTCCCAGAGGCGGCCCCGAACAGCGCGGCGGGCGAGCAGACGTCGGCGGCCCCCGGCGGCGCGACCGCAGACCAGGCGGCCCCGGCACCCGCGGGCGCCGCGCCCACAGCCGAGGCGCCCCTGGCACCCACAGGCGGCGCGCCCGCAGCCCAGGCGCCCCTGGCACCCACAGGCGGCGCGCCCACGGGCGCCGTGCCCAGCCCCGACTGGGTCGCCACGGCGCAGGAAGCTGTGGCGCCGACGACGTCCTTCGATGCCATCGGAGAAGAATGGCACATCAAGTTCCAGTACACCAATCTTTTCAAAGCTTGGGTCTCGAACAGGGCGGCCACGAGGGTCCGGGCGATCCAGCAGGCATTCGCGCAGAGGGTGTCCGGACAGACATTGAAGGCGGCGATCAGCGAGCAGGATCAGGAATTCCTCGGTTCGGCCTTGAAGGCCGCTCTGGGCGCTTCCCCGGCGCAGGAGGTGAAAAAGGAGCACGGGCAGTCCTGAGGTTTTTTTTTTTTTTTTTTTTTTTTTTTTTTTTTTTTTTTTTTTTTTTT
>CAUYUJ010014437.1:282500-405098 GCA_963575745.1 Prorocentrum cordatum | reverse complement strand
GATGGCGGGAACCACGATTTTGGAGAGATCCAGGCCGGAAAAGCCCGAAATCGTGGTTCCCAGCTCTCCCTGGGGCCCACGGCGGCCCCGAGGATGGCGGGAACCACGATTTTTGAGAGATACAAGCCGGAAAAGCTCGAAATCGTGGTTCCCAGCTCTGGCTGGCGCCCCTGGGGCCCACGGCGGCCCCGAGGATGGCGGGAACCACGATTTTGGAGAGATCCAGGCCTGAAAAACCCGAAATCGTGGTTCCCAGCTCTGGCTGGCGCCCCTGAGGCCCACGGCGGCCCCGAGGATGGCGGGAACCATGATTTTGGAGAGATCCAGGCCGGAAAAGCTCGAAATCGTGGTTCCCAGCTCTGGCTGGCGCCCCTGGGGCCCACGGCGACCCCAAGGATGGCGGGAACCATGATTTTGGAGAGATCCAGGCCGGGAAAGCCCGAAATCGTGGTTCCCAGCTCTGGCTGGCGCCCCTGGGACCCACGGCGGGGCCCCCAGGATGGCGGGAACCACGATTTTGAGGAGATCCAGGCCGAAAAGCCGAAACGTGGTTCCCAGCTCTGGCTGGCGCCCTGGGACCCACGGCGGCGCCCCGAGGATGGCGGGAACCACGATTTTTGGAGAGAGTCCAGGCCGGAAAGCCCGAATCGGTAATTCCCAGCTCTGGCGCTGGCGCCTCCTGGGGCCCACGGCGGCCCCGAGGATGGCGGGAACCACGATTTTGGAGAGATCCAGGCCGGAAAAACCCGAAATCGTGGTTCCCAGCTCTGGCTGGCGCCCCTGGAGCCCACGGCGGCCCCGAGGATGGCGGGAACCACGATTTTGGAGAGATCCAGGCCGAAAAAGCCCGAAATCGTGGTTCCCAGCTCTGGCTGGCGCCCCTGGAGCCCACGGCGGCCCCGAGGATGGCGGGAACCACGATTTTGGAGAGATCCAGGCCGGAAAAGCCCGAAATCGTGGTTCCCAGCACTGGCTGGCGCCCCTGGGGCCCACGGCGGCCCCGAGGATGGCGGGAACCACGATTTTGGAGAGATCCAGGCCGGAAAAGCCCGAAATCGTGGTTCCCAGCTCTGGCTGGCGCTCCTGGCACCCACGGCTGCCCCGAGGATGGCGGGAACCAGATCCAGGCCGGAAAAGCCCGAAATCGTGGTTCCCAGCTCTGGCTGGCGCCCCTGGGGCCCACGGCGGCCCCGAGGGTGGCGGGAACCACGATTTTGGAGAGATTCAGGCCAGAATAGCCCGAAATCGTGGTTCCCAGCTCTGGCTGGCGCCCCTGGGACCCACGGCGGCCCCGAGGATGGCGGGAACCACGATTTTGGAGAGATCCAGGCCGGAAAACCCCGAAATCGTGGTTCCCAGCTCTGGCTGGCGCTCCTGGGGCCCACGCCGGCCCCGAGGATGGCGGGAACCACGATTTTGGAGAGATCCAGGCCGGAAAAGCCCGAAATCGTGGTTCCCAGCTCTGGCTGGCGCCCCTGGGACCCACAGCGGCCCCGAGGATGGCGGGAACCACGATTTTGGAGAGATCCAGGCCGGAAAAGCTCGAAATCGTGGTTCCCAGCTCTGGCTGGCGCCCCTGGGACCCACGGCGGCCCCGAGGATGGCGGGAACCACGATTTTGGAGAGATCCAGGCCGGAAAAGCCCGAAATCGTGGTTCCCAGCTCTGGCTGGCGCTCCTGGGGCCCACGGCGGCCCCGAGGATGGCGGGAACCATGATTTTGGAGAGATCCAAGCCGGAAAAGCCCGAAATCATGGTTCCCAGCTCTGGCTGGCGCCCCTGGGGCCCACGGCGGCCCCGAGGATGGAGGGAACCATGATTTTTGGAGTTTTCTGCTGTTCTGCTGCTGCTCTCTGCTGTTCTGCTGCTGCTGTCTGCTGTTCTGCTGCTGCTCTCTGCTGTTCTGCTGCTGCTCTCTGCTGTTCTGCTGCTGCTCTCTGCTGTTCTGCTGCTGCTCTCTGCTGTTCTGCTGCTGCTCTCTGCTGCTCTCTGCTGTTCTGCTGCTGCTGCTGTCTGCTGTTCTGCTGCTGCTCTCTGCTGTTCTGCTGCTGTTCTCTGCTGTTCTGCTGCTGCTCTCTGCTGTTCTGCTGCTGCTCTCTGCTGTTCTGCTGCTGCTCTCTGCTGTTCTGCTGCTGCTCTCTGCTGTTCTGCTGCTGCTCTCTGCTGTTCTGCTGCTGCTCTCTGCTGTTCTGCTGCTGCTCTCTGCTGTTCTGCTGCTGCTCTCTGCTGTTCTGCTGCTGCTCTCTGCTGTTCTGCTGCTGTTCTGCTGCTGCTCTCTGCTGCTCTCTGCTGTTCTCGGCTGTTCTCTGCTGTTCTTTGCTGTTCTCTGCTGCTCTCTGCTGTTCTCTGCTGCTCTCTGCTGTTCTCTGTTGCTCTCTGCTGTTCTCTGCTGCTCTCTGCTGCTCTCTGCTGTTCTCTGTTGCTCTCTGCTGTTCTCTGCTGCTCTCTGCTGTTCTCTGCTGCTCTCTGCTGCTCTCTGCTGCTCTCTGCTGTTATCTGCTGTTCTCTGCTGTTCTCTGCTGTTCTCTGCTGCTCTCTGCTGCACTCTGCTGTTCTCTGCTGTTCTCTGCTGTTCTCTGTTGTTCTCTGCTGTTATCTGCTGTTCTCTGCTGCTCTCTGCTGCTCTCTGCTGTTCTCTGCTGTTCTCTGCTGTTCTCTGCTGCTCTCTGCTGTTCTCTGCTGTTCTCTACTGTTCTCTGCTGTTCTCTGCTGCTCTCTGCAGTTCTCTGCCGTTCTCTGCTGTTCTCTGCTGTTCTCTGCTGTTCTGTGCTGTTCTCTGCTGTTATCTGCTCTTCTCTGCTGTTCTCTGCTGTTCTCTGCTGTTTTCTGCTGTTCTCTGCTGTTCTCTGCTGTTCTCTGCTGCTCTCTGCTGTTCTCTGCTGTTCTCTGCTGTTTTCTGCTGTTCTCTGCTGTTCTCTGCGGTTCTCTGCTGTTCTCTGCTGTTCTCTGCTGCTCTCTCCTGTTCTCTGTTGCTCTCTGCTGTTCTCTGCTGTTCTCTGCTGCTCTCTGCTGCTCTCCTGCTGCTCTCTGCTGCTTGCTCTCCTGTTCTCTGTGCTCTGGATTTGGTTTTCGCTCGGTTGGTTTTCGCTTGAACGGATTAACTTTTCCGCTCGAACGACGTCCTTTTCGCTTGGAACGATCCACCCTCCAATGCGGGCACCCCCACACCATCCCTTCTAAAAAACCATGCAAAACACGCTCTGCCTCCACATTCGGAGCATGCGCAGCGAACCCGACGCGGCCTCCCCCCACCATCCCTGTCAACAAACAATACGGAGTACACTTGGCGGCGGCGGCGGCGGCTGCGGCGGGGGCAGCGGTTGCGGCGGCTGCGGCGGTGGCGGCGGCGGTGGCGGCGGTGGCGGCGACGGCGGCGGCGGCGGCGGCGGCGGCAGCGTGGCGGCAGCGCGGCGGCGCGGCTGCGGCGGCAGCGGCTGCGGCGGCGACGATTCGGCTGCGGGGGCGACGGCGGCGGCGGCGGCGGCGGCGGCGGGCGGGCGTGCGCGGCGGCGGCGGACGACGGCGCGGGCGGCGCGGCCGCGGCGGCGGCGGCGGACAGCGGCGGCGGCGGCGGCTGCGGCGGCGCGGCGGCGGCGGCGGCGGCGGGCGGCGGCGGCGGAAGCGGCGGCAGCGGCGGCGGATTCGCCCCCAGTAGCTGCCCATCCAAAAACGACTGCTGAATATGCTGCGGTTCGGGCCAGGCTGGTGCTACGTATGTGTTGGGAGCGCGGGTGGGAGTGAACAAGACGGCTTGCGGGCGGGGAGGGAGTCTTGATCACTGTTCCCTATTAATAAACACCAGGTCCATGCCAACACCCCCCCCACTATTCCCTTGTAAAAACCATACGAAAACACACTCTGCCTCCAAATTCGGAACATGTGCAGCCAGCCCGATGCGGCTCCCCCCCCCAACCGCTCCTTATCAAAAAAAAAAAAAAAAAAAACAGAGTAGTACAGTTGGCGGAGGCGGCGGCTGCGACGGTTGCGGCGGCGGCGGCGGCGGCGGCGGCGGCAGCGGCGGCGGCGGTGGCGGCGGTGGCGGCGGCGGCGGTGGCGGTAGCGGCAGCGGCTGCGGCGGCGGCGGCGGCGGCGGAGGAGGCGGTGGCGGCAGCGGATTGGCCCCCAGTAGCTACCCATCCAAAGACGACTGCTGAATATGCTGAGGCTCGGGCCAGACTCGGGTGCTACGTATGTGTTGGGAGGGCGGGTGGGAGTGAGCGAGACGGCTTGCGGCCGGAAAGGTGGTAGCTTGACCCCTCCCCCTGCCCCCTCCCCTGGACCTGGACGGGGGGGTTCGCGAGTCGCCGGGGCGTCCAAAACGGCCTCGGCGAGGAAGCCAAAATCATGGGGGTGTTACCAGGGTTTTGGCCCCATTTTGGCCTCCTGATGGGGGGGACTGTAAGTAGTACCCCCCCGTCCTGTGATCGATCTCACCCAAGATGGCCCAAAAATGGCCCCAAAGGCTCCCAAGGGTGGCCCAAGAGGGCCCCAAGAGGTGGCCAGGAAGCCCAAGAGGCCCCCAGGATGCCCCCAAGAGGCTCCCAAGAGACCCCCAAGAGGCCCCAAGAGACCCCCAGAGGCACCCAAGATGCTCCAAGAGGCCTCGACGAGAATGCCAAATCACTGATTTCACTAAGGTTTTAGTCACATGTTGTCCTCTTGGGGGGCACTGATTCAGATGACTCCAAGCGCGCCTGGGAGAGCCCAAAATGACCTCCAAGATGGCTCAAGACATCCCAAGATGTCTCAGAATGACTTCCTCAGTGTGCTGCCCACTTCCCTGATCGAGGCAATTCCTCTGGGCATCGTTCTGGATGGGCCGGTGGGGATTATTTTTTTGGTCGCGGCCGCGAGAGAAGGGTCAGGCGGCAAAGGCAACGCCCGGGCCACGAACGAGGCTAATTAGCTACAACAATCACAGGCCGGCCCGCTCACAAAGCAGCCGCGAAGCTGAAGGGGAGCTGACGGCAGGGGTACCCTGAGAGCTCGAGCGCGCGCACAGACAAAATGGGATGGAATTCGGTGCCTGCCACAGTATGAGACGTGAACCAGGATAACCAAGTCCGTCAATAACTGGTGGGAATTCTTTTTTGGTCGGCGGCTCCGAGGCGGCGGACAGGGAACGGAAGGCGTCGTCTGGGCCAGCAGGCGAAGCTAATTAGCTACAACAGGCAACGCACCTGCAGTAATAATTCGCAAAGAAAGCGCATGTGCACATGCATTAAGCAAACTGCTCCACATTACGGCGAAAACACCTAGGCGCCAGCCACACAGAGGTGAAGCAGCCGCAGTGCTACGCAGCGGAAGAGTCGCCCTGTCGGCGCCAGTCCGCGCAGCCAACCTAGCCGATCAGGCAGGTTGCACCGAAGCGACACGCTGAAGGCTGAACCACCCAGCGCGAGGTACCACCGCCGGACGCGGGGTCGGCTGAGACCCCGCAGGGACCTACAGAGCTCTCACTCCACGATCCACACCGCTGCCCATGGCGGGGCCGGTGCGTCAGCAATCGTTCCGAAACCAGTCACAGGCCAGGAAGCAACGATGAAAGGACACGTAGGCCCAAGCGCCCGTACTGCCGCCAAGCGGGTATCGGCCGAAGGTAGCAGAGGTGCGCTGCAGCCGCGGCCAGCTCATAGGCGCTGGGGGTGTAATCAAGGCTGAATCTGACCACAGAGAGAGCCGGTGGACGGCAAGTACCAACAGAGCACTACTCACTCCGCGGACCGCACCGCCGCCTGGGGGGGGGGCCGGCGCGTCGTCATCGTATCCGATCCAATGACAGGTCGGGGCAACAACGATGAGAGAGGACCCGCTGGCCCGAGGCCGGTATACTGCAACCTCGCGGGGACCAGTCAAGAGAGTCGCCGAGAATCGCAGCTGCCGCGACCACCTCATGAAGGGCTGGAACGCAGCTAGGGTTGGATCAGACCACGCGGTGGAGAGGGGGGGCGCAGCCAATGTACACATGTGTCGGTTGGAGGGGAGGGTGCAGCCAACAGCCGCGATGAATCATGTCATGTAGGCAGCTCGCGCAGAGCTGAGGACTAGGGGGGGCAGTGTGGGCTGCACACAGACCGCCGCCAGCAGAGTGGTGCGCAGGGGGAGGACTATTCCAGTCAACCGCCCCCGGCCGACCAAAGTGGCTGTCGAGAGACAGAAAAGGGCGTGGAGCCCGGGGAGAGCACCAGTCCCCAGCCCCCAACCGAGCAGTCAGCCGTCGTAGAGGGCGGCTGTTGGCCTTGGGCCGGTGGGACCTGCGGGCTCACCCCCACCAGCTGCAGGGCGGGTGAGGTGGCCAGGCAAGGTCCACTTATCCAGTGTGGGCTGTCTAGCTACGCAGCGCCTTGGGTGAGATGTTGGAACACCCCCGCCCCAGCGGGAGCTGCCTAGGGTATTGCGGCCAGGGCCGGGCGCTGCAGGGCGAAACTGTCCCCGACGGGGAGAGGGCGGCGAGTGCCTGGGGGGTGACGCTGTCGCCGACCTGGGGGAGCAGGGGGCACCCCGTCGGGCAGGCCCATCCCTGCATGCCCTTGGCACACTGGTCAAGTCAATCCCACCATCGTGCGCGCTTGTCGGTGTATGGGTCTTCTCCCCTGGGGGAGTAGCGTGTGCCTTTCGCTTTCCAATCGGTATCCGTCCACGGTGCGCCCTGGTGGCTCCAAGAAACCCACTCCTGCCATCCATGCCACGGATTGGCGGAGCCGGATGCACCAGTCCATTGCTCCTGCGAGGGCGCCTCTGTCGCCCTCTTGCCCTCCTTGGTCCATGGGGCGGGGCCGCTGCTGCTGTCGGTCCCGCGCTGCGTGTGGGGTCTGGGCTCGCGTTGCAGGAGCCTGGTATGCCTGTCCTTGACCGTTGGCCAAACGACGTTGAGCCCTAGGTCTCTGTCCATCTTGTATGCGTCATACCCTGCGTTGCCCCATGCCTGGAGGAATTCGCTGCACAGCTGCACGGAGTTCAGCTTGGAGTTCAGCTTGGGGTCGTTCTTTTCAATCCCGATGGTCCCCTGCCTCCCGGCCGCTCTCCTCACCCATGCGACCCAGACCCCGTTAAACGCACCTCCCAACGTCTTTGGCAGGCGTGTTATCTTCTCCTGTGTCGGCTCGTCCTTCGTAGCATCAGCTTCGTCGACCTGGCACATATACATGGGGATGCCCCCCCATGGGGTCGCTCGGATTGCCTCGGGGTGGCTGCGTTTCTCGTATGTCTCTCCAGGGTGCCTGGAATATGTGTGGCCGGGCTGGGTCGCCTCTTGGGGACTTGGCGGCACGGCGATCCCCGTCCCTGGTGCCCTCCCACACGGGTCGCTGGCGGCCCCTGTCGCCGATCGCGCGCCTGAGGGACCTGTCGTCCCTGGCGTCGTCGATGGTCCCAGCTGGGTTGTCCCCTCTTCGCTGGTCGTCCGGCGTGCTCCTGGCGGCGCGGGCAGCGTCCCTGGAAGCGGCCTGCTCGTAGGGGGGCCAGGCCTCTGAGGTGACCCTGTCGGGTGGCGCCGACCAGATCCTGAGGGGGTCAGGGATTTCTTCGTCTCGGTCGCCAGCAGTGGGGGTTGGACTGGACTCCGAGCTTGATTCCTTGAGGGTGTCAGACTCACTCTTGTCTGCCTCCCCACCCCAGTCGACCACATCTATTTCGCCCTCGTTCTTGCAAGTCTGCCCAGTAGACGGCGGCGGCGGCGGACAGCGGCGGACAGCGGCGGCGGCGGCGGAGGCGGCGGCGAATTCGCCCCCAGTAGCTGCCCATCCATCGACGACTGCTGAATATGCTGCGGCTCGGGACAGGCTCGGGTGCTACGTATGTGTTGGGAGGGCGGGTGGGAGTGAGCGAGACGGCTTGCGGGCGGGGAGGGAGTCTTGATCACTGTTCCCTATTAATAAACACCCCCTCCCCGAGGCGACTGGGGGCCAACCCAAGTCCATGCCACCCCCCCACCATCCCTTGTAAAGAAAACAATACAAAACACATGCTGCCTCCAAATTCGGAACATGCGCAGCCAACCCGATGCGGCCCCCCGCACCATCCCTGTCAACTATCCCGGCAAAGCAACCTAACAGCGATGTGTATAATCATATATGAAAGCAATCCCCTTAAGATTCAGATGAAAATCCAGTTGTAGAATTCTGCTGTTCTCGCAGTCGTAGTCGCATTCGCGATGACAGTCGCAGCGGCAACGGCAGTCGCAGTCATAGCCTCAGCCTCAGCCTGCCTCAGCCTCAGCCTCAGCCTGCCTCAGCCTCAGCCTGCCTCAGCCTCAGCCTCAGCCTGCTTCAGCCTCAGCCTCAGTCTGCCTTCAGCCTCGGCCTCAGCCTCAGCCTGCCTCAGCCTCAGCCTGCATCAGCCTCAGCCTCAGCCTCAGCCTGCCTCAGCATCAGCCTGCCTCAGCCTCAGCCTCAGCCTGCCTCAGCCTCAGCCTCAGTCTGCTTCAGCCTCAGCCTCAGTCTGCCTTCAGCCTCGGCCTCAGCCTCAGCCTGCCTCAGCCTGAGCCTGCCTCGGCCGCACCATCAGCCTGCCTCAGCATTCAAAATGTGGCCCAGGAGTGGAGTTCTGGGAACTTGAAGAACACGGAGTGGCCTACAGTTGGCTCCGGGCATTCAAAATCATGCCCAGGAATGGAGTTCTGGGAACTTGAAGAACACGAAGTGGCCTACAGTTGGCTCCGGGCATCCAAAATGTGGCCCGGGAATGGAATTCTGGGAAGTCGAAGACCACGAAGTGGCCTACAGTTGGCTCCTGGCATCCAAAATGTGGCCCGGGAATGGAGTTCTGGGAAGTCGAAGAGCACGAAATGGCCTACAGTTGGCTCCGGGCATCCAAAATGTGGCCCGGGAATGGAGTTCTGGGGGCACCAAGAACGATTTTGCGAGGATGCCCCAAGCGATTTGAGCTTCGGCGGCAGCCGCTCCGGGTTCCGCCCCGACCCCCCTGTGGAGTCATCTGCTGTTCTCTTTTGAGACCACTAGAAACCTATCAGCAAAAGCTGTTAAGTAAAAATCAGTACAGAGTATACTTGGCGGCGGCGGCGGCGGCGGCGGCTGCGGCGGCGGCGGCGGCTGCGGCGGCTGCGGCGGCCGGCGGCGGCGGCGGGGCGGCGGCGGCGGCCGGCGGCGGCGCGCGGCGGGCGGCAGCGGCAGCGGCTGCGGCGGCGGCGGCGGTGGCGGCGGGCGGCGGCGCGGCGGCGGCGAGCGGCGGCAGGCGGCGGCGGTGGCGGCGGCGGCGGCGGCGGCGCGGCGGCGGCGGCGGTGGCGGCGGGCGGCGGCGGCGGCGGCGGCGGATTGGCCCCCAGTGACTGCCCATCCCAAGACGACTGCTGAATATGCTGAGGCTGGGGCCAGACTCGGGTGCTACGTATGTGTTGGGAGGGCGGGTGGGAATGAGCGAGACGGCTTGCGGCCGGGGAGGGGGTAACTTGACCCCTCCCCCTACCACGTCCCCTGGACCTGGACGGTCGTCGGGGCGTCCAAAACGACCTCGGCGAGGAAGCCAAAATCATGGGGGTGTTACCCAAGTTTTGGCCCCATTTTGGCCTCCTGAATGGGGGGGACTGTAATTCGTCCCCCCCCCTCCTGTGATCGATCTCACCCAAGATGGCCCAAAGATGGCCCCCAAGGCTCCCAAGGGTGCCCCAAGAGGGCCCCAAGAGGTGGCCAGGAAGCCCAAGAGGCCCCCAGGATGCCCCCAAGAGGCTCCAAAGAGACCCCCAAGAGGCCCCAAGAGACCCCCAGAGGCACCCAAGATGCTCCAAGAGGCCTCGGCGAGAATGCCAAATCATTGTTTTCACTAAGATTTTTAGCCACATGTTGTCCTCTTGGGGGGGCACTGATTCAGATGACTCCACGAGCGCTTGGGAGAGCCCAAAATGACCTCCAAGATGGCTCAAGGCATCCCAAGATGTCTCATAATGGCTTCCTCTGTGTGCTGCCCACTTCCCTGATCGAGGCAATTCCTCTGGGCATCCTTTCTGGATGGGCTGGTGGGATTATTTGTTTGGTCGCGGCCGCGAGACAAGGGTCAGGCGGCAAAAGCAACGTCCGGGCCACGAACGAGGCTACTTAGCTAACACAAGCACAGGCCGGCCGGCCCGCTCACAAAGCAGCCGCGAAGCTGAAGGGGAGCTGACGGCAGGGGTACCCTGAGAGCTCGAGCACGTGCACAGACAAAATGGGATGGAATTCGGTGCCTGCCACAGTGGGGATTCGCGAAGCGTCAACAATTTCCAACATCACCCCCTACTCCCCTGTTGATTTGGTTATGTTCCCCATGGCGTGTAAGATGCAGACTCTCGCTTTCGCTAAGCAGCCATCCATTCCCCCGGATCAAGCCCATTGGTCCCTGGAAGCGCCCTCCTACCTGGCACCGGGTGCATGGCATGGCTCAGGAGCTGGTCGAGTCGATCTCCCCTGGGACTCCTGATAACGATGCGGAGGCGGCGCTTTCTAAGGTTTACGGGCGCTGGGCATGTCTGGCGGAGGTCGAAATTGCGGATACTGCGTATACCACCCTCCCGTACTTTGGGGCGCGCTCATAAGACCCCGCGTCTCCGATGGGAACATGTTTTCAAGAAGAACGGTGTGCGAAGTGCAGGCGCCCGCAACTTTTTGCCATCAAGTGGCTCGGTCACACGTTCCGCCAATGGCTTCTGTGCGCGCCCAATTCCACTGATCTCTCTCAGAAGGCAGAATAACTTTGCAACTTCCCCAAAGAGCGTAAGGCGGACCACTCGGCTACCAAGTAGCTGACCTCCTTGTTCCAGAAATTGCCTCCCGGGAGCGAAAAGCTAAGGATACCTACTCCAAGCTAAACGGAAGAAAGGGCCCTCGGGACCATTGTGCTGGTGCTGCGCCCACGCTTGTGGCAAAGCCTGCTAGTGCAAGCTCGCTTGATGACGCCTTTGCCGATCCTTGACGACCTTGAACCGGCTCAGAGAGCCAGTCAAGAAGGTTTCGACAACCCTGTTCCCCACGCTTTGCTTCACTCGGACTCGAAATACGTGGTCCAGAATCTTCTCGAAGGGGAGCGTGGCAACGAGGCCTCTTCTCAGGCGGTTGTGCCTAAGGTTCCAGGCATGGCTGCGGATCCTCCCCCGCGGGACGTGCTGCTTCAAGACCTGCTGAGCTGGCTTGACGCCGCCGTGGGAGCAGCTCAAGCTCCTGCCAGGACTCAAGGGATGAAAGCATGGACGAATTGGCTTCTGTCCGGCAGGTTGGCAGGGGGGAAGCGCTCTCGTCTGGGCCGCAAGCCCGCTGCGGGCTGGAAACCCTCCGCCACCCTCAGTAGTTCGGGAGTTGTTGTTTCGGGCCCCTGGTCCGTGGTCAAGAAAGTCAGGCTCATATTTCCCCTGGGCTTTCGGAACACACACCGAGAAAGGAGTCGCGGGGATGTCGCGGAGCCCATGCCCCTTTGTCAATGGATGCTGTGCGCGCAGTCTCTAGGACACACTCCACTAGGACTGCGTGCGGGCTTGACGGATTTCACATGCAGCACTTCTATAAGATGGGTAATGATTGTCTTCACATTATATGTCCCATCATGGCGCCGAGGGAGATGATACCCGACTTGCCTGTCCAGCGCCAGGTGGTTCAGCTGGCCTTGCCAATGAAGCCACTGCCGTCGATGCTACGTCGTCGAACGACCTGGACCCTTTGTACGCTGGTCAGTGCGTTGCCTCTGCCAGCGACGTGGTTTGGAGGCAACGCTTTAGAGCGGAATCTGGGGTGGCGAAAGGTGAGGTGGCTGGGGCCCTCCTTTGGGACATGACCAGAGTTTACAAAGGGTATTGGCTTAGTCCGTCTTGCAGAACAGTGCGAGCTTTTTCTGCGTCCCAAAGCGACTTCCAGGCTGGCCAGCTCGGCGTACCGTTGCGCCATATTCGTTTGCCTGGCTGGGTATGCGTCGCGACCTTACTATGCGGAGAAAGGGGTCATCGCGGGATGTAGCTTGGCGACGTCTGTCGTCAAGGTTTACACGATAAGTGCTTTCAATCGGACCCTGCTCGATCAGCGGGACCAGCTCGACCACTATTTACATGTATAGAGGGCAGAAACGCAACCCCAATAACAATCACCCCGACACGCGAAGCCGCTTAGTAAACGCACCCAAAGAAGCAATCGAACAGGGCAGGGCTGTTTAGTAAATGCCCAGGGCCGTTCAATAAACGCCTATTGTCGGGTCAAGGTGTTTTTCCTCCCCTGAATGTAAATACATACACATAAATACATCGACGCACATGTGTATATATATAGATGTATACACATAATAGAACCATCGCGCGCGCTTCGCGCGCGCTCAAGTTCTAGCTCGCTTGAAGGATAGCGCGTAGCGGAGGGAAGAAGAGAGGTCAGAAGTGGCAGGCAACCTGGTCGAATTAGCCACGATTGCGTCCTTCGTCCGTCGTCCTTCGTCCGTCGTCTGTCGTCGTCGCCACCCTCGTCGCCGTCGTCTGCGTCGTCGTTTGTCGTCCGTCATCCGTCGCCTGTCGTCGCCTGTCAACCGTCCGACGTCAGTCCTCGTCGTCGTCGACTTCGAGTTTTTACGGTGCTCTTCGATTTCTGACTCTGTATGCATGTTTTCCAGCCCCAAGACCTTCAACACGGACGTGGGATGAATAGCCATGAAGACCTCCGTCGCTGGCGTGGGAGAGGAGGTGGGGGAGGACGACGATTTGGAGGTGCAACGCGAGCTTGAAACATGTGCAAATTTACTTTGCTCAAGTGTGGCGCGAGAGAGGGACATCGAGCTTATGCAAAAACGCAATAACAATACATACAAGAGCACACGAAATCAGCATGTAGCTATTTTGGAAGCCGTTTGTTGGTCGATTGGGGGCCACTTGGTAGCCTCCCGGGAGCTTTTCGGGGAGCCTTCGGGCCCCTCGGGCTCTTTGTGGTCTGGATGAGGGCTCTCTTACCCTGTCTGAGGTCTTCGGAGACTGTCTTGGGGGCCAAGACCTGTGGGTGTCGACGCTGTGAAACAATCACGACGTAGGGGGTCTGCAGGATGAAGTAGAATGGAGAAACCGCTATAAGAACGTAGGTCAGGAACGCGAGCCTCTTTGCAGAAGGCCCCAGGCTCCATGGAAATGCTGGGACCGAATCGCTCTCCACAATGGGGCAAACCACAAAGAGCTGTTGGGGACCTCAGAGGCCCGTCGGAAGCGAAACAGCGAAAGCTTGCAGAACGTGCCGTCTTCCATAAGTTGTTCATGGATGTGTTTTCTTTCTTGGGGGTCCTGTTGGAGGCAACTTGAAGGTTTCTGCGGGGCCTATTGGGGCCTCCTGGGGGCCTCTTGGAGACCTCTTGGATCTTCTTGGGGGCATCTGAAAGATCTTATGGGGGTTATCCGTGCTTCTTGAATTAGCTATTGGAGGCACCTTCAAGGCTTCTTGGAGCGTTTGGGGCATATTTTGGGTGCCTCTTGGGCAATCAGATGGCGATTTTCGCGATCTCATCATTGGCCGTCTTGGCTGCGTCGAGGCCCGATTTGAGGCCGCCGGGGGCCTCACTGAAGCAATCTTGGAAGGTTCCCAGGCGGCGCGAACCATCTTGAGGCCTTGGAGGCTCGTCGGAAGCGAAACGGCGAGATCATCAAACACGCACTGTTTTCTGGAAGTGTTTGATTGATTGGTGGTAACTCAGGGCTTCCTTGGAGGCTCCTGGGTTATGGGACATAGGCCTCTTGTACGCTCGTTGGGGTATCGTGACAAGCCTCTCGGGGGCCTCCTGGCAGCAATTTTGAAGCATCGGAATTGCCCAGACAACTGAGCGACAACGAAAAACGAGGTCGGACGCACGAGGATTCGGCGACCTTGCGCGATGGCCTATGCGGGCAGTCCGCTCGGCAGACCAAGCGAAGAATGGCGCGCCTGCGTGCGACTTTACGCGGGCAGCCTGGGCGCGAATGTCCACGCAATCAAGCCTCATTTCTGACATCGCTCATCTGTCGCTCAGTGACCCTCCTTGCCGCTCAAGGATGACCCCCCTTTCCGCCCCCCGATGACCCCCCTTCCAGCAACCGGATGACCTTCCTTTCCGCCTCCGAGGCGCTCTTCGTTGCCAAGGCTGGCTTCGTCTCGAAATTCTTGTCCAAACGCACCCCTGAGTATCGCAGTTTCTTCTTTGCATCTTGGGTTGTCTGGGAAGCCTTCTGGGCGTCTCGGAAGCGTCGGGGCGGGTGTCTTGCGAGCTACGAGGGGCTTTCTGTTGGGTTTCCGGGAGCCGAGGGCTGGAAATGTTCGTTCGGCCCCCGCCTGGACCGCTGGGCTCTTGGGGGTCTCTTTCCCGCCTCCTGGATGCTGCTAGAGGCCGCTTGGGGGCCTGTTGGGCTCTCTTGGGGGCCTCTTGGGGCCTCCTCGGAGCATCCCGGACTGCTTCTTGAAGTCGTCATGGGACCTTTTCGGCATGTTTTCGGGGGCCTCTTTGAAAGAATGTTACAGCCATTTGGGTGCCGTTTTGGGGCTTCTTGGAGCCCCTTTGGGCTTCTTGGTGGCCTCTTGGGGCCTCTTGGGGGCTTCTTGGAGCCTCTTGGGGGTTTCCTAAGGGCCTCTTGGGGCCTCTTTGGGGCATCTTGGGGCGGAGAGCTTGATTTGTCAGTTCGCGTTCCCTCTCTTGGGCCCCTCTTGGGGCCTTCTTGAGACCCTTTTGCGCCGTCTTAAACGGCTCGTCCCAGGGCTCTCTTGGGCCGTCTTGGGGCCCTTTTCGGGGCCTCTTGGGCCGTCTTGGAACGGTTCTGGGAGCCTATAGGGAGGTGCTTTAGTGCCAGAAACACGAAACAGTGACAATGCAACAAACCGTTTATCATCATTATTATTATTATCATTATTATTACTATTATTATTATTACTATTATTATTACTATTTATTATTATTAGTAGTAGTAGCAGTAGTAGTAGTAGTAGTAGTAGTAGTAGTAGTAGTAGTAGTAGTAGTGCTATATATATATATATATATAGAAATAAGTGTGTGAGTGTATATATATATATATATATGTAAATGAAAACCAACGATGTTGCCCTCTCGGGGCGCTCCCGGGCGGCGTCTTAAAGGCCTCTTGGTGCGTCTTGGAGGCCTCCGGGGCAATTTAAAACGCATCGCGCGTCGCCAGAGACCCCTGGACGGCATCTTGGGGGTGTCTCGAGACGGTCTGGGGCCGCCGGGATTGCTGTTTGAGGCTTCCCCGGGACGATTTTAGGCTTCCCAGAGGAGGCCGCTTCCCGGGCCCCGGCACCCACATTTGCAGTCGAGGTTCTGGCCCTCGGCCCCCGAGCCCTGTGCGCCGTTGTGTGTATACATATATTATTATTACTATTATTATTATTACTATTATTATCATCCTTATTATTGAAATATTGATTGATTAATAATAAAAATATTATTATTATTAGTATTATTATTATTATTAGTAGTAGTAGTAGTAGTAGTAGTAGTAGTAGTACTATTCGTATGCTTTGTGATATTAGTAGTATCATTGTTGTTATTATTATTGTTCTTGTTATTATGATTACTATATAGACAGTGTGGTGAGGATCTGCGGTTTAAACCTCACGCAGACGATAAAACGATAAGACGACATAAGACGATAAGACGATAATACGATCAGACGACAATACGATAAAAAGGGCAGCATACGATAAGACGTTACGACGATAAGACTACATAGATACTCACCAAACGATAATACGATAATACGATATGGGGCCACATCAAACGATAAGACGATAAGACGGTAATATCCGTTTATCATATTATCGTCTTATCGTATGATGACGAGACGATCACGAGGACGATGATGATGGCGATGGCAGCGAGGATGTCTCAGGCGAAAGTGGCCTGACCACCTCAGCTCAGGGCACGTCGGAACCCACTTGCGAGGATGTCACAGGCGAAAGCGGCCGGACCACCAGGGGGAAGGGCATCTCGGAATCCAGAGTTGCGAGGATGTGTCAGGCGAAGGCGGCCAGATCACCTCAAGTCAAAACATATCGGACCCCAGAGCGCCGAGGGTGTCACACGCGAAATTGGCGAGCACTCTTCGAGAAATGCATATGGGAGCCTGGAGTAATGAGGATGACCCAGGCGAGACTGCCCAGATCATCACAAGTCGCGGCACATGGGGGGCCCAGACATCGAGGATGTCTCACGCGAAACGGGCACCCTCCTCCTCTTTCTCCTCCTCCTCCTCCTCCTCCTCCTCCTCTTCTTCCTCCCCTTGTTCCTCCTCCTCATCATCTTCCTCCCGTCTCCTCCGCCCTCCCCCAGCGTCTGTTCCCCTGCCCCCTCGCCCTCTTCCCCCTCCTCCTCCTTGTTATCGTCCGTCTCCGCCTTGTCCTCCTCCTCCTCCTCCTCCTCCTCCGCCGGCCGAACCGAGGCGGCTGGCGGGCCGGCCGAGCCGGGGACGACGAGGGCGACGACGACGACGACGACGACCTCCTCCCCCAAACCTTTACCCACGCACACTCAGCACTCACACGAAGTGTCTGCTGGGGGCCTCCGGAAGCTCTGGTGGCCTGCAAAAGGCCATAACTTTCCAAAGCCAGGATTCCTCGAACCTCGATCCGTGCACTTTCGAAGCGAAGGCGGCGGCGCCGGGGGCGGCGGCGGCATCGACGACACCGACGGACAACCTCCGATCCGACGACAACGACAACGGCGGCGGCGGCGACGACGGCGGCGACGACGACGACGACGGCCGCGACAACTGCGGGGACGACGAAGACGAAGCCGCCCGCGGACGGATTGCGCTTAGCCTTGCATCCGCTCCGGTCGGGGCGATCTCCGACTCCCCATATTCCTCCTCCTCCTTATTTTCCTCCCGTCTCCTCCGCCCCCCCTGGCGCCTGATTCATTCCCCCTGCCCCCTCGCCCTGTTTCCCCTCTTCCTCCTCCCTGTCCTCATTTTCCTCCTCCCCCTCCGCCACCTCCTTGTCGTCCTCCTCCTCCTCCGCCTCCTCCTCCTCCTCCGCCGGCCGAACCGAGGCCGGGCGGCGGGCGGGCTGGCCGAGCCGGGGACGACGAGGGCGACAACGACGACGACGACGACCTCCTCCCCCGCGCCTTTACCCACGCGCACTCAGTGCTCACACGAAGCGTTAGCAGGGGGCCTCCAGAAGGCGGCCTGCAAAAAGCCAAAACTTTCCAAACCCTCGATCCTCGAATCTCGATCCGCGCACATCGAAGCGAAGGCGGCGGCGGCGACGACGGGGGCGGCGGCGGCGTCGGCGACAACGACGGACAACCTCCGATCCGACGACGACGACGGCGACGACGACGACGACGACGTTCGAGATGGCCCCGACCAGAGCGGAGGCAAGGCTAGGCGCAAGCCGACCGCGGGCGGCTTCGTCGTCGTCTTCGTCGCCCCCGCAGCCGCCGCCGCCGCGGCCGTCGTCGTCGTCGTCGTTTTCATCGTCGTCGCAATCGTCGCTAACGTCGTCGTCGTCGTCGTCGCTAGCGTCGTCGTCGTCGTCGCCAGCGTCGTCGCCCTCGTCGTCTTCGTCGCCGTCGTCGTCGTCGCCCCGCGGGAACGACGCGGGACTTTGCCGGCGCCCCGTCGGCGGCCGGGCCAGGGCTCGGGAGGGGCGAGGGGGAGTTTTATGTTTTTCCCGCGGGCTCCAGCTGCAAGGGGACGCGACAAGCAGAGACAAATGTTCTGGCACTCCTGGCCGCGGCGCCGTCGCCAGAAAATCTGCGACGACGGCGTCGACGACGACGGAGACGGCAACGACGACGACGGCGACGGCAACGACGGCGACGACACCGACGACCGCGACGACGCCGACGGCGACGACGGCAACGACGACGACGACGCCGACCCCGACCGTCGCCAACGTCGTCGCAGATCTTTCTGGCTACAGCCTCACGGCGAACAATGCCAAACAAAAATCGCGCATGGCGCCAGCAGCGGCCAGGGCGCGTCGCTAGTTATGACGCGGGCAGAAGTGTCGCGAGCGAGTGACAAGCCAGACAAGCGCGCGGGCGCCACGCGCCGCGAACGGTCCACGAGCGGCTCAAGTTGCCAGGACTGCCCGCGAAGATTCTTCTATCCGAGGGGGTGTTTTTCTGGCGCTCCCAGCCGCGGCGCCGTCGCCAGAAAATCCGCGACGACGGCGTCGACGACAACGACGGCAACGACAGCGACGGCAACGGCAGCGACGACCGCGACGACGACGACGACGACGACGCCAACCCCGACTATCGCCGACGTCGTCGCAGACTTTCTGGCAACGGCCTCGCGGCGAACAATGCCAGAAAAAATCGCCCCGGGCGCTGGCAGCGGTCAGGGCGCGTCGCGCATGGCCCCGGCGAGGGGGATTCGCCCTGGAACACCGACACTCGACGTTCGCCACGGTCCCGCCCCGTCGGAATATCCCTGTTTATGGGGGCGGCTCCCCGCTTTATGGAAACAGCTTCAGCTGGAATCGTCATCGTCGGCGTCGTCTTTGTCCGCGCGGCCGCCGTCGTCGTCGTCGGCGTCGTCGCGAGTGACTACGGGTAACTCAGCATAGCTATGACCCATGGGTGATAACTATAGCTTGGAGTGGTAAGACGACAATGCGATAAAGCGATGCGTAGCATCGCCTCATCGCGTCGCCTGGCGAGGCCCTGTGTCGTCTCATCGTCTGGCGAGGCCCTATATCGTCTTATCGTCTTATAGTATTATCGTCTTCTATCGTCGTATCGTCATATCGTCTTATCGGCTGGCTTTGAAATAGCAGCCCATATTTCTCACCACACTGTACATATATATGTACATATATGTAAATGTGCACGGATGATCGCACTGCCTCTGCTGTTGGCACGCACGAACTGCGACGTGGTCAGTGGATTGAAGTCCGCCAGCCGGCAGCTTCTCAACGCCATCGTGGAGGAATGCCATTGTCGGTACTCGCGCGGCTGTTCGAGTCAGCTAATGGACTTGGGGGGTCTCTGGCGGGCCCCGCCACGGATGCCGCGGCCCACCTTGGGATCAATGACGGTGCTGGAAGGTCCTGCCGGGCTGCCCGTACGGGGTCCAAGCTTAGGGACCAGGGTCGAAAACCTCAAACAGACCACCGCAGATATCGTTAGACTGCAGTATAGCCTGGGTAAGTACAGCAAGCGTATCTGGATCACTGGGGGGTGCTGCCACGGGTACTTTATTGCGCAGAGGTGCATGGGCTGCACGACTTGGAATTTCTGAAAGTCAGGAAGCAGGCGGTCAAAGTTATGCGACCTGGAGCTCAAGGCAGGTCCCTCTCCTTCACCATGGCGCGATGGCGCGGTGGCGCCGATCGTGAGATACGCCAAGAAGGTATGGGCGCTGTGCATCGGCTCCTACCCCTACACTTTGACCTAGGAGCGGTTGCGCGCAGCTTGGGATGCTATCTTCTCTAGGTTGGCCCCGAGGTGGGGACAGGTCAGAGGCCCCCTCTCGGCTATGCGGCTCTCACTGGCTTCAAGTGGACTATGACGGGTTATGCTACTTGTGTGAACGACTTCGGGGAACCGCTGCAACTCACCGCCATCCCTCCTGCCATGCTAAAGAAAATACTGCAGCAGGCACCTGCGCGTTCCTTGGAGAGTGAACCGGCCTTGAAGCATGACATCTCGCGCGACAGACTGTGCTTCCACGTTGTGAAGAATCGTCTTATTTCGTCGAAGGCTTCAGCCAAAGGAAAAAAGGTTCGATTAGGAGTCTCATGTGCGAAGCGGGAGCGATCGCGGCAAGTTACCAACAAGCCGAAAATCGGTGCCGTTTGCGCGGACAGTGCGGATACACGGGTTCCGCCGCCTGCGGCGATGCCCTTGCCCATGCGGCGCTTCGTCGAAGGCAGAATTAGTTGGGCACGATATCGAGGCGGGCGCCGCTAACGCGGATGCGTCCGACACCGGAATGCTGCTCCTTTACGCGAGGAGATGTCGGCCCCCCTGGGGGCCGCGCCCACTGTCCAGCTTCGGAGGACAGAGCTTTCCAGAGGAATATGTCTGTTGAAAAGCCTGGGGCCGAAGACGGTGACACTTGCGTGGGTGGCAGCTGTAGGCGTCACGGGATTGCCGTACTTTCGCGGGCTGGCTCTGGGCTCGCGCTCCTCAGCGACTATGGGTCCTCAGAGGCATGCGCGTCGAGGGCACGATCGTTTTTGATAGCTACTGCGAGACTGTTGTCAAGCAGTGCGCCAGCAGCACTGCTGTGCAGCTTGGCTACGAGCGCCCCTACTCGGGCCTCATGTAGACGTAGCGTCTCGGGTCGGAGTTCGTTCGCTCGTCCGAGACAAATGCAAACTCACTTGGACCCACGAGAGGTGGGCATCTCTGCCAGTGAAGGCTGGAGTTAGGTCGGGCATGTCCTCCGACAGGCGGATTTGGGATGAAGGATAAAAAAAGAATCCAAACATAAAATGATCAAACATCGTTTGTTTTTCTCTCCCCCCCCCCCAAAAAAAAACAAGTCCCATGACTATGTATGGGCTATCTTTAAATATTCCTCCCGTAGAGGGACAGGCCCGACTTTAACGCTGAAGCCATGAAGCCGACAGGGCGGCGAAGGTGGGCGCGTCAGCGCACCTTGCGGCTTCTGAAGCTCAGGTTCAGCAGCTTGACCAAGGCCTCCTGATCGCCATGTCTGTGTGCCCGCTGGCGGCGAATGTGCTACCGCACTGGTCGAGGCTTGACGTTTCTGGCTGCGCGTGGGTTTCGCCTGAGGCTGGCGGGCCCAGCGATAAACCCTGGCCTGGGAGTGGTGGTCAGGGGCCTGGAAGTCCGCCAAGTGTCTTTGGGGTGGGCGGTCGGTCGAGAAGCCTCCTCCAGGCCACTGCACCGAGTCCTCCCGTCTGCGCACTTCGGAGCAGGATGCACTTGGCCACCGCGCGGTTGCCTTGGACAGCTCGGATGGTTCGGTACTCTTCAGTTGCCGCAGGTGTAAGTGTCCCAGCTCGGGCGCCTCAATTCGAAGGCTCGGGACCCGCTGGATCACCCCTCCTTCTCGCGCTGCTCACCACGGTTGGCAGGCTCGTCGCATAGGCCGCCATCCTCGTTACAGCAAGCAGAGGGTGGGGGTCACTGTTGACACGTGCAACTGTGTGCAATATTCCAACGCGTACTGCTCAAACCTCGAGCTGGTTCTGTGGCCCAGCTGGAGGTTGGAGCCTTCTGGTGCAGCCCTTGACCTCCGTGCATCTCGAGCGGCTCCTCCCACTGGGAGGCGCGCGGTCTGCCAGCAGCCAGACAGCAGCCAGACGAAACCACGAACAGCCCTGCAGTGGACGGCAGCAAAACACCTCGTCGCACCGCCGGGCGCGTCGGCAGAGCGGGCGGGGCGTCTCACTCCAAGACTTCCTCCCGACCGGCGATCCCGGAGCTCAAGAGTGCCAGCAGCTGCGCGGATGGAGGCCGGGTGGCTCTCAAACTGCGGCTCTCGCCTCTTTGGGCGTTGCGCACACTCGTCTTCGAAACCTCCATGCGCCACGCGCATGGAGATGATGCGCTGACCAACATGAAACGTGTGGTTCTCGCATCGTCGCCGCGCGCAGTCGTATGCGCTGATTTGTTTGTTGTTCATGCAACGGCTACACGGGTGAAGGAATGACTTTTTTTGGAAGGGGCCACGATACGGTTCCAGGGCGCTCCGACACGGCCCCAGACGGCCTCCAGACGGCCGAAAAAGCCCCCGAGACGCCCCCAAGATGATCCCAAAGAGGGCCCCAAGCTTCCAAAGTCATGGAGCTACCAGGGCTTGAACATCAGCTCCGCGTTCTCGCCTTTTCGCGCTGTCAGCGTTCCATGACGTCCCGAGCCTCCAAGATCGCCCTGGGACGGCCGC
Organism: Prorocentrum cordatum; assembly: GCA_963575745.1. Classification (NCBI taxonomy): domain Eukaryota; class Dinophyceae; order Prorocentrales; family Prorocentraceae; genus Prorocentrum; species Prorocentrum cordatum. The sequence goes on along the minus strand of CAUYUJ010014437.1, from coordinate 383,309 downwards.
CCCAAGACAATATACGGGGCCACCAGGACGGCCCGGGAGGCTCCCCAGCGGGCCCCAACAGAGGGAAAGCGAAGGTGCCTCTGGAGCCTTTCATCCCAAGCGTGGCGCCCAATATTCCCATGACGCGGTCACGAGGCCCCATAAGACCCCCTTCCGGGAGCCCCCGAATGAGATCCAAAAATGCCTCCTAAGATACCATTACAGGCACACGAAGGCCTCTGGATAACTTTCCCAACAAATACACTGATGGAGGGCAGTGCCCTTTCAATGCCAGAGGCCTCCCGCATGGGGGGAGTAGATGGGGTCGGAGGACCGCGCCGCATCGTCGGTGCATCACCAATGCATCACCGATGCATCGGCACTTCATGGGCGACTTCGGTGAGGAAAAAATCGGGATCCACATCGAGCAGCATCGCCGATGCGGCGTGATCGTCCGACCCCATCTACGCCGACCCCATCTGAGAGGCCTACACCAAAGCAGTGGTGCTCTCGCTTGAGCGCTCCCCAGATCTGAAGTCAATAAGCAAAGGCACGCCCTGTGGCAACTCATGGGAGCCTCCCATACAATGTTGTTGGCTCTTTGCGAATCGACGCTATTCGACGCAAGTGGATGCCAGATCGACGCTAATCGACGCTGATCGACGCGCTAAATCGGAGCTATATCATCGATTGCCAGACTCCGATCCACGCTAGCGCACTGTAAAGGCTGAACCACGAGGGCATACGAGGATCCCATGATTTGTTACCGAAGGCATGTGTTGATGGGCTCATTTTCCACCACCATTACCATAAGTAGAAGAGGAGGGGGAATTCTATTCTATTATACCACTATGCGTGGTGACCTGCTGCAGGGCTGGGCACGCTGAGACAACTCACAAATCGGGGAAACAGCCACCAGATTTCGGCGGCAATCCCCTCTTCAGCCTGCTGAGCACTTCGTTGCCAGCTTACGTAGGAGGCAAGCACTCCGACCTCAAATTCCGTGGGTTCTCAACACAATGACACCCGCAAATCCCACCAGCCCTCTGGGCGTAGGTGGTCTAGAGCAGATCCTCTTCCACCCCTCCCTCTTCCCCCTTGGGGAGGGGTTTACCCCTCCCCCTACCCCCTCCCCTGGACCTGGACGGGGGGGGCCGCGGGTAGTTAGAGCGTCCCAGATGGCCCAAGACGGCTCCAAGAGCGCCTCAGAGAACCCAAGATGAGCTCCAAGATGGCTCAAGATAGCGCAAGATCGCTCGAGATGGCTCCTAAGATGGTTCCAAGAAGCCCAAAGACGGCCCCAAGATAACTCCAAGTGGCCAAACAGCTCCCCAAGGAGGCCCCGAAGAGGCCAAAATCGTCCCAAAACCTAAGGAAAATCAATGATTTTTGCTTTCTCGCCTTTTCGCTTCCGATGGCCATCCGAGGCCTGGAGATGGTTCCAAGATGGCCCAAGAGGGCCCCAAGAGAGCCCCAAAAGAGCCCCAAGACGGCCCCAAGAGCGCCCAAGAGCACTCCAAGAGCGTTCCAAGAGGGGTCCAAGAGGCGATTTTAGGGGCTTCCGAGGGGGGACGCTAATTAAACCCCCCCTCTTGTTTGATCGATCTCCTCCAAGATGGCCCCAAGAAGCGCCCAGGAAGCCCCAAGAGGTCCCAAGATGGCCCCAAAATGGCCCCAAGAGGCCCCCAAGAGGCCCCCCGGAGGCCCCCAAGAGACCCCCAAGAGGCCCCAAGAGCCCCCCCAGATGCACCCAAGATGCTCCAAGAGGCCTCGGCGAGAATGCCTAATCATTGATTCTACACAGGTTTTAGCCACATGGAGGCCTCTTGGGGGGGGGCACGGATTAAGATGACTCCAAGAGCGTCTGGGAGAGCCCAAAATGACCTCCAAGATGGCTCAAGATATCCCAAGATGTCTCATAATGGCTTCCTCTGTGTGCTGCCCACTTCTCTGATCGAGGCAATTCCTCTGGGCATCGTTTCTGGATGGGCTGGTGGGGATTCGCGAAGCGACAACAATTTCACAAAACATAACTCCTCGATGCGTGGCTAGCTTGTGCGCGGCATGGCACAGCTCAGCCACTGGATGATACAGTCCCCCACCCACTCCCGCCTCCGGAGGCCCGAGGTCACCAGGAGGAGGAGAAGGCCCCCTTGCGAGGAGGGACAGGTGCGCTCCTAGCAAGGAGGGCCTGAATTCGCGGATGTATTGCTGCAAGGGGTTTACCTACATTTGGCCAGGACTCGCAGAGAAGACCTCGACAACTAAACGAGCGCGCGCAGAGGCTGCACTTGAAAGTCGTCGAGCGGACTACATATTGGAGACCAAAACCTTCAAGCCTGCACAAACGCTCGCCCACGAAACGCACGGACTTACGAGTCCGGCCAACACGCCGCACTCTTCCACGGTTAGAGTTAAATAAAACTTCTCTCTGCACAGCCAGAAGACGGCCCAAAACCGCGAAGGCACGCGCATCGGCCATGAGAGTCTGTCGGGCCTGCTCTTCTGTCACCTGGCCAACATCAGCAGCCTTTCCCGCGAAAAAATCAGCAGATTTATTCACATAAAACTCAGTGTCACCCCAAACCATGTGAAACACCTGAGCCTGGGTGGGGTGACCTTTCGTCCAACGAGCATCAACCGCGCCGCCCCGAGACCCCAGAACCTCGCGGCATTCCTACCAAAGGCCGAGCATGGCAGACTTACCTTGAGCGCGGAGGGGACGACGAACACCTTTGACAACAGCCATGTTATCGCGTTGCCCGTCGACCTCCTCGCCAACTCCAAGAGAGCGCGCAGTCCGGCGCGGCCAGCGGACTGCACATTAGTTGGCAGCGCACCATTGGCCACGCCGTCAAAAAGGCCAGCAGGACCATGGTGGACGATGGCGCAACCGCATCGCCGCAGTCGCCAATCTTTATGGCATTTACCCCCGCCTCCATCGATCGCCCAAACACCCCCGTGCACACGGGCCCCCGCACCCAAGGCACCCCATTCCCAAGAGGGCCCCAGGGGCTCAGGGAGGCGCCCAACACTGGCGGATACGGGCGGCAGCCCGCGCATCCAGAAACAAGAATCGGGAGAACGTAACGCTTCAGCGTTCGATCGGGCTGTCGGGGATATCGCCATTGCATCTGCAGCGCCAAAAGCGACGTGCAGCAGATTCGGCCTCGGGGCCGCGCCGAGGGCAAACGCCATCCGTGGCCGACTCGTAGCCAGCCTGGGCAAGACGGCCCTCGGCCCAAAAACCAGCAGCCATCGCGTTTCGAAGCATGCCAATGGCTTCAAAAGAGCAGTCTTGCTCAAACTTTCTCAAAAACGCCCGCGGGGCCGCAAAATCAATTCACCCTCCTAAGCCGGATCCTTCATGCTGTTTTGGCATCCCCGCCCCACGACATGCCCCTGAACTCCGCCGCGAGCGCGAGCCAGAGGGCATGGGGAAAGCCTGGTCGCTGAAGCGGATGCGCACTCCATTGGGGAACAGCCAATAGACAGGACTGCGCGGCAAGACGTTCAGGTCGAGCAAAACCGCCACAGTCGCAGCTAAAGGACCGCGAGCACATTGCCATCGATGTTTGGTATTGCGGAACTTCTCAACAATAAGCTCCGAACACCGAGCAACCTCCAACCGTTTAGTATGATCAAGATATTGCCACACATCGTGGAAACTAGTTAGTTGCCCGTAGCGAAGTCTAAACTGGGGTCACCCTCGGCAGCGCTGATAAGCCCCAAGACCGTGGTAGTGCAGGCCCCAGGGGGGCATATACCACTACGCATGGCTGCTCGGGTCCCCATCGACTGGATTTGACCAGGAGCGAGGCCCAAAACCTGGCAAGACCACGAACCGACAGCGAGGACTCCAGGTTTACACAGTCTTCGGGCACTACCGACGATACGAGTGAGGTAGACAACCTTCTTGGCCTTCTTGGAGGCCTGGCTGCGACGCTGCATCAACTTCACAGTAGATCTCTGTTTTCCTGCCGTGGTCATGACCCCCAGGTCTCGAGCCGCTGCCTGGAGCTCGACGGGCAAACCAGTCGCCCTGAAACGCGCGGCAAGCTCACGACCAAGCTCCGCGCGACTGCACACAAGAGCAGACCTGGACGAGATGGCGCAACCAACTCCTTCAAGCTGGTGGGCCAACAACACAACACCAGGGACTAAAGAGCGCAAGACATCCTTCATGTGGCCTGCCTGGGACTGGGTGGTGACGTCAACGTAAGCTTTCACATCTACAGGGCGATATTGGATACGCGCCGCAGGTTCCAAGATATCATGCGCATAAATCTTCACCCAATACATGGAATGCATACACACCGCTAGCATACCTCACCCAGGAGGAATGCTATCAGATACGAAACCACCAACTTCTAACACCCGGAGAGGCTCATGAATAATACTGCCAAGGTAGAGGAGGTGGAGCGGGTAATACATCTTCACAGCAAGCTCCATCAGCCTGCGCGGCTGGACCGAGTCGAAAAATCGCTTTAGATCCCAATGGGCGCCGACCGAGCACGGCCCGAGGACGCGGGCAACTTCGCGGCCGAGGTCACGAAGTAAAACAGCCTGGAGCACACTGGACCCTCTCACTGCAGTGCCCCAAAAATTGCACCTCTCAGAAGTCCGTTCATCCAGATCGGAATTCCGAGACTTACAATGCACCCTGTAAGTAGTCGGGCATTTACAGATAGGACGGTCACACCCGATATTCTTGGGGAGCAAAACAATAACACTCAGATACACCTGAAAGGGCCAGGACAGCAGAGCTGCGCACTGATTGAGGAGGCGCGCGCACCCCAAAGCAGCATCCCGAGGTAATTCCACCAGAGCCCTAGGGGCCCAGGGGTCGACACCAACGGCAGCGGGTGCAGAGAAACAGCGAGCCGCCCTCTGGAGATCAACTGGTTCCAAAGGGTCCAAAGCCTCAATGGATACGAGGGCCCGGGGTCTGAGCGCATCCAGCCCTCCAGAAATCAAGCTACGACCATCAGGGGACTCCCAAACCTGGCTCCAGAAATCATGACGGTAATCCATAATATCCCCAGGGAGTTGACGGAATACCTCATGGGGCCAACTAAACTTGGGGGACATCACCATGGTCATGCTTGAGCCAAGCATGCACTTTTTCTAGCACCTCCGGGAAGGTCATTTAGGGGCCAGTCGTTCATGCGGGCTCTGGAAGAACTGCGAGCGGCCTTCCAGGCAGCGCGCGCGCCAATAGAAATCGCGCCCGTCAGGGCGTCGAGGTCCTTAACCTCAGTAGGAAGGGAAACGAACTGGGAGCGCCACCAACCGATGCCGCACGCATCGTCGGCATAGATGCATTTGCCCAGCTGCGAAGCGAAACCTTGGAGGGCGCCACCTAAGCTCGCGACCATATCTGCAGACTCCCGCGCCAGGTAAAGCCGATGCTCGCACATGTTCTGAGAAAGCTGAGCCCGAGAGGCAAGTTCAGGTTCTCGGAAACTCTTGCCTGCGACGCCTCTCCTACCAATCGCAGAGCATCGAAATACAAGAAAATCACCTCGCTGTACCCGGTTTTCTTTCTGGTCAACTGCAACCGCGCGAGACTCAAGCATGGCTTCGGTCGCTCTAGACCAGGTGCGATAGAGACTGGCAAGCCCGTCGTTCAAATTGTCTTGCACACGCGGAAACAACGCGTTGAAAATATACTCAGGGACACCAAGCAGTGACTCATCACGCCCAACATGTGTAGCCGACGCCAGGAAATGCTGAGACCAGGGTAAGTCAGCTGCCGCATGCACTGCTCAAGAGCCTCATGTTGTATACATGCTTTCAGACACACATGCGTCTTCAACGGGCTCTGCGCATAAGTACTGACACGCGCGAAATCAGCCAAGTCATCGAAGGCAATCGCGCAGTCAATGAGAGCGCCACGTCCCTGGGCACAAGTTACCTCTGCACCACCTGGAACAAGACAGCGGGCACGCGCGAGTTCATGGAAGCCAGACAGGTCCATGTCTACAACAGGCACATCAACATCTCCCATCAAAAGCCACGGGATGGCGAGGGCCCCAAGGAACTCAGAGATGGCACGGATCCGCTCGATGTTTTCCCTGAAAAAAAAAACCAATGTCAGAAATCAGGCTTCTCACGCCTACAGCAATTCCGCATTGCCTTGTGTTTTAACTCCAACAAGCGCCGATTGAGGCCACTGCCTCAGTCATGCAGGCTCGGGTCCGAGGCTAAAAACGACGAGAACTCAAACCTTTAGAAACCACAGCTCCTACTCCTCCATGAGTGCCTCCTCCAGGGGACGGGAGGGCCAGCTGCAGATGCGGCCCCCAACCGATCTCAGAAGCATTACGTTTGGCGCGCGAGAGGTCTTTCAGAATATGATGCTCAGCAGTGAAGAAGCCGTCACACAGGGGCCTGATCTGCTGCAGGAAATCCAAAGTCACCTGGTTCCAAGAAGCAATAATGCAGGACATCAAATCAATCGTCGACAACCTCTTGCGGATCCTCGACACCTCCAGCGGGCCGGCCTGGTTAAAGATGTGGCCCACCTGACGCGTGGCCTCCACCGGCCTGTGCGCTGTGAACAAGGGCAGCGGGTTGCACGTGCTGCAATACTCGGTTGAATGAAGCCGCTGAACCTTCACAAACCGTACGTAAACGCTTGGCGGCCTTGATCTGGGACTGCTTCTGCATGAGTTTCTCCATCATGTCAAGCTCATCTTGGGATAATGCGGAATCGATGCTGCGTCCCTGGGGTGATTCCAAGTATTCGCGATACTGCTCTTCATTACCGAGATCAGAAGGAGCTTCAGAACCCGCATCTTGGTCGAGGTGCGTCTGAACTCCTGGATCTGCTGCCAAAAATCGAACCGATGGTTGTTGGTTGAGCACCACTCCTGCAGCTCATCCTTAGACATGCCGACGAGGTTGGGAGGCTCGGGGGCAGCACCTCCTGGACCTTCAGCATGCCCTCCGCCATCAGGTACACCAGCAAGGGCAGGTACACCATGTGGGCGCGCAGCAGGGGCACGTCCATCATCGACATGCATTGCACCAACGCTACATTGATCACGACTCCCAGGGCCAGCAGCACCAGCGATCGGCAGGAAAACCACGCGCATCAGCAGCAGTACGTCGTTCGCGCTCACGAATAGCACGTTCAGCTTGCTCATCAGCCAAAATTTGCCGCCGGAATTCCGCAGGGTCGAATGTATCCATCTCCTCGTACGCAGCACGATGGGTGGCAGCGGCTTGCTCCAACTGCCCAACAGCTTCTGCATGAGCAGCTTCCGGACCACCGCCGCCAATCGCTGCTCAACCTCGAACAGAGCCAATCTTTCAGTTTCAGAATCACGCTCCACAACCATAGCATGTGCGGTGCGCTTCTTGGCGATACTTTTTTCCAACTTATTGTCGGACGCACAACAGGCTCAGGGGCGGGCGGACGGGGTTCAGCACTCCGAGCACCGCGCAGAGCATCAGCACACTCAGGGAAAGGGCCTGCAAGCCGCTCGAGCTCAGCATCGAGTGAAGGACCTACTCCATTCCCTTTGCCTTTCCAAGCGCGGCCACCACCACGCTTATCACCAGCATCACGGGCACTGCCCCGAGGACGCTGGAGGTAATCACCTTGACACTTCGAGCAACACTTGTAGCCGTGGAAGTCATACTCCCACTGCCTGCAGACTGAGCACACGCTGTACTCTTTCTTGGCCTGGGAGCTGCGTTCACAAGTACGAGGTTTCTTTGTCCATGGCGCATAGATCCAGCCCATCACCCAGTATTGCAAAAGAGGGCGCGGGCCAGATGCTCCAACAGGAGCTCACGGAAGAGGAATGCAACGGGCTCAAGGAGCCGCACGGAAAGCGACCTGGTGGCGTGGGCACCTCACCAGGTGGAGCACACGCCGAAAAACTCCCGAGCCTGCCGCACGGCTGCGGACAAGCTCGAAGCCTCGCGGCAAGGTTTCGAACTTGAGCCAAAATGGCTACGGGCAGAGGAGGGGGGAGGGGGGAGGAGGAGGAGGAGGAGGAGGAGGAGGAGGAGGAGGAGGAGGAGGAGGAGGAGGAGGACGAGGAGGAGGACCTCCTCATCCTCCCTTCTCCCCCGTCCTACCATATGTGGAGAAGGTTGCCCACCATGTGTGCCCAGCCACACGGATGGAGAGCGTCGGCCGCGGAGCGCATCGAGCAGGGGCCGCGCCGGCTCGAGGCCCCTGCCGGCATGCGGGCGGCGGAGGAGGGCACGGCCCCGACGGAATCAGCATTGACGGCCCCGACTGGAACGGCCTCGACGTGCGGGGATGAGTCAGCAGCGAGTCGGGAAAGCGAACCGAGTCGGGTTGTGCGTCGGATCGCGTCGCATCGGCACGAAGTCGGGACCGAACTGGATCGGCCGCGCCAGGACGCAGAAAGCACCATGCGAGCATCGGGCCGCATCGGAACGTCTGAATATCGGAGTCGAGTCGGATCGGACCCCACTTCGAGTCCCCTTGGGGCATATTTGTGTCGTGACGACGTCGGCGTAGAGTTTCCGACACCGTGTGGATAGTTCAGCCTCGAAGGGTCGCCGCTTTCCCATAGCGTGGATCGCTCGATCTCGGCCGAATCCGGGCAAAAATTGCGTTCAACATTGCACGGCCGCGCCGAGGTCGCCGCCGAGTCAACACGGCGTGAACCTGCCGTAGAAGCTAAGACAACATCAGATCCCCCCTTCCGCTCGCTCTCTCGTTTCATCCTGCCCCCCTCCTCAAGGCGGGCTCGGACCCCAAACGCCCAAACGTATTGCGTGATATTTTCCATACGGGGCCCCTGAAGATCCCAACCCTTTCCCGCGTCAAATTTTCGTCCCAGATCCCTCTCCAATCGCCTCAGAACGTGAAGACTGCTTCTGGACGCCGAAAGTAGAGAACAACCTGCCTTGATTCTTTCAAGACGCTGCAGGCCTGGGGGAGGAGGCAAAGGAATGGCATGGGCAGGACCGACTCAGGCCCGCGCCAGCCGCAACTTGTCGGGCGGCACGAGCGACACCACGGCGACCTCCCGCGTCCGCCAACCCAGCGCCCACTCACTCAACGGTGTGTTGGATTCGTCTCGCTCTCCGTCCTCCCCATCTCTACATGTATATATAAGATATGCACATGTATATTGTATATATATATATATACATATGTGTGTACGTGTGTAAATATATGTATAACTATATACCGTCATACATACATACATAAATACATACATCCATACATACATACATACACACACATACATACATACATACATACATACATACATACATACATACATACACATACATACACACACATATATACATACATACATACATACATACATACATACATACATACATACATGCATGCATACATACATACATACATACATACATGCATGCATACATACATACATACATACACACACATACATACATACATACATACATACATACATACATACATACATACATACATACATGCATCCATCCATGCATGCATGCATGCATGCATGCATGCATACATACACATACATACATACACACATACACAGACACAGACACAGACACAGACACAGACACAGACACAGACACAGACACATACACATACACATACACATACACATACACACACATACATACAGACAGACAGACAGACAGACAGACATATATACGTAGATGCATACATGCATGTATGCATACACACATACATACATGCATGCATGCATGCATGCATGCATGCATACATACATACATACATACATACGTACACACATCCATACATACATACATACATATATACATATATATATATATATATACATACATTGTAAGTATAAAATATATCTAAAATACATACAAGCAGACTAGAACCATCGCGCGCTTCGCGCACGCTCAAGTTCTAGCTAGGCATGATCGGCTAACTCATGTAGTATCACTTTGGTCGCTTCTTGCGTCCAGGGACTCTGTTGGAGGCCCTGCGCAAGTCTCGGAATCACATGGAACGGGAAGTGCGGAAACACAGACATCATGAATTTCCTTTGGGTATTTAACGATTTGGGGCCCTCAAAGTCTTCCTGGGTTCTTGTGGGGGAACTGAGGGGGGGTCTGAATTGTGGTCTGTTGTGCAAGAGTAGACCGCGGCCAAACTTGGGGAACAAAATGTGGGATTTCCATTTTTGTCCAGTTCCTCGGCGATGTTCGGCGCTGTTTTTTGCTTGTGCCTCGCAAGTTTTGTTAGCCGGGCCACTCAGGGGTGTGGGATCTTCCTGACCCCCTGGGGGTTCTGGAGGCCCTCTGGCAGCCCGGAGAGCCGTCGGAAGGGTGTCTCGGGCTGCGCGGGAACGTGTTGGGCCGTTCTTTACGTTCTGGGGGCTCCTTGGGGTCGTCTTGGGCTGCCCTTGGGCGTCTTGGGGCCCCCCAGGGAAGCCGGGAGGCGCGGTACCAGCCAGATGTTAGGGGATGTGTGGGATCTCCGAGTAGGAGTCCATTTGGGGAGGGATTTGTTTTTTGAATTCCTTTGTTCTTTCAAAATACTCGATATTCGAGGGTTGGAAGCGGGAAAACGTGAGAAGGCAAAACAGATTAGAAAAAAACATTGGAAATCAACGATTTTGCCCTCTTTGGGTTCTGTCGGGACGGCTCTCGCAACTCTCTTGAGCTGTTCTTGGAGACTCGTCGTGTGTCCTCTGCGGGATCGAGGGTGTGTTGGGGGCCTCTGGGGGGTCCGGGAGGCCTCTCGGAGGTCTTTGGAAGCCTCCTGCTCCCGCTCTTGGGCCCATTTTGGGCCTGTTCTGGGGTGGTCTGGGGCTGTCCTGGGCGCCTTCTCGGCAGTCTTGGAACCTTTTTGGCCCGTCTCGGGGCCGTCCTGAAGGTCTCTTGGGTGGTCTTGGGGCCGTCTTGGGTGGCTCATCAGCGTTCTTGGAGCATTGGATGCTCGAAAACGCAAGAAGCCCAAAAACATGTTCAATTATCCTGGCGAAGGACCCAACCATATGCAGTTGTGGGTACAGCAATTGTGAAAACCTTCTTCGATGAAACTCCCTATGGGGCCACGAAGCGCTGCACTGGGTGGGGGGGAGCGCTGTTTTGGGTTAGTGGTGTGTCAAGTAAGGTTTCCAGGACGCATGCGGACGGTCCCACTGGGGGTTTCGGTGGAGCTCCCTATGGGGCCACGAAGCGCTGTACTGGGTAAGTGAAAATGCCAAATTGGGCTTCTGGGACGCATGCGGACGGTCCCACTTGAGGCTTCGGTGGAACTCCCTATGGGGCCACGAAGCGCCGTACTGGGTGGGTGAAAATGCCAAATTTGGTTTCCGGGACGCATGCGGACGGTCCCACTGGGGGTTTCGGTGGAGCTCACTAAGGGGCAACGAAACGCTGTAATGGGTGAGTAAAAATGCCACGTTGGGTTTTCGGGACGCATGCGGACGGTGGCACTGGGGCCTTCGGTGGAGTTCCCTACGGGGCGACGACATTCTGGACTGGGTGGGTGGAAATGCCACAATGTGTGTTTTGGGACGCTTGCGGACGGTCCCACTGGGGCCTTCGGTGGGGCTCCCTGTGGGGCCACGAAACGCTGTAATGGGTGAGTAAAAATGCCACGTTGGGTATTTCAGGACGCACTCGGACGGTCCCACTGGGGGCTTCGGTGGAGCTCCCTATGTGGCCACGAAGCGCTGTACTGAGTGGGGGGGACGCATGCGGACAGTAGCACTGTGACCTTCGGTGGGGCTCCCTACGGGGCCACGAAACGCTGTCCTGGGTGGGAGGGACGCACGCAATCTGCGCCACTGGGACCTTCGGTGGAGCTTCCTATGGGGCCACGAAACGCTGTCCTGGGCGGGACGGACGCATGCAACCTGCGCCACTGGGACCTTCGGTGGAGCTCCCTGTGGGGCCACGAAACGGTGTCCTGGGCGGGGGGGACGCATGCAACCTGCGCCACTGGGACCTTCGGTGGAGCTCCCTATGGGGCCACGAAACGCTGTCCTGGGTGAAGGGGACGCGTGCAACCTGCGCCACTGGGACCTTCGGTGGAGCTCCTTATGGGGCCACGAAACGCTGTTTTGGGTTAGGGGGGCGCATCCAACCTGCGCCACTGGGACCTTCGGTGGAGCTCCCTATGGGGCCACGACTTCTGGATTGGCGCCACTGGGGTCCCTATGGGGCCACGAAGCGTTGTCCTGGGCGGGGGGGACGCATGCAACTTGCGCCACTGGGACCTTCGGTGGAGCTCCCTATGGGGCCACGAAACGCTGTCCTGGGTGGGGGGGGACGCATGCAACCTGCGCCACTGGGACCTTCGGTGGAGCTCCCTATGGGGCCACGAAACGCTGTCCTGGACGGGGGGGACGCATGCGACCTGCGCCACTGGGACCTTCGGTGGAGCTTCCTGTGGGGTCACGAAGCACTGTACTGAGTGGGGGGGCGCATGCAACCTGCGCCACTGGGACCTTCGGTGGAGCTCCCTGTGGGGCCACGAAACGCTGTCCTGGGCGGGGGGGGCGCATGCAACCTGCGCCACTGGGACCTTCGCGATGGCATGGAGGGGGAGGAGGGAGGGGGCAGTGGGAGGAGAAGGAGACGCGGGGCACCGTCTCTTCAAAACGAGGACCCAACACCACAGGATGGCTGGGAAAAAATTATCCCGGCAAAGCAACCTAACAGCGATATGTAGAAGCATATCTGAAAGCATTCCCCTTAAGATTCAGATGAAAATCCAGTTGTAGAATTCTGCTGTTCTCGCAGTCGTAGTCGCATTCGCGATGACAGTCGCAGCGGCAACGGCAGTCGCAGTCACAGCCTCAGCCTCAGCCTGCCTCAGCCTCAGCCTCAGCCTGCCTCAGCCTCAGCCTGCCTCAGCCTCAGCCTCAGCCTGCTTCAGCCTCAGCCTCAGTCTGCCTTCAGCCTCGGCCTCAGCCTCAGCCTGCCTCAGCCTCAGCCTGCATCAGCCTCAGCCTCAGCCTCAGCCTGCCTCAGCATCAGCCTGCCTCAGCCTCAGCCTCAGCCTGCCTCAGCCTCAGCCTCAGTCTGCTTCAGCCTCAGCCTCAGTCTGCCTTCAGCCTCGGCCTCAGCCTCAGCCTGCCTCAGCCTCAGCCTGCCTCGGCCGCAGCATCAGCCTGCCTCAGCATTCAAAATGTGGCCCAGGAGTGGAGTTCTGGGAACTAGAAGAACACGAAGTGGCCTACAGTTGGCTCCAGGCATTCAAAATCATGCCCAGGAATTGAGTTCTGGGAACTTGAAGAGCACGAAGTGGCCTGCCTACAGTTGGCTCCGGGTACTCAAAATGTAGCCCGGGAATGGAGTTCTGGGAGGTCGAAGAGCACGAAGTGTGTGACTGTTGACGAATAACAAGCCCGGCTCTGTTCCCGGTTCTCCAGAATGTGGCCTGGGAATGGAGTTCTGGGAGGTCGAAGAGCACGAAACGTGTAACTGTTGGCAAAAAGCGAGCCCGGCTTTGTTCCCGGTTCTCCAGAGGGAATGGAATTCTGGGAGGTCGAAGAGCACGAAATGCGTGACTGTTGGCGACAAACGATTCCCGGTTCTCCTCCCCGGCACCCGCCCAGACCCCCCTGTGGAGTCATCTGCTGCTCTCTTTTGACACCACTAGAAACCTATCAGCAAAAGCTGTTAGGTAATGAACGTCGACGGTGTTTGCCTCGTCGGGCCGTCTTGGAGCGCCTCTCGGACCTTTCTTGGGGTCTCTTGGAGGCCACAAGGGAGCCTCGAGAGCCGTCGGAAGGCTGACTTGGGCTGCTTGGGAACGTATTGTGCAATTGTTTCGCATTCTGGGGGCTCCTGGGCGGCGTCTTGGGCCTTCCTGGAGCGCTGTGGAGGCTCCCCGGAAAGGCCGGGGGAGCGGTACCAGGAGCGTTCCCGAAATGTCCCAGGGAGGCGTGGGACCCGGTGCCGGGGGGGGGCGGCATTTGTTTATATATCTATACGACCACCCTGCGGGAGATAAGGAGGTTGGGGGGGTACTAGCAATGGGCAACAGTGGTGACTGTTGTTCTGACGATGCCTGTAGTGCGCAGTCTAGTGAGTAGTGTGATTGTTATCGCGGGCGTGATGTGATGTGGCGATGTTGACGAATCGCACTCGACATTGTCGTGAAGCTCTGCCCCCGCGTGCGCTTATCAATCGCGCGAACCTCACCTCAGCGCTAGTCGACGTGGTCAAACGTGCGTGCTGCGGCGCCACCCTGACTGCTGCTGGCGCCACCCGATGTCGCCTGAATTGCAGGTCTTGCGATCGAGGCACTATCGATGTGCTTTTCGGTTTGCATGTTGGTTTGCGCGTAGACTTGCATTGGATAGCTCGCCGCAGCCACGGCGGGGCACCAGCGGGACACTAGCGGGGCACCGCGGGGCGCCGCTTGCCGGGTGGAGAGGCTTCTGGTCCGGCCGCGGCCCGGCCACAGGAAGATTTCGGGGCACCAGTGGGGCGCCAGCGGGACACCGCAGGCCACCGTTTGCCGGTGGAGACACTTTTGATCCGGCCGCGGCCCGGTCACAAGAGAATTTCCTCTCGCCCGCCCACGCAGCTTCGCCTCGCCCGCGCGCACGCACGCGCGCGCGCGCGGCACGCGCGACGCGGAACCGAAACCGAAATCGATGTCCCAGTAGGGTGGGTCTCCGTTTCAAGTCGGACTCACCCCCCAACCTCCGAGCACATTTCTGACTGCGCGGGCGGCGCCGGGAGCTCTGCCAGCGCAGACTGTCGAGGGGGCGGCGCTGCTGCGCTGGCGATCGCGGCTTTGCCGATCCTGCCCCTGAAAACAGGACTGAACCATGGGGGGCGTGGCGGGAGGCGAAACTATGGAACAGGCGCGGCCATGGACGCATGCGATCGCCAGACGATAGACGCGCGAGCGCAAACATCATCCCGCCCCCTTCGCTAAAGCCAGAAAGACTTCATATCTGATTGTGCGGGCGGCGCCGGGAGCTCTGCCAGCGCGTACTCTCGAGGGAACGGTGCTGCCGCACTGGCGATCGCGGCCTTGCCGACCCTACCCCAAAACAACGATTCCGAAGAGTTTAACTGGCCCCTTCGGGCCGTCGAGAGACAAAAGCTGCCTGGAACTTCACCGCGCGTGTAAAAACCGCCTGAGAAAAGCTCTGACAGACGCGGGAGGCCGAGAGCCTGCCTGCAACAAATCACGGTGTCTTTGCACGGAGGCCCAAGGTATGGCTCAGCTACTTTAGTCATGAACTGCAAAGGTGCTGTCAGAGATTTTGGGCATTTTCCTGACAACTCTACACGTGGAAGATTAGTGCGCGCGCAAGTGCCCATGGGCGACTGACACAGGCCACAGAGTGGAGCGATATCCAGCCATAACGACAGCAATACGGCGCGCTTCCTCCACGGGGTTCCATCGAGTCCAAAATCTACAACTGTCTGTCCAGCATTAGCATGTTGCAAGATTCGCGAGATCGGCGGCGCACTCCAGACACGAGAATAATGGGGATTCTTGAGAACGATGGGCACTCGAAGCTACATGCACGGCTGAAGCCAACAGGCACATAATCTCATTAGCCGAATACCTGACATCACTTTCTGGGCATCTTGCGGCGAGAGGTCTGGGAGGCCAACCGCACATTCTATACTTTTCAAAGGCGGCGGCCCTGCCGCTCCGCCTCGCCGCGCAGCCGACCACGAAGAGCACGACGTGCCCATCCGCGCGGAGCAGATGTGGTCGCCTCGAAGCCACCCTCTGATCAGCTTCTGGTTGCACGGCCTTGTCAGGTCGCACTCGCTCCCATGCACCAGGCCCCATTCGAAGACCGGGATGCCCTGGGGCCCTGCGTCGCGACGCCAGGCTTGCGACCAGCGCCCTGTGCCGCTGAAGAGCTCAGGGGCGACCTGGCCCCGCGGGGCACTGGCGTCAGCGGCTGGCAGGTCCTGCCGAGGAGCTGCCCAGGCGCCCGAGCACCCGGTTGAGCCTGCCCCCGTTATCGTAGCGGCGCAGCGATTTCATGCTCGCCCAACGCCCGCGGCGGAGCCCCCCCCGCAGGTCTCGCTGCCCGCTGGCGACCTCGTGGGACGCGCCTCCGTGCCAGCACTGGAACAGGTGGTTGATCCCGACCACCTGCAGGTTCAGCAGCTGCACCGCCCTGCTGAAGTGCTTCGCCAGCTCCGCGCACTCGAAGGGAAACAGGCCCGGCCCCGCTCCGCGGCGCAGCAGCAGCAGCAGCAGCAGCCCTGGCATCAGGTCGAAGTACTCCAGAGATGTCCAGCACCAGCGACTCGTCGCGCAGCCCTGCCATGGAGGGCTGCACCCCCTCCGCGGGACGCAGCGCCGCGCCCCGCAGCGCGCGGCCCGAGCCAGCGCCCGCCAGCGGCGCCGCGAGGTCCTCCGCCCGCGCCCCGGCCACGTCCGCAGGCCCCAGGTGCAGCGCGCGCATCGGGGCGACGCGCGCGCGCGTCCCCCAAGGGCCGCCAAGGAACAGCATGGCATTCAGGATGACGCGCACGATCGCGCATCGGCAACCTCGCCATCGCGGGGGCCAGCTTGTCGAAGCCCACAAGGGCCCGGGCGGCCCACTCCAGGTCCATCTCGCGCGCCCCAGCCGCCTAGTGGAACGCCGCGGCCGCCCTCAGCTTGCTGAAGTCGCCCGCGGCCCCGCCCTCGCAGTGCATCGCGTCGCCCCGCGTCGCCAGAGCCTCGCCCATCTCGGCCGGCGTCTCCAGCGGCAGCTGATGGGCGGTCGCCCGCGCCAAGAAGTCCGCCATCAGCTCGCGGTAGAGCAGCTCCTGCCCCACGGCCACCGACCTGGACTCGAGGAAGGTATTCCCGCGATCCCAGCACTCGATCGCCTCCGCCAGCCGCCTCCGCCTCCCCCGCGCGCGCCCCTCGCGGCGGGGCGCCTCGGCGATCGGCAGCGCGGCCGCCCGCCCCCGCTTCGCCGACGGCGCCGCCGACGCCCTGGCGCAGGACAGCATCCCCGTCGTGTCCGAGGCGCCTGCAGCCGCGCGGCTCTGGGCGAGCGTCGTCTCGGCTAGGGGCGGACGGTCGGCCCCCCAGGAAGGCCCGATGAAGCTCGGGCCCAGGATGCTGGAAGATACGGGGGGGCTCATCAGCAGGGCTATCTACGGACATCACACATCTCGCCGTCGCTGTCGATCCCGTCGCCAAGTAATTCGCACCCCGCTGTCTGCATATACGATTCATCCCCATTGACTGATGACCTCCCCTTGCTCATCATCAACGCCACCGACATCGCATCAACGATGAAGAAGAGACAGCGACCATGATTGCGAAGGTGGCGGAGCTGATGTTTCAGCGCCCAGAGGACGCCCCTCGCTTTAAGCATAAGCATGGACCCACACTGCCGCCGCCGGGCCGAGCTGGCCGCGCGCCAAGGCACCGCCATCAGCTCGGTCGGCACCTCATCGAAGTCAGCCCCCAAGGTATCCGAGTATACCCAGGATCTTGAATAATGCCCACCAGAAGCTCTCCCTCGGGGCGGCACCGCGCGCGAGGTCGGGCTTGGGCGCTGAGCTCGCCGTGCTCGCTGAAATGCCACCTCTCATGCACGCGACCCGCCCGCCGAACCAGCGCCTCGACTCTCTCGCCCTCGACCGCGCCCCGACCCCAGGGCGACGCGTCAGACGCCGTCGCGGCCGCGCCCCACTCGGCAGCCAGGTCGCGCCGTACCAGCGGGAGCAGGCTCGCCGCCCGCCACAGCTCGCGTCGCGCAGCTGGCCGAAGTACTGCTCGCTCGACGCGATGGTCGCGTAGGAAGCCGCGTGCGGCCCCGAAGCAGGACGTCGTCTCCCCGCGCATCAGGGCAGCGAAAGCGAAGTGCCCCACCACGACCTCGACCGGCCATCCGTAGACTCGAGGCCAACGAAGCAACGCCTGCACTCCCAGCCGCAGCCTCCAGAGACTCGAACGGGGTTGATCGCCACCTCCGCCACCTCCGCGTCGAAGCGCCAGCCCAGGCAGACGCCCCCCACGCTGGCCTCCACGCCGTGCGTCGGGGGCCCGGCAGCCCGCGCGCCAGCGTCCACGGCCGCTGCAGCCGCCTCAGCCTCCGCGAAGTCCTGCGAGAACGCCGCAAAATTGTCCACGTGCTGCGCGCGGCTCACTGGCTCGAGCGGTGGCGGCGGACGGCCATCTGCCATCCGCTGCGAGCCGGGCAGCTCCGGCATCCCCCTCGCGATCTCCTCGCGCACACTCCGACGGACTCCCAGCGCCGGCAGCCAGTCCATCGGCGCCGCCGCGAAGCACGGCGCCACCACATCGTTGACGCCCACTGGCTGACCGCCGCGGCGCGAGATCCCCGCCCCCCCAGCCGCCAGAGACTTCAGGCCGAAGAAGCGGACGAGATCCGACGGCAGCGCCAGCGCGTAGAGGGCCTCCGCGATGTCCACCTGGCCCAGCACGACCGGCGCGGACGAACCCACCTCGATGGCCCCCATGCTTGCGCCCGTCGCCAAGCTCACGTCCTCGGGCTCGCCGAAATGGGCGTTCGCCAAGCTGCAGTCCATGATGGGGCGCACCTCGCCACCCTTCTTCCACGCCGACAAGATCCCGACCTGCCCGGCGAAGGTCCGTCTGAACTCAATGAGCCCCCTGCCCGCGAGGTGCCTGACTAGGCGCGCGTAGTAGCGTCGGTCTCGTGGCAGAGGGTCGCTGTAGCATCGCTTCACTCAGCGCTCCTCGCGCTTCCTCCCCGCCTCCTCTGCGCGGGGGATCTTCCGCTTCTACCCCTCGGCGATTCGCGCGCCAGCATCTCCGGCAACCTTTTCGAGGCCGCGCGGCCCGTGACCCTCCGGAGGCGCGGCGCGGACGTCGAGCTCGAGGGGCGCGAGGGCGGCGGGCCCCCCGCCGCGCCCTTGCTCGGCGAGGGGCTCGCTCAGGGCCCCCTCGCCGTTCATGCCACCTGGAGGAAATCCCACTGCACGCGCAGCGGCTCGCCGGCGCTCACGGCCGCCCGGCCAGCCGAAGGCACCTCTGATCCAGCGCCAGGCGGCGCTGGCCCGCCCGCCATCTCGTTCAGCGTGTCGATCATGTTGTTCGCCCAGTAGGTATCGTGATCCCGCCGCTCTGCACGTCGTCGCACTGCTCGACATGGACGGGCCCCAGCATGCGATCCAAAACTCAGTATCCCAGCGGCCCCCTCGGTCAGACGAGGAAGCGGCGACAAGTCGCGCTGCCGACCATCTCGCGGCACCCGCCAATCCTCTTCGGGCTGCCCCCCGAAACTGCAAGCGCCCCAGCCCTCGGCAGACGCTGCCCCCCGCCTTACCATCGCAGTGGCCCCGGGGGCCGACCGCCGCGGAGGCTGCTCAGGCATCGGCCCTGCGCGCGAGGATTCTCTCCTTGCGCGCCTTCCTCACCTGCTTCATGACCTGTGCACCCCCCCACACACCTCCTTCGCCATGTAGTCTAAGAGCTGCGGGTCCAGAAGCAGGTCCCCGAACTCCTTGTGAGCTCCCATGAAGATGGGGGACTCATCGTAGACTCCTACCACGCGGCCGCCCTTGCCACGGCCCTTGTTCTTCTTGGAGCTGTTGCCGCCGTCGCCGCCGTCTGAGCCTCCGAGAGAGGCGGGGCCCGCCTCCGGATACGAGTGCCCTGTCATCTGGGCCTTGTGGACCAGCAGCTCGGCCCCCGCTAGATTCGCCATGTCCACGCCGTCGTGCGTGAGCAGCAACTCCGGCACATGCGCGATCGATGAGCTCGTGCTCCTGGACGCCCCACACGTCCTTGTAGAGCCTCGACACGTTCACCCACCATGTGTGATGCTCCCGAGGCCCCATCTTCCCGCTGCCAAGCTCGGCTGCCCACCTCATGGTCCGAGGCCCTGGAAACGGGAAGTCGGGGAGGGCCTCCTCGCGCAGCTTCTCGAACCCGTCGCGCCAGAGCCCCCTGCGCCGCCCGCCGTCGGAGCTCGTCACCTCCAACAGCCTGGCGTCCGAGGCGGCCTCCTTCTCCTTGCACTCGGCGGTGCTCGCGATGGCGACCCGGGCGAGGCAGATCCAGACGTCGCCACCGATGGAGAAGTCCATCAGCACCCTCTCGCCCCGCGCGATCTCCGAGCCGTTGAGCTGGACCACGTCGTCGCGCGCTAGACCCGCTCGCGTCTCTGCACTCACCAAGTGGTGGGTCGCCAGTGCCGCGCCAGCCGCCGCAGCCAGCGCTCCCGCCGGCACGCCCACGCCCGGGGCGGCAGCCAGCCGCTGCGGGTCCCGCCGCCGCTGGCCCCGCGCCGCCCGCGGGCGGCATCGGCAGCAACGCGGGAGCGCCCGGCGCCAGCACCGCCAGCTCGCGCCCGGCCGCATTCGCCGCCTGGTATAAGCGCACTGCCGCCTCGGCCTCGCCCCGCCACTGCACCAGCTCCGCCGCCGTCGGCTCCCCGCGGAAGCGGTAGCAGTGGCCGCGCGGGAGACCTTCTGGCGGCGGCCAGTGCGCCGCGGCCCGGCGGAAGGCGAGCACGTCCCCCGTCGTCATCCTGTAGTCCTCGACATGCGTGTCGCCATCGGGAGACGTGATCACTACCTCATCGTCAGTCCCCAATGACGCCACCACCCCGTGGCACATGCGTTGATGCCAGAGCAAAGGGGCCGGAGCGGCAGGGTCGTTGTACAGTACATACCCCCGCACCCGGGGCTGCCCTGCCATCCTTGGACGTCGTGCCGCGCGCTCGATGACTCGACGGCTCCACCGCGCGCCTGCCACAGCGCCGAGCCCCGCGGCCACGCCCAAGGCAGCCCAACTCCACCCGATCCTGACGACGGGCTCCGCCTGGAGCCGCCAGTCGGGCCCTGGGTCGGGGGCGCCTGGACAGGCGGGCCAGCCAGGGCAGGCCGGGCACTGCGGGCACGGCGGAGGGCGACCCCGCCCAGAGCACGGCCGCCAGCCCAGCCTGGTGCACCAGATCCCCCACCACGCCGAGCACGAAGGGCAGCACACCAGCCATCCGCGCCGGCGGGACTCCAGGCGAAGCCATGGAACAAATACGGCCATGGACGCATACGATCGCTAGACGATAGACGCACAAGCACAAACATATGCATAAACAGTCCTCATGCAATGCTTACACTTACGGTCTCTCACTGCTGTTCTAAGGAACTGGGGCCGGGTGACGGGTCCGTCGCCTTGTTGTCGCCGTCGCCGCCCCGTCGCCGCCTCGTCGCCGCCCGTCGTCTGGGCCTCGATGTCGGGTCCGCCGCCTTGTTGTCGCCGTCGCCACCCCTTCGCCGCCTCGTCACCGCCCATCGTCAGGGCCTCGTAGAAGTTATTGGATAGCCAAAGGTGGCCCTGGGATGCTCCTCAGAACCTTCGGAATGAAGCGAGGGTGGCCCCAAGAGGCAGCCAGATGGTGAAAGATGGCTCCGCGCAGGGCGTCAGAGGGCTACGCAATAGTTTGGTTAGAGCCTTCTTTTTTTGTACGGCCAGACCTAGAACATAATAACGTCCTTCTTCAAGAGCATGGGACCCTCCACCGGCCCAGATTGAAGAACATTCGAGGGGCCCTCCCCAAGGCTGCACAAGAACATCCAACAAACACGAAGATCATTAGGATACCCTCCCCAAACCGACCTCGACCTTATGCCTCGGTCTGGCCGTAGTTTCCCCACTTGACAACTCAAGATGTCCTCAAGATGGGAAGAGGCACCCGATGGCACAGCACGTCTCCGCCATGGCCCCAAGATAGCCCCCGAGACTCCTGGCTGGCCTTCAAGACAGCCCTCAAAAAACGGTTCCAAGACTGGCCCAGGGCCAGCCCCCCAAAAAAACACGCGGCCCATGATCCTCCAGAGCGCCCCCAAGACACCCGAAAGGACGCCAAGATCGCCACAAGAGGTTCCAAGAGGGCCCCAAGAGAGTCCCAGAGGGCCCGAAAAAGAACTTTGACGACCTCACGAGGACCCCAAGACGAGCCCAACTGATCGTCACACGCGTGCGCAGGCCACACTCCAGAACACTCCCTGATTGGGAGCGGGGAGATCTGTGTGCTGGTAGCCCACTGGGAGTCTGGCGTGACTCCCACATTGCGAGCTCACTCATTGCTGTCTCCCGTCGTTTGCAATACCAATGCTAAATGTCAAGCTTAGCCATTCGAGGCTCATGATTTCACTACTCCTCACCTCGAACACACCAACTGCTTGCAGCTCTCCTCCTCCTCCTCATCATCATCATCATCAACATCATCATGATCATCATGATCATCGTCAGCATCAGCATAATCATCATCATCATCATCATCAGCATCATCATCATCATCATCAGCAGCAGCAGCATCATCACCAGTATCATCAGCATCAGCATCATCATCAGCATCATCATCATCATATGCGCATCATCATCAGCAACAGCATCATCATCATCATCAGCATAATCATCAGCATCATCAGCATCATCACCATCATCATCAGCATCAGCATAAGCATCATCAGTATCACCGTCACCATCATCATCATCATCATCATCAGCATCATCATCATCATCATCATCATCGGCAGCAGCAGCATCATAATCAGCAGCATAATCGGCATCAGCTTCATCATCAGCATCATCATCATCATCATCATCATCATCATCACCATCACCATCACCATCACCATCACCATCACCACAACCTCCACCACCACCACCACCACCATCACCATCAAAACGTAAAAACACGTGGTTCCAGCTCGGGACAGCCATGTTCGATACCCACCTGGGTGGCCTGCCCACTCAAAACGCGTGGTTCCGGCTCAGGACTGGGTGGCCTGGACACGTGAAGACACGTAGCTCCAGCTCGGGGCCACCATGTTAGATGTCAACCTGGGTGGCCTGGACAAGTAAAAGCACGTGGTTCCAGCTCGGGACAACCATGTTAGATACCCCTGTGTGGGAAATCTGGAAATTCACCAGCCGAAGAAACTGTGTCAAGTCATTACACAGATGGTGTCGATGTTTTGATTTTGTCTAGCTCTTGTGGCCCCCTCCCCCCCGCGCTGGGAGCTCCCAGACAACCACATGTTAGATATCACCCCCGTGGGTGGCCCGCACACGTGGGGAACCGTGGGGGCAGGCCGTGGGGAACCGTGTTGGATATCACCACCGTGGGTGGCCCGCACGTGGTTCCAGCTCGGGGCAACCGTGTTAGATACTTTTTCTGGGTGGCCTGGACACGTAAAAGCGCTCGGTCGCAGCTCGGGGCCACCATGTTAGGGTGGCCTGGACAAGAAGAAACACGTGGTTCCAGCTCGGGGTCACCATATTAGATACCCCTCTGAGTGGCTTGGACACGTGAACACATGCGGTTCCAGCTCGGAGACACCATATTAGATACCTCTCTGGGTAGCGTGGACACGTGAAAACACGTGGTTCCATCTGCGGACAGCCATGCTAGATACCCCCATGGGCGACCTGGGCATGTGAAAACAAGTATTTCGCCTGAGACTGCCTCTGAATTCTGGTACCCAGGAAAGGAGCAATCTTCAGGACAAAACAAGCGTTTCGCTCGAGACATCATCGACCAATTCTGCAAAACAAGCGTTCCGCTTGAGACATCCGCAACAAACGAAAATGTATACCTCACCCTGTGTTGATCAATCGGAATTTCAAAAGCCAGCGTTTCGCTCGGGACATCCTCACTTGTTTATTTCGCAGGCCCTACGCGACCCCGTCATTCATCGCAGAATGAATTCGCTGGCCCTACGCAAGTCGAGGCAGGGGGGGATCAACTAAAAGAGAACCCTGGGCCCGAGCCCCTCCCTGGAAATATGAAGCCCTGGCACGTGCGCAGAAAAGAGAGCATGCAAGCACACACCCGGGAGGGGGGCCAGGAAGGTCGGGGCGGCGACGGGTAAGCTGAAGAAGCCAGCGGGGAGAGCGACTGGGGGCGACCCATGAAGGAGCCCGAAACAGACGCGCACGCGCATACCGGCTGGATTCAATCTGGAGGGCGGCGCATGCGCAGCGTGTACGGCTGCTCGCCGAACTTGGTGCACACCTTGGAGTAGAGCAAGTCTTCCTCCCCCTTGTATTTGGCAGGCTGGGTGGCAATCTTGCCAATCATGGCGGGGTCGTGTTGCTGGGCAAGGACAGCGATCCGCTGCTTGCAATCAACGGCGATATCTAGGCATGCACGGCCAACGCACAGCGCGGCAGTACTCTTCTCGTCCAGGCGGACCAATGGGCGAGGCGACGGCGGTACGTCGAATGAAACAATGCGCCTCGGCACCTCGATCTCCACACAGACCGGCCCAGGCGAAGCTTCCGGCATCTGAAAGGAAGGGGCCTCAGGGTGGAGTAGCGAAGGCGCCGAAACCAGGACTGGCGGACTGTCTGAAGGTGTCCGCGTTAGCAAAATAACGGGCAGCCTAGGGGAATGATGCGGCGGCGGCACCAGTAGCTGAACAGCGCGTAGACCAACGTAGCCTCACTGATCCCCACCCAGAGGGTGAGGGCGGCCAAGATCACGATTGTGATCGACGCTGGGATGCTGAACAGGGCCAGAGCGGACAAGGCCGCAGGCTTGTGCCAAGTCGCGGACGTCGGCAGTCCGCGGAGCGCGACCCACGCATGCCGCGTAGCCAAGCCTCCTTGCAGCGGCGAGGAGACGCGGCCTCGACCGGCAGCAGACAGCACCATGCCGGACGGGTCGATCTCGTGGCTCGCGGGAGACGTCCGTTGGAGGCAGCGCGCATGGGCCCGGACCCGGTCTGTGGAAGGTGCGAGCTTCCCGAGAAGGGGGGCGGGTCTGGGCCTTGAGCCAAACTCGCTACGGTGGGAGGAAGGAAGGAGAAGGGAGGAAGGAGGGAGGGAGGAGGGGAGGAGGGAGGGAGGAGGAGGAGGGAGGGAGGGAGGAGGAGGGAGGGAGGAGGGAAAGGAGAAGGGAGGAGCGAGGGAGGAGGAGCAATGGCCCGCCTCGTTCGCGATCTTGTGCGCCCGGAGCTGCTTCGGGGACATGGATCCAGAGGTCAGGCGGTACTCCAGCATGTTCTGCTTCTCCTGCGGGGGCCAAACAAGACCGACCCACGAACGCAGAAAGGATTATAGAAATGTGAGGCATGGCAACGTTTTCCAGATATCTGATAGGGCGACGGGCAATTGCAATGCTGAGTGTATCGATCTTTATGTATAGTGTCAAGGGCTGTGCTGTGCTGCACCGTGCTGACTTGCGATGTGCCATGCCGCGGTTGTGCTATATATATATATATATATATATATATAAGTGGCACGTGTGTGCCCAGGCTCATACAAAAAACTGAAGGGGCGTTTGAAGCAGGAGTGAAATGCAACATCGAAGTCGCACTCGAGCGCAAGTGGGGTTGCCACACCTTGCGATGTGTGTACCAGGGCCCCCCAGGAAGCCTCAGGAGGCCCGACTTGGATACCAGAAGAGGCTCCAGGAGGCCCCAGGATTGTGAGTGTTGTGCGTGTGTGTGTGTGTGTGATGTATGCTTTGTGTGGTGCGTGCTTTTTGTGTGTTGTAGGTGTTGTGTGTGTGTTATGTTTGTCTAGCGTGTGATGTGTTGGGCGTGATTTGTGTCTCTGTGTGCATGTAGTTCTGAAGCCCCAGGAGGCCCCTCAGGAGGCCCCAGGAGACCCCAGGAGGCTTCAGGAGGCCCCAAGAGGCTCCAGGAGGCCGCAGGAGGCCCCAGGAGGCCCCAGGAGGTTTCAGGACACCCCCAGGAGGCTCCGAGGCGGGGTCTGGGGTGCCAGAAGGTTCAGAAAGCCAGAGGAGGCCCCAGGAGGTTCCAGGAGGCCCCCAGGAGGCTCCGAGGCGGGGTCTGGGGCTCGATTTTGGAGGGATTGTTCAAGCGAAACCGCCATTCCCTGAGACTCGGGGTCACAATTATTGAAATTACCATGTGTTTTTGAAGGTTTTATGTTAACATGTTGAAATTCCATGTGTTTTTGGACCCTGACGTCACGATCTGCGTGAGGGGTGCCACCGATTTTCAGAATTTCGAGGATGTCCCGAGCGAAACGCCCAGAAAAATCGCGGACGCGTGCGCATTAATCGCATCTGAGCTCTACTCCCTCGGAGAGGTGCGTATGAGAATATATATATATATATATATATAATATATATATATATATAGCGTTGTGGATCGGGTCCTCCTTTGCATCCGAGTCCTGACCGAACTGATCTGGATCTTTAGCTCGAGCTGCCAGAACATATAGTAGCTGCTCCAGAGCTAGTTGAAGTTGAAACGTGCGGGACGTTCAATCAACTCGACCTCAAAATCCGACTCAGCTCCGAAAAGGAACGACACGACACGGGGCACAGGCTTACGGACGCGCCACAGGATGTGCCAGGGTGCCAGGGGCGCAATCGGGGATGCGCCAGACGTATCAGGGGACGTGCTCTGGACGCGTCAGGGACCTGCCACGGGACGTGCCAAGGCGCGTGCCACGGGGCGGCCCGAAGACGTCATCCCAAGGAAAGTTGCGAGGGGCGCGCCGCGGAACGGGCGGGGGAAACGCCTGGGGACGAGCCAGGAAACGCGACCGAGGACGAGCCAGAAAACGTGCCACGCCGAGTGGCATGCTAGGGGACGTGCCAGGGCACGTCACGCCAGAACGTCGCAAAGGACGCGCCAGGGGACGCGCCAGCGCGTCAGGGGACGCCCCACGGACAGGCGGGGTTGGACTGCGATGCAATCTACTGCGACAAGCGTTTCGCTCGAGACATCCTCAACAAATCCTCAAGTTAGACATCCGCCTGGGCGACCTGCACAATTGAAAGCAAGCATCTCGCTCGAGACATCCTCAACACATCAGCATGCTAGACATCAGCCTGGGCGACCCGGACACGTGAAAGCAAGCATCTCGCTCGAGACATCCTCAACAAATCCTCATGTTAGACATCCGCCTGGGCGACCTGGACACTTAAAAGCAAGAATCTCGCTCGAGACATCGTCAACACATCCTCATGTTAGACATCCGCCTGGGCAACCTGGACGCGTGACAACAAGCGTTTCGCTTAAGGCATCCTGCCCTAATCCTCATGTTAGACATCCGCCTGGGCGACCTGGACACGTGAAAGCAAGCGTTTCGCTCAACACATCCTCATGCTAGACGTCCGCCTGGGCGACCTGGACAAGTGAAAACAAGCGTCTCGCTCGAGACATCCTCAAGACATCTTCATGCTAGACATCCGCCTGGGCGACCCGGACACGTGAAAACAAGCGTTTCGCTCGAGACGTTCTCGACATCCTCATGCTAGACATCCGCCTGGGCGACCCGGACACGTGAAAACAAGCGTTTCGCTCGAGACATCCTCTCAAATCCTCATGCTAGACATCCGCCTGGGCGAGCTGGACACGTGAAGACAAGCGTTTCGCTCGAGACGTTCTCGACACCACCTCATGCTAGACATCCGCCTGGACGACCTGGACACGTGAAACCAAGCGTCTCGCCCGAGACATCCTCAACAAATCCTCATGCTAGACATCCGCCTGGGCGACCTGGACGCGTAAAATTAAGAGTCTCGCTCGAGACATTCATGCTAGACATCTGCCTGGACAACCTGGACGCGTGAGACCAGGCGTCTCGCTCGAGACAACCTCAAGACCTGGGCACGTGAAAACAAGAATTTCACCCGAGACAACCTCAAGACCTGGTCCCCAAGAGAGGAACAACTTATAACACAAAGCAAGCGGTTCGCTGGATACATCCTCAACAAGTTCTGCAAAACAAGCGTTTCGCTCGAGACATCCGCAACAAACGACAATATGTACATTACCATGTGCTTTATCGGTCGGAATTTCGCAAAACAGCGTTTCGCTCGGGACATCCTCAACTGTTTGATTCGCTGGGCCTACGCGGCCTTGTTATCTATCGCAGAGTAAATTCACCAACCCTACTCAAGTCGAGGCCCCGCACCAGGTTTACCAACGAAGAGAAAACCGTGGGCTGGCGCCCTGTCCGGGAAAAAGAAATCACTGCATCGACATTTTTGGGCGCCCGATCTAGGTACGGACACATGATCGGCCCACGAATCCGGAAAGGGATCTAGAGCTGCGGGGCATGGGAACGTTTCCAAGCACCTCAATTGGGCGATGGGCAATGGCATTGCTGAAGATATAATGGTGATGATACTGTGTCAGGGGCTGTGTTGTGCCGCTCTGCGCTGTGCCGCGTCGCGAAGGGGCGTGCCAGGGGACGCGCCGCGAAACGTGCCAGTGGACGTGCCAGGGGACGTGCTATGGGACGCGCCTCGCGATGTGCCAAGGGGACGCGCCACGGAACGTGCCAGCGGACGTGCCAGGGCGTGCCAGGGGACGCGCCGCGTGACGTGC
This sequence comes from Prorocentrum cordatum, assembly GCA_963575745.1. NCBI lineage: Eukaryota > Dinophyceae > Prorocentrales > Prorocentraceae > Prorocentrum > Prorocentrum cordatum. Next base: position 355,088 of record CAUYUJ010014437.1, on the reverse strand, counting down.
CCAGGGGACGCGCCACCGAACGGGCCACGGGACGTGCCCGAGGGACACCATCCGCCAGGACCCGTTGTAAATGATGCCAGGTTTGCGCTCCCAGGGCCGCGCTCCCCATGAAATGACGCGGGGGTCACGCTCCCGTGGCCAGGATCCCCCATGAATTGCACCACGTCCGCGCTCCCATGCCCAGGATCACTCAAAATGGCACGGCCCCGCGCGCTCCCGGGGCCATGATCCCCCGAATAGAAGGGTGCTCGCTCACTCCTGGGGCCATGCCATCTTGTAACTCACATTGCGCCCATCCCTCATGAATTACGCTGCGCTCGCTCCCCCAAAGACACGATCCCTCGTAAATTACGCTGCGCCCGCACTCCCAGGGCCACGATGCCTCGTGAATTACGCGGCGTCCGCGTTCCTAGGGCCAGGACCCCTTGTACATTACGCTATGTCCGCGCTCCCAGGGCCAAGATCCATCGTAAATTAAACGCTGTCCGCCCCCCCCCCCCAAGGCCAAGATCCCATATGAAGGATGCTGCGTCCGCGCTCCCAAGGCCAAGATCCCTCGCAAATTACCCGACATCCGCGCTCACATGGCCACGACCCCTGGTAGACATGATCGGCTCATGAACCAGAAAAACGGAATTTAGAAATGCGAGGCATGGCCACGTTTTCAAAACACCTGCAAAGGGCAATTGCAATGCTGAAGGTATCGATCGTGATGTACCGTGCATAGTGTTGTGCTGTGCTGTGCCGCTCTGAAATGAGATGTGTCATGCAGCCATGAATTTCGCTGTGCTCTGTAGCGTTGTGGATCAAGTCGCCCTTGGCATCCGAATCCTGACCGAACTGATCTGGATCTTAAGCTCGAGCTGCCTGAGCGCATAGCTGGCCCAGAGCTGGTTGCACTCGAAACGTGTGGGACGCTCAATCAGCTCAAGCTCAAGGTCCGACTCAGTTCTGAAGCGTGACGAAACGACACGGGGCGCAGTGGGGGATGCGCCAGGGGACGTGTCAGGGGACGTGGCAAGGGACGCGCCACGGAACGGGCAGGGAAAGTGCCAGGGGACAAGCCTCAGGGGACGCGACAGAGGACAAGCCAGGGGACGCGCCGAGGGGCGTGCCAGGAGGGCGTGCCAGCTGCCGTCACGCCAGGGGACGTCGCAAGGGACGCGCCAAGAGACGCGCCAGCGCGCTGGTGGACGCGTCACGGAACGGGCACGGGCCATGACAAACGCAAGATTTTGGCTCACGGACGAAGGGTGCCCATATAAAACACATGGCTTGCGCTCATGAGCGAAAGGGACCCATACAAAAACACGTGGCTTGAGCTCACGGGCGAAAATAACCGCAGTAAGAACAGATGGTTTGAGCTCACAAACGAAAGGGGCCCATGTAAAAGCACGCGGTTCGGGCTCAAAGGCGAAGAATGTGACAAACATGATCGACCCACGAACCCGGACAGGGATCTAGAACTGCGAGGCATAGGAACGTTTCCAAGCACCTCAACTGGGCAGTGGCAGTGGCAATGCTGAAGATACTAGCCGGCCGCTCTGCGCTTGATCGGGAGTTCCTGTATAGAAGACGATGCGTGCGCTTCTGGGCGAGAGGAGAATGATCGAGAGGAGAATGAGCGCGAGGATCAGGAGGGCGAGGCTCGCGAGGGGGAGGATCCGGAGAGTGAGGGTCACGCGGGTGAGGATCAGGCGAGCGAGGAGCAGGAAGGCAAGGGGCCTGACCTCCTCGCGCGCCTTGCGAGATGCCTCGAGCGAGAGCCCTGTCAGGACGCGCCCAGTGCGCCCCGACGCGTGCCCCTGAAACGGTCCCTGGGAGCCCCAGGGGCGCGGTGGGGCCCGAGCTCCGTGCGCGCGGGCGGTCGTTTTTGCGAGGGTGCCTCGAGCGAGAGCCCTGCTGGGACTGGGATGCGCCTGGTGCGCCCCGGCGCGCGCTTCAGAAACGGTCCCTGGGGGCGCGGTGGGGCCGAACCTCCTCGCGCGCCAGGGGTCGAGTGCGCCCCAGCGCGCGCCCTAGAAATGGTCCCTGGGGGCGCGGTGGGGCCCAATCTCCTCGCGCGCGCGCTTTGCGAGGATGTCTCGAGCGAGAGCCAGAGCCTGCCAGATGCGAACGATGTGCTTTGCATGCGCCCACCCCAATGCATGGGAGAGAATGCGCTACAGCTCTGATGAACTCCATCGTCTTCCTCCTCCTCCTCCTCCTCCTCCTCCTCCTCCTCCTCCTCCTCTTCCTCATTTTCCTCCTCCTCCTCCTCCTCCTCCTCCTCCTCCTCCTCCTCCTCCTCCTCGTCCTCCTCCTCCTCCTCCTCCTCCTCCTCCTCCTCCTCCTCCTCCTCCTCTTCCTCGAGCTTCATCGACGACACGGTCATCCGCTGCGATGGGTCGGCCAGCGCCGTGGAGAAGCAGCTCCCCCGCATTGCCAAGGTGCTCAAGGATGGCATGGACGACCAGGAGCTCATCTGCTCGGCCAAAACGGTGCTCGTGGTGTCCAACAGCGTGCTGGCAGCCAACCTGTCGGGCAGTCTCGAGGCCATAGGTATCCCACACTCGGCGGCCGACAAGGCGGTGGGGCGCCGCAAGGTGCGCACCGAGGCGTCGGCTCGCATCGTTGCTGGAGCCCGACGATGGAGGCGCATCATCAAGCTGCGACGGGCCACTGCCAGACCGACGGAGTGCCGAGGACTGTAGGCCACGGGCGCGCTGCCGCAGTCGGTCTACGGCCACCAGGTAGGTCAACGGTACACCTCCTGGACTGGCACGTCAGCTTCGACGACGGGCTGGTCATGCGGTGGGCGGCGCTGCCCGCGGACGGTGCCTCACGTCCGTGCTGGCGGCCACGGTGGGGCTGCACGACCCCTTCATCGCCCTGCGGGTGCAGCTGGTGGCGTCGTGGTGCAGTCTCTGGTTCTCCGACGTGTCCCTGCATGGCCGCATCAGGCGCGCCTGGCCGAGGGTCCTGGGGGCTCTACGGCGCGCTGGCAAGTGGCGCTGGAGGCGGGCTCAAGGACCCGTGGGCGCGCTGCAAGCTACGTTGCTGGACATGGGTTGGGACCCGCGCGCGGCCTCTGTCTGGGTGCGTCCGGCGGCCGAGGGCGTGGACGAGGGGAGGCTGGCGGGCGCCGCCGACGACAGCTTCCACACATGCGCCGACTTCAGCGGGGTGCTTCAGGACGTCGAGGAGGACCGCAGGCGCCAGCTCTGGCAGTCTGCGGCGTCGCACCTGCATGGGGACGACCTCGTCGGCGGCGCGGACTTCCTGCACATCGGCCGCGAGCTCAGCAAGCTGGAACGCGAGGCTCGTCATGCTGAGTGGGGCACCACCCTCACTGTTTTCTCTGGCGGCCAGCGGACGAGATCCCGTCGTGCTGATGCTGGCTACGCGCTGGAGCAGGAGGGCTGCGCGCGGCGCGGCTGTGCGGTCGAGACCCTGGTGCACAGGATCTGGCAGTGTCCTGCGAATGTGGGCGAGGAGTTCGAGTCCAGCGCTGCCCTTGTGCCTCGGGCGCTCGCTGGACATAAGGCATCGCCCGCCATGTGGTTGCGTGGGGTGCCCGCCTCCAGCCTGACCACCCCCGTCTTCTGTGACCTGAGGGCGGAGCAGGCCGCGGTGTCCCTTGGCACGGGCGGCACCCTGGAGGCGACGAGGCGCGAGGACGGCTTCGTGGTGGTCTACGGTGATGGCTCTGGCGAGAAGTACTCTGACGACCCGAGGCGCAGACGCTGTGCGACCAGCATCGGGGCCATGGGCCGAGAACGGCGAGGGGCTGTGGACCGAGTTGCGTTATGAGAGTCCGCCCAGGCGGGCGGGGATCGATGATAAGGATACTTTAATACCCTTGATCCTAAAAGGGCGCCCTGTGTACGCGTGCGCTGCTGTAACAATCAAGATAAACACAGATACTACACACGCACGCCTGCTAAATCCCTGAATCTCTGACACCCCTCCGTGACCATCGAGGCTTGTCCTCGTCGGGCACAATCTTGGAAGGCGGGGGAATCGGAGACCAAAAAAGGTGGCGGACCTTTGTCCGGACCCCAAAAACAGCGCGGGGGCTAAGCTTCATTAAACAGATGAGAAAACAAATGATATAATGAAATCCACTGCCTTCAATAGGAAAATCTCCAAAAATCGGCAGAGCGGTGCCTAAACAGGCGTGCAAATATGGAGCTATAAAACCACAGGGCATAAACAATATGGATGCAAACCAAACGGTACGAGGGAGAGGAGGCAGAGGAGGAGAAGGGGGGAAACGAAAACCGGAGGACTACCCCTCCGCATTGCCAGGCCGGGCCTTGCGGGCTCGGCGCGCCTCGCCTGCCGCTGCCTTAGCAGCGAGCATCTCCTTCGTCTGCGCTAAACACCAGCGGCCCTCAGACAGCCGCTCTAGCAAGAAACTCCTCTCAGCCTCGGCCTTCGTCAAAGAGTCCGCGATCATCAGCTTCGTGTCGATCCACCTGACACGTATCCTCCAGTCATCTCCCTCTCGCTTCTGCTTCAGCATGTCATGGCCGAGCAGCTGTCGGATCTGGGCCATCAGGATCCGTACTCGCTTGTCAGCGGGCTGACCACCATCCTTCTCCAGGGAGGTGGCAAGGCCATTCGCGTCCGTCAGCAGTAGCAGATGCTTGCCATCGAAAAACGGGTCGAACTGGTAGGATGAGTAGCCGGGGTCGGATATCTCGGCAATCACGTGCATGAGGAACTCCGCACTCTCAGCTGTCGTCAAGAAACCGTTGCATTCAGCCGCTAGCGATCCACGAACCACTCGCTTGATCGTCGCGCTAGCCCATTCCAGTGGATGTATGATCGCGGTGGCGTCCGTCTCGAGGTCGGGCGACGCCATGCCGATGATATAGCCGCGCTGCGACTTGACCTTCTCTCCTAGCGCAAGGTCGTCTATGTTGCCATGGCTGCTGCCCCCGCAGCCGAACACGATGGCACTGTCCCAGTCCAGGCGGGATGAAAACATCAGCTTGAAATCAACGTCGTCCTTAGCCATCTTGATAGCACGATTCACTGCAACAATGTCACGAATCTTGGGGCCACTCATGGCCTGAGCCCCAAGTGAAGCGTGGACGGCCAGGTCGGGGCGCGTCTGCCGTGCTACCCAGCCAAGCGACCCAACGCCGCTACGGAGGGCAGAAATCTCCTCCGGGGTGAGTGGCGCATTGGGCTTGCGCCGGCGGTGCGGCTCGAGGGTGATGTACTCCAGCGCCTCGACCGTGGCGGCCTGTCCGATCTTGATGTCGAAAGTCTGGTTGTCCTGCTCCACGACCTTGCCACAGTACCTGAACGTGTCGGACTGGAAGGAAAGGCGAATCTTGTCCTTGATGATCTCCATCACGCGCTCGAACTGCTCGCCCGCGCCCGTGACGAAGAGGTCGTCGACGTGCGTGCACAGCAAGCCGTTGAGCTTGCCCTTGCTGTCCCTGAGCATGAACAGACAGGGCTCGTAGATGGACTCGCGCCAACCCTGCTCCACGAGGATGGCGCGCAGATGCAGCCACCACTGCCTGCCCGCGTCCTTGGTGCCGTAGATTGCGCCGCGAGCGCGCATGTAGGACCCCTCCGGAACTCCGGGTGGTGGAGGACGAGGGGCTCGGAGAAGCAGGATGCGCTCAATGCCCTTGGACTGCAGGTAGGCCGTCGCAGCGTCAGCTGCCCTTACCTGCCACCGGTGGGAGGCAGCGTAGCTGGCGACCAGGTGGAAAGCCAAAAGGCTAGCAGTAGAAGCGTCGCCTCGGATATCATCTCCTCGTTCCTGGCAGCCCTGCACGACGAGCCGACTCTTGGCAGCGAGCGGGATGTCGTCATAGGTCTGCTCGAGGTTGCGCTTCTTAGCGTTCTTGTCCGCGTGGACCCAGCGCGTCCCAACTGGGGAAGCACCCCTGTCGAGGAGCTCCTTGGCCTGGCTAAAGCTCAGCACCTCGACGGCCTGGAACTCAGTCCAGCTGCGCCACTCCTTGGCCATGGCCTGATCGAACTCCTTCCTCTGCTCTGGGGCGAGGTCTTGAAGTCTGATCTCGGAGCGGACCGCGCCCTTGGTGAGATAGGCGAACTCGACTGTGTCGTTCGTGCCCACGTCCTCGTCGGCGTGAACGAAGATGGTCTCGACCGCGGTGGTGCCACCAGGCAGAAGCCGACGAAGGCGAGCATCGCGAAGAGCAAGACCTCTGACGTCGATGTCATCGATCACGATGCCTGTCTTGATGTCTCTGGTGATGCGGCGAAGCACCTTGGACCAGCGAGGGCCACGCTTGTCCGTAGTGATGAACTTCTTGATGCCGTAGTCGGTGCGACGCCACTCGTAGGCGACAGCCAGGTCCGGCTTGTAGTCGCTGGTGAGGAACACTTCGTGGAGGGCATCCTCCATGACGCTGAGCTCCTCCTCCACGTAGCCCTGGAAGGTACGAGGCTTCTTGATGGAACCCCGATCCAGACGCTCCGGATCGCGCATGGCTCTGTCCAGCTGGGTAAGTGACAGGCCTCCGCGCTTCTCCCCGCGCTCCAGGCCCACGCCCATCTCGTCGTCCGGCACCGGCTTGTCGGATCGTCATCCGGGGGCACCGGCTTGTCGATGGCCTCCTGAGATACTCGAGGATCGATCCGATGACCTTGAACTTCGGGATGAATGCTGGGCTCGCCTGGGCCGTACGAGCGCGGCGGCCCCTCTGCCTCTGGTAGCCCCGGGCGTGGTGGCTCAGGGACCACAGGAGGTGGCTGATGCTGAGCTGGCGGTGGTAGTAGTGCGTCGTCGGTCTCCTGAATGATTGGAGATGCTTGTTGTGGTACTTCGTGTGCCGGCGGTGGAGGATCGACCCGCTGCTGTGGTAGATGGTCCTCGGTGTTGAACTCGTCGAAATCGAAATTTACGTCAGGTCCTGGTCCGGCAGATCCTAGCGCGCCCCCAACCACCCCTCCGTGACCAGCCGCGTGCTGTTGCGGCCTGGGCATCGGGGCGGGCGAGGCTGCTGCTGCATCGGCCCGAATGTCGATGTAGTGCCTGGCCCCCTTCAGTGACCGAAGAGACAACAGGTCTGGGTTCACGTAGGTGTGCATGGCGAGCAGCTCGTCCTCAGAGGCGAACCTGAGCGACTCAGGAGCTGCGAGCACGGTAGTGTGTCCGTAGCACAGCCACACTGCATGGGCCAGTGTGCCGACGGGCTCGTCCGTGTCGCGAGAGAGGTGACGTGGGTCGCGCACCTCATGCCCGATAACCCGGGCTGGCCCAAACCAGCGGCGCGTGACCTCGGGGCTCTCGCCGACTCGGGTCTGCGACCGGCGGAAGTACACGATGGCCCCAATGTTGAAAGGGCCTCGGCTAGGCCGCGCCTTGCGCAGGATGGCGCGCTTGACGCGGTCGTCGGAGTCGAGGCGGACGTGTGCGATGCGGGCCGCCTCGCGCAGGGCCATGGCGCGGGCCATGGCAGACTGGGGGTCGAGCGACGCCTCGATGACCTCCAACCGCTGCGCCTCGTCGTCTTGCAAGAGGCTTCCTGGGGCACGGGGCCCATGAGACCCCAAGACCCACTGCGAAGGGGAGAACGCCCCGCGTCGGCCCAGCTCGTTCTTGACCTGGGTCACGACGGAGGCAGTCTCCTCGACGTCGCCCAGTCCTGTGACCTGCGAGTCGGCGACAGTACGTCGCCAGATCTCCTTCCAAATGCCCCCGTGGCGCTCGCACTTGCCGATGAGGTGCGGCGTCTCCAACGGGGCCAGGTCGACCTGCACGCCATGCGCCTTCGCGTTGGAGGCGAAATCCTTCATCCACTCCTTGCCCAGGTCCACCGTGAGCTTCTCTGGGTAGCCAGCCCACGGAGTCCAGCTGGTAGTGAACGCCTTGGTAGTGGCACGTACTGTCGGTGATCCACGAGCCGGGCCCATGCAGTACACGACTTGAAAGTTCGTCCCCTCGCAGATACAGTTCATAAAGAAGTAGGGGGTCCCGGCGGCGTCGTAGGCGTGGAAGGTGTCCAGCTGGATGGCGTAGTTGAACACGCACTGACCTGGTAACCGCGAAGGTCGTGGGGCGCGCCGACGGACGGCGTCGCCACAGGCGTCGCAGGAAAAGAACTCCACGTATTTCAGCACCTCCGGCTTGACTCCTCGGCGCCTCGGCAGCCTGGTCAGCGTCACGTTCGAACAGTGGTGGAAGTTGACGTGGAGCTGGCGGATGGCCTTCCTGACCTCTGGCGGGGCCTCCAGCCATCGCCTGCGCCGCTCGGCCTCCTTGGTGTTGGTGACGGGGCCGAGCTGAGCGGCCTCTCGGGCTCGCTCGCCGTCGGGATCGACGGCTGGCGGAGGTGGTGGCTCCCCCACAGCTTCTTGACCAGCTGGAGGAGGAGCAGGCTCAGGCACGTTCGGGCCAGGCGGTGGCGCTGGCTGCGCCATGGCTGCCCGGCACGGGTGCCCCCGCAGTCTGGTCCGTCGTCGTAGTCGAACTGGCCCACGAAGGTCTGGACCGTCCTCTGCAGGGAACTGCCAGTCGGTGTCCGTGGCGTTGTCGACGATGGCCTGCTGTGCGATGCTGCGGGCGACAATGTGGTTGAGCTCCTCCGGCCACTCGGCCGCTTGCAGAGTGCGCGGCCCGAACTTGTTGCGGCCCTCCAGCTGCTCGTGCTGGGTGCAGCTACACTTCTTGTCGGAAAAGGCCTCGACCAGCGTGTCCATAGTGGTAATGATCATCATGGGCTTGCGGTGAGTCAAGCCTGACTCAGCATCGCGGTACCCAACCTGGCAGCCGTCGAAGGTAACTTTCCTCAGGATGCCCTTATCCAGGAGAGAACGAATCCTTGACATCTCCGGCTGGTCGAAGGCCTCGGAGCCCTGGGGGTGCTCCAGCGCCACGTGGAAGCCCCTCCGCACTCGGCTGTCCACTGAGGAGTCCACCTGCCTGAGAATGGGGCGGTTCGCCTCGCGCTTGGCCAAGATCTTCCTCTCGGTCTCCGGGCAACGGGCCATGTTGAATCTGCTCCAGTTGCCCCACGGCGAGCAGGGGTGCGAGACCACGAGGCAGTACGGCTACTCGTTGGTGATCTCCGCGTCGTACCTCTGCCTGCCCAGCCTGGTGGTAGCGTCCCAGCCCGTGTGCTTGTCCAGTGGGACGCCGACCGAGAGGCCCATCGCGGCCATGAGCACTGTCAAACCCATCTGGCCAGCGTAGGTCTGCTTGACCCATGTCCTGGCACCTGCGGGCAGCCGGGCCCTGGGCGGATGCTTCTCCACGACGGCCTGCACCACCTCATCCTGCACGGCAATGGCCTGCAGGGAATGCTCGAGCTTCTTGGACTTCTTGTTGGTGAGGTTGCGCTTGCCGCCCCACTCGATCGCCTCGGCGGCGAAGACGTCCGGTCCGTAGTCGTGGTCGACGACCGTCTGGAGGCACTCGTCGTCCGTAGTCTCGCCGATCTCGATGTCCAGGAAGCTGGGGAGGAGGCTCAACTGAGCTCTCCTCGACGTAGGTGATGCCGACGTGGAACTTCTCGGGGTAGCACTCGAGGTGGTGATCCTCGGGCATCGTCAGCGCCGCCCACTCGGCCGTCTCGTAGCTCTCGTTCGGCAGGTCAAGGAGGTTGACCGCCGGGTGGCCCACCTTAGTGTGGTGGAGCTTCAGGTTATAGACGCCAATGTTGACAAAGTCGGCGACATCGCCCTCCGTGGACAGCCGCATGCTCAGCCCAAGCTTGGTGAGCATGTCTCTGCTGAGCAGCATCGGGCAGTCGCCCGGCACCTCACACGACAGAATCTCGCCACACTTTCCCCCAATGCCCACGGGAAAACGGACCGCAGTGGTGCTCCTCGTGCGGCCGCCGATCCCTCTGAATGTACGAGAGGTCGGGGTCTTCACTACCTGTAGACCGCGCCTCGCGAGCTTGCGCTCGAAGGCTGCCCGCCACGACTCACCGTGCATGGCACGCGTGCACCCAGTGTCGATGATGGCGAGCATGGCGTCGGCGTCGCTGTCGTGTGCTGAGAAGGCATTGCCGGTAGTGGCGGCCATGACCGAGCACTCGTAGGTTGAGATGACGTCCGGCTGATGGATGTTGGGCTGAATCGGGATGGTGAAGCCGCCGGCGTTGACCTCCATCCAATCGTTGTCGGCGGGGAGCCTCCTCTTGTCGCCGTCGATCATCTGCTGCGGGGCAACGTTGAACTTGCCACGCGCGATCTTCACAATAGCGTAGAGGAAATACGCGTAGCGGTACAAGTGTAGGTTGATCTCCTCCGCCTCGGGGCCCAAGACCTGGTCCAGAGCCCACTTGTTGTACCAGATGAGTGCCGGGTCGGACGCCGCATCCTGGAAGGTTCGCCCCTTGTGTGTGCCGAAATTGATGGCCTCCGCTGGGCACGGGACCGGGTTGAGCTGGTCGACGCCGTCGAGATCCGGGAACTCCACCAGCTCGATGCTCTGGTGGAGCGGGATGCCGTGCAGGAAGGCCAGCTCCGGTCCCGGCTTCGGCTCGGGGTCGCCTTGGGTCAAGTCGACCTTGATGATGCGCTTCTCGGGTGTAGGGGGTGCGGCCGGCGCTGATCCAGTAGCACTCGGCCTCGCAGAACTGGCCGCAGATGCGGCCGCCGGCGTAGGTGCACGTGGTCCGTCGCCTCTTGCAGGCAGTCGGCCGAATAGCCGCTGCTTGCCGGAAAGGCGTCGCGCTGCGGGCGCCGCCGCCCGCCTCCGATACGTAGATGGGAGTCGACCCTGGACCATCAGGGCGTCGGCCACCAGGGCAATCCGCCTCGCGAGCTCCTTGCGGGACAGGAAGCGGCCCCACTTCGTGCCCATCAGGGCCTTCATGAAGTAGCTCCACAGCTCGAACCCTTTGTTGCGGTGGGCGAGCGTGAAGTGGCGGTCGCACTCCCTGCATGTGATGTACCTGGTGGTCTTGTTGGCGCCGCGGACGACCTTCTCGCAGGCGTCATCGGCCACGTGCTCGCAGACGTGCTCCATCTCGCCCTTCAGAACCATGAAGACCTCGGACGGCTCGCTGTCGTCGTCGTTGCCCCCGTGCTCCTCGAGCGCGAAGTAGTTCTGAGCGGGCTTCTTCGCTGGAGACACTGATGTAGGCTTCCGGCTCGACCGACGGGGGCAAACGTCATCGCCCTGCCAATGCCCGAACTGGTGGCAGTCTGAGCACTGGGTCCGCTTCTTCAGGTTGGCGATGTGCTGTCGGCGAGCATCTCGCTGTCGGTCGTCGTAGCCAGGGACAGCACTACTCGAACTGCTGCTGCCTCCTCGCCCTGCGGGCGACCTGGTTGTCAATCCCTTGCCGCCTCCCCGGCGGCCTCCCCTTCCACCGGCCTTGCCGCGACCGTGGAAGCTCGAAGTCACTCGCCTAGGCGGCTTCTTCTTGTTGAAGATCTTGTTGCGGCTCTGCAGAACGAGGGCGAGGGCCTCTGCCTCCTCGGTGCCAAGCTCGTCGAGGTTCTCCGCGACGTAGTTCTCGATATCGAACTCGTCGTCCTCGCCGTGCTCGTAGTCGTCCTCCTCGCCCTGGTAGTAGCCGTCCTCGTCCTCGTCGTCCTCGTAATAGATGTGATCGAGCTCTGACTGGTTCTCGTCTTGCTCCGACGCGGCGTAAGCGTAGGCGGATCGCTCTCGGCGATCAGCGCGTCGGTCCTGCTGTCGATGCACCGCTGGGTACTGAGCCCGCAGTGCATACTCGATGCCGGCTAGCTTGTACTCGTTCTTGTTGGAGGCGAGGACTGCGGCTTGCTCCTTCATACTGATGCCGCAGAATCTGAGGATCAGTGCGGCCTGGATATCCTCTGAGATCGTAGTCGTGGCGCTGACCTCCTGCAACTCTGCGAACTCCTTTCGCCTCCTTGTCACGTAGTTGGCCATGGACTCGTTGCGGTCGCGCCAGGCCGATGATCCGCACAAAGCCTTGTCGAAAATCTCGGTGCTTCGGACGGGCGCTATATCTTGAACTTATTTCTTCAACGTCGTGAGGAAAAGAGTGAGCCCGTCCTGCCTTGATTCTCCAGACTCATCAGTAGCTATCAGCTCTTCATGTTTGAGCTTGCGCACTGCTTCGTAGGCTGGACCAGAAAGGCCTGATCGTAGATGCAGCGCCGTCGCGGCCTGCTTAGACTTCTCGCCAGTCCTGCCATGATAGAGATCCCAGGCTCGCTCTTCGTATTCATTGAAATACTCAGGCTGGCCTGCATACTGAGGAACTCCATTCCTGTCCAGCTCGATGGACATCTTCTTCGTGAGGATGGGAATGATCAGCAGCAGCAGCGTTGTTACACAGGATGGTGCCCTCGGCCGGCTCGGCGGAGGGCTCGTCGTGGGCTGACACGACTGCCGCGGTGGTGACCGCGGCGGCGGAGAGGAGGTGCGGCGACCTCTGGCGGCGGCTGCGGCCGTCGCCTGCCGCGGGGCGCCCGGGCGCGGCGGCCCAGCCCAGCGGCCTATGATGCGCAGGTCCCGGAGCTATCACGCTCCGCTTACCATGAGAGTCCGCCCAGGCGGGCGGGGATCGATGATAAGGATGCCTTAATACCCTTGATCCTAAAAGGGCGCCCTGTGTACGCGTGCGCTGCTGTAACAATCAAGACAAACACAGATACTACACACGCACGCCTGCTAAATCCCTGAATCTCTGACACGTTACTTCTGTGCTGTGCCTGTTCCTGGCAGGCGGCAGGCGGTGCCGCGTGCGGAGATCCTCGGTTCCGTGCCGGCGCTGGAGCCCGTCGGAGGGAATCTCAGGTACGTGACTGTCCACGAGCCCCTCGGGCGGTGCTGGGCGAGGAGGACGCCGGCCGTCCAGCCTGGCGGCGCCAACGAGGACCCCTGGCAGCGCGCACGTCAGGCGCGGCGCTGCAGGTCTCCTGGCGTGATCGAGGTGGTCTGGGTGCCCTCGCCCACGGACGAGGTGGAGCACCTGCGGCTGCTCAGGACGGAGTCGGACCTCGAGCGGGCGCTGGGCAGCGCCGCCGCTGATGCGCTCGCGAGCGCGACGGCGGCGGCCTGCTGGCGGCTGGGGCTCACGAGGGCTGAGCCGTACACCGACGTCGTCGACACGAAGGCCCGCGTGATCCGCAGGCGGGCCTGCAGAGCCCTTGAGCTCGCAGCTGAGGCGGGCCAGCTGCGCGGAATTCGATGCTTGGGGCCACGTCGGCCCGTCCGCTCTGCTGCCGCCGTTGCGTGCGCCTCCTCGTCGCACGAGCTGCAGCAGTGTGGATCTGAACGATGGGTCTGCACTCGTTGCCTGTGCGTGGTCGGCCAGAGCCAGCTGTTCTGTTTCGCGGCCACCTCGTGCATGTTCAGGCCCCCCACCGACGAAGTGGGGCCGACGGCCGAGGCTCGTGGTGGTGCGCTCGTGCCTGTGGCCGCGAGTGAGCTCCAGAAAGGAGGGAGAGGAGCCCTGGACATCCATCTCTGTCGTGTCTTGCATGATGTCCCCATTCATTGCATCACCTACTGTGCCAGGTGTGGTTTCTATACCTCGATAGCGATTGGCAGCGATGCCCGCTACCTTCGTCGTCCGTGTCGGGGTGAGAATGGAGGTAGCAATGAGAATCTCAGTAGAATTTGGAGGGGCTTGCATCCCCGTCGGGAAGGTCCGGCTCGAGGCACCCTCCGTGTCCAGGAAGCCCTCCTCGCACCTGCCGCACACGGCGAGCAGGCGACGGAGGCCGCTGTTGAAGCTCTCGAACCGAGCCCGAACCTGCACCAGTCCCCAAGAGGGCCGCGCAGCTTGGGCAGGTGGAGCGAGGGCCACGCTGGGGCCTCGGTGCCTGCGTGGTGTTCGTTTCCCCCGTCTGGGGTGCGTGGTCCAATTAGGCCCCTGGTTAAACTAAACGTTCCTAAACGTTCCCCTCCTCCTCCTCCGCCTCCTCCTCCTGCTCCTCCTCTTCCTCCTCCTTCTCCTCCTTCCTCCTCCTCCTCCTTCTCCTCCTCCTCCTCATGTTCTTATTTTTCTTCTTCTTCTTCTTCCTCCTCTTCCTCCTGATTCCTCCTCCTCCTCCTCCTCTTCCTTCTCCTCCTTCTCCTCCTCCTCCTCTTCCTTCTCAACCTTCTCCTCCTCCTCGTCCTCATCATCATCATCATCATCATCATCATCATCATCATCATCACCATCATCACCATCATCACCATCATCATCATGATCATCGTCATCACCATCATCATCATCACCATCATCATCATCGTCATCATCAGAGCATCAGCATCATCATCAGCATCATCATCAGCAGCATTAGCATCATCATCGTCATCAGCATCATCATCATCACCACCATCATCATCATCATCACCATCATCATCGTCATCATCATCAGAGCATCAGCATCATCATCAGCATCACCATCACCATCAGCAGCATCAGCAGCATCATCATCATCATCGTCATCATCATCAGAGCATCAGCATCATCATCAGCATCATCATCATCATGAGCATCCTCATCATCACCACCATCACCATCACCATCACCATCACCATCACCATCACCATCACCATCATCATCATCATCATCATCATCATCATCATCATCATCATCATCATCATCATCATCATCATCATCATCATCATCATCATCATCATCATCATCGTCATCGTCATCGTCATCGTCATCGTCATCGTCATCATCATAATCATCATCATCATCCTTCATCCTTCCCCCTTCCTCCTTCCTCCTTCCTATTCCTCCTCTTCCTCCTCTTCCTCCTCTTCCTACTCTTCCTCCTCTTCCTCCTTCCTCCTTCCTCCTTCCACCTTCCACCTTCCTCCTTCCTCCTCCTTCTCCTCCTCCTCCGTCCTCATTCTTCCTTCCTTCTTCCTCATTCCTCCTTCATCTTTCCTTCTTCCTCCTTCCTCCCTCCTCCCTCCTCCCTCCTCCCTCCTCCGTCCTCCCCCCTCCTCCTCCTCCCTCCTCCTCCTCCTCCTCCTCCTCCTCCTCCTCCTCCTCCTTCTTCTCGTCCTCCTCGTCCTCCTCGTCCTCCTCCTCCTTCTCCTCCTTCTTCTCCTCCTCCTTCTCCTCCTACTCCGCCTCCTCCGCCTCCTCCGCCTCGTCCTCCTCCTCCTCCTCCTCTCTTTCTCCTCTCTCCTCCTCCTCCTCCTCCTCCCTCCTCCCTCCTCCTCCTCCTCCTCCCTCCTCCCTCCTCCCTCTCCTCCTCCTCCTCCTCCTCCTCCTCCTCCTCCTCCTCCTCCTCCTCCTCCTCCTCCTCCTCCTCCTCCTCCTCCTCCTCCTCCTGGCGGCTGGCATGGGGCGACTCACTGCGCCAGGGGTCGACATTGCAAGGATGCCTCGAGCGAGAGCCCTGGGCTGGGACGGCTGGGACACGCCCGGGGCACGCCCGGGAAATGGTCCCTGGGGGCGCGGTTGGGCCTAACCCCCTCGCGCGCCAGGGGTCGACTTTGCGAGGATGTCTCGAGCGAGACTCCTGCTGAGACACGCCCAGCGCGCCCCGGCGCGCGCCCCGGAAGTGGTCCCTGGCGGCGCGGTGGGGCCCGACCTCCTCGCGCACTTGGGGTCGATTTTCGCGAGGATGCCTCGAGCGAAAACCCTGTGGGACACGCCCGGTGCGCCCCGGCGCGCGCTCCGGAAATGGTCCCCGGGGGCGCGGCGGGGCCCGAAGGCCTCCTCGCCGTAGCGCCGCGCACACGTGTCTTCAACAGTTGCAAAAGTTTCACGGCCCGTGGCTAGCCAGCCTACCAGGAATGGCGTTTTTGAACGAGTCGGGATTGCCAGGGCGCAACAGTTACGCTGATTCGCAGTGTTGAAGTCCTACAAGACTTGTCAAAACAATGTGACTGCTTTTGTTTTCGGCGCTTGCGCGGTCTTTTTGGGGACGTTGGCACAACGCGCGGGCCTCTGCGGGCGCGAGGCCCGAAGTCAACGCTTCGTCCTGCCCCCATTCAGCCAGATGACGTCGCGGGCCCAACGATGCGAGGATGTATGTCTCAAGCGAAACGGCCAAGACCACGTTGAGCACATGTTCTCAGAGCCCACTGGCGTTGCTGCGGTACATTCCACAACGCCGCAACCTGGCTGCGTCTACCTTTCACAATGCAACTACCTGGCTGTGTCCACAGCGTTGCAACTTTAGAAAAGACGGAAGCCGGGTAGTTGCGCAACTACCCCGCCACGACCCAGCCACCTCCCACTCGACCGTGGTTTTTTAAACACGGATGACAATCATCGATGCTACGGCGATGCGTTTGTTGCGCAACAACTACCTGGCTGCCCCCACCGCGCCTTGTTATTCATCAGGGATGATGGGCCGGATACTTGGATGCTTGCACTTTTCTTTTCCTCGGAAAACTTTTATCTTTTCAAGATTCCACAAGCAACCAAACACCCAACCCCATCATCCCTTACAAAAAAGGCGCGGTGGGCAGAGCCGGATAATTCTTGCGTACAAGTACGTCGCTGCAGCGATGGTATCAACAAATCGAATGGACGGTGGCTGGGTACTTGCGGGGCAGTTGCGCAAAGGAGGAGGTATCCTCCTCCTCCTCCTCCTCCTCCTCCTCCTCCTCCTCCTCCTCCTCCTCCTCCTCCTCCTCCTCCTCCTCCTCCTCCTCCCCCCCCGTCCCAGGACCATCCCTGGATACGAGAAATGCGCCGCGGCGAAGTCGGGCGGCGGCGCGGCCACAGGGACGCAGGGCGGCCGCGCGCCCTACCGTCGAGACTCGAGCACGAGCCCTGTGGCGGCTACAGTGGCGACCACGGCGAGGATGACGCCGCGAGCGCAAAGATGGCTGCGACGATGGCAACCCTGATGATGATGCCGATGGCTGGTCTGTCTCGTCTCCCCCGCTGTTCAGTTCAGCGCAGTGCGAGGCGGCGGCGACCTGGTCGCCCGCGAGCAGCCTCCGCCTGAGGTTCGCGAGCTCGCCCGGAGTCAGCGCGCCTCCGTCGAGCAAACCCTCCAGGGCGACCAACTCGCCGACGCGTTCGTTTGCCGTGCGGGCCCTCTTGGGCGTGGGCTGGCCACCCTCCGGCCTGGGCCCCGGGCCTCTTGGCGCGCCCTTCGGCGCGGCAATCGGTTGCAGAGAGCGGTCGGGTTGTGTGACGTCCGCGCAAAGATTCACGCAAGACCACGAGGAAAGGAACTAATTAACGCTGGCCCCCCCAGCAAATGGACGAAAACGTAATGAGCACTAACGAATGCCAGCGAGCTAAACGCCAATCAGCGAACAAGACTCGTGAAGCATAAATGGACGGTTTTTGTTTTCGGCGCTTGCGCGGTCGGCGCTACTACAATACTGGCGTGAGGCTATTGGCCAACGCGCAGGGGTGTCCGAAATCTGGCAGCGTCCTCGCAATATTGAACAACGCATTTTCGTACATGTGCCCGAGCTATCGGGCGTTTCGATTTTGAACGGCGTCACCCTGTATGTTGACGAATTGTAAGAATGGTGTTTTGACACTATCCAGGATAGTCAAGACGCACAGTCACATTCATTTTTGCGTCGAACCCCCGAGAATGCTGTTTTGGTACGCTTCAGGATCTTCAGATGGTTGTCTCCCCCGGGGCACTTCCTTCAGTGGAGATGAACCCTTGTAGGGGACTATGAAGAAGGAGTTTGGTGGAAGGGTGCATTGCAACATTGTTGGCAAATCTTGGGTTCACACTGGACTTCCTCCTCCTCCTCCTCCTCGTGTTCGTGTTCCTCCTCCTCCTCCTTTTCCTCCTCCTCTTCAGTCTTCCCTCCTTCCTCCTCCTCCTCCCTTACCCTCCTCCCTCATGCCTCCTCCCTCCTGCCTCCTCCCTCCGTCCTCCTCCGCCTCCATATCTTTTCCTTATAAGCAACCCCTTCTTGTCGCACCCCGGCACGGGTCGGTAGGCTGGGTTGGGCGTTTCGCAAGAAACGCCTTCACAATTTATGATTCTGGAGCTTGAAAATTTGCAAGCATGTGACGGACGGAAAGCGCGTCGATTTCAAAATGTGGCTTTCGCCTCAGAGCCGCGCGCATTCGCCCAAAAGTTCACAACAGTTTTACGGAGGCAAGACGGTTCCTTTTCAAAATGTGGCTCTCGCCTTAGCGCCGCGCGCATTCGTCTGAACATGTCGGCGCAAGCTCAAGGATTCTTATGGTTGACACGTCCCAGAAACAGTGTTCTGGCACGATTTGCGATTGTCAGAGCGCGACAATCGGGCAGATTCTCAGTATTGACGTCCCTGAAATGGTGTCCTGGGACGATTTGGGATCGCCAGATTGCACAATTAATGTCCACTCGCGGCGTTGAGTTCCCAGGAACGGTGCTTTGACACGGTTGGGAATGTTCAAACGGTTGTCTTCCAACGGGGTTCCTCCCTCAGTGCAGATATCCGCCGATCCGGCGTGTGAGTTTCAAGGAGTCTCAGCTACAGCCTCGAGGCTGAGCCTCAGCCTCTGGGGGGGTTGCCGGGGTGGCTCTGCCGGGGAAGGGGGGATGGGGGGGGGCGGGGGGGGCGAGTTTCCGGCGGATGCGGGGTGTTTGGCGATTTTACAGAGGGGCCCTCTGTAGATGCGCTCAATGGGGGGCGCGGGATTTGCGATTTTACAGAGGGGCCCTCTGTAGATGCGCTCAAGGAGGGGCGGGGGAATTGCGATTTTACAGAGGGCCCCTTTGTAGACGCGCTCAAGGCCTGCCGGCAGACGCATAGAACCATTGGATTTCCGCGGCTGGCAATGAAACCGTCGCAGCGCGCTTTCTCAGAGAAACCAAACGTATTAGGGTAAGTTTCAAGCAAAACAGGTGGTTTCCCAATAATGTCTGCGTCCGGAGAATAACCCCGAGCGACCCGGATCGGCGGCACTGGCCGAAGGCCACTACAATACTATACATGAGCTTTTGGGGGGGGGAGTTTGGAGGGAGGGCGTATTGCAACATCGCTGTTCAATCTTTGGTTTACACTAATGTTTTCCCTCCTCCTCCTCCTCCTCTTCTTCCGCCTCCTCCCCCTCTTCCTCCTCCTCCTCCTTCTCCTTCTCCTCCCCCTCCTCCTTTTCCTTCTCCTCCTCCTCCTCCTCGTCCTCCTCCTCGTCCTCCTCCTCCTCCTCCTCCTCCTCCTCCTCCTCCTCCTCCTCCTCCTCCTCCTCCTCCTCCTCCTCCTCCTCCTCCTCCTCCTCCTCCTCCTCCTCCTCCTCCTCTTCCTGCGCTCGCACCTCAAGAAGAGTCCAACCATCCGCTGCTACGACTGCTGCTACCACAGCTTCTGAAACTGCTGCTCTGGCTGCGGCGGCGGCCGCCTGGTTGACGCCATTTTGGCGGAACGGCTTGCTCTCAAAGGAAGCGGCGAAATGAGCGGGGGCCGAGAGGGGGCGCGGCACCGGCAGACGCAACGGGAGCCTCGGACGAGGGAGCGGGAACGGAAAACCACGAGCGGCGGAGTGACGCCCGCAACTGTAACCGCAGGGCCACCCCCTCATCCCAAGAGAGTGGGTGAAGAGCGCGTGCTCGAACGAACATGTTGAAAGCCGCAGCAAAGGTACTTACTGACTCAATCGCTGGGTCAACTAATCCTAGTCGGTGTAGGGGGTCTTCTGGAAACGGGTGGCCTTGTCAACTCCTATTTTTATACACAAAACCTCGGACAGACAAGACAGTGAACTACAAGCGTCGTCAACAATAAACAGAAACGCAGTTGGAAATCACGACGATCGATCTTCTCGGGCACTTGTAAGAAACTGCGTTCTTCAATGCTGCGGAGAGGTCGTCGGATTTTTGAAGCCCTTGCGTCCACGTCAGATATCTAGCGTCAGCATTGGAGTAGCGTTGACCATGCAATCACCGAAAACAGAATCCCTCAGTTTATTTTTGACGAGGGTTGTAGGAAATCGTTGCCACACATGCATCCGAACATGCACATCAAGGCCTGCTGGAAACAAGGATGGGTGGCCAATACTCCAAAGAGGGTTTTCGGCACGGCCATCCCTCCTCCTCCTCCTCCTCCTCCTCCTCCTCTGCCTCCTCCTCCTCCTCCTCCACCTCCTCCCTCCCCCCTGTTCCGCCCTGTTTTTCCTCTCCTCCCTCCTGATCAGAAGGGCGGGGGCGACTGGGCCTGCTCCTCCGCCTGCAAGGCTTGCTCCTCCTCAGCCCTCTGGGCCAGCTCTTCCTCGGCAGCCCGAACTTGGGGGGGGGGCGGAGGTCAAGGACGGGGAAAGGCGGCGGAAGTCAAAAAGGGGGGAAAGAGGAGGGGGGGGGACAAGCTAGGTACGCTCGCTCGCATCATATCTGACATCCTACCCTTCCCTCCCATCCCTTACCATGGCGCAGATCCCCTCTCTACTCGCACAGTCGGATGTCGAGCAAGGCAATGATCCCGAAAGGGTACGTGATGCATTGTATACAACGGCGTGGCATGGCGTAGAAGAGCACCGCAAAGCGTAGCATCAACCTAGCATTGCATTGCAGACCGTGGCATGGCACGGGCAATGACGCCAGCGCTGCAGCGGGAGCACGAGTCGAAACGAGCGGAAGCGCGGAAATGAGGCCAGCGCTGCAACGGGAGCACGATTCGGAACGAGCGGAAGCGCGCCGGAATCGGCCCGGGAGGCTTCCCGGGCGCCAGAAGCAGGAATTCAGCATTTTCAAAAGAAAAGAACATGTATTGGAATGGCCTTTTTTCGGCGCCGCCTCGGAACTCGATTTTCCGGCGCCGGCCAGAACCGGCTCCGGACCCGGCCCGGGCGCTGGCCCGGGCGCGGGCTCGGGCGTCCGGCCCGGGCGCCGGCTCGGGCGCCGGCCTGGGCGTCGGAATCTCGGCCCGGGAGGCCTCCCAGGCGCCGGAAGCAAAAATTAAGCATTTTCAAAAAAAAATGTGTATTGGAATTGTTTTTTTTCGGCGCCGACCCGGATCTCGATTTCCCAAAGCATCCGCGATTGAAAAAAATCAAGAGCGATTGAAAAAATCAAGATCGATTGAAAACAAAACCAAAATCAAGAGAATTACCGGGCGTCCGTGATAGCGGCGCCGAACGCTCGTCGTCTGGAGCGCCAGCAGAATTCAGTAGATACAGTTGCAAAACCAATATGTCCCGCAAACGTAAATTCAATAGAAATATGGTGTCGAAATCAATAGAACAGTATATTGCAAATCAAGAGAAATTGGGCGAGCGGTCTGTGCTCGTGGCTACGTTCTGCCGCGGATGAAAGGGATTGGCTTGCCTCCGCACGGGCTAATTGGCCAACCCAAACGCGCGCCATGCCTACTCTTTGCCACCCTTGCCGCAACGTCGCGCCGCACGCATGGAGTGTCACAGTTTCTCGAACGAGGCCTGGCCCGAAGGTTCTGAGGGTAAGGCAAGCTTCTGGCGCAATGCCTGTTGCCGACGCGCAGTGGCGCGCGGCCTCGCGAGCGGGATGCCCAGGGCATCTTAGCGCAAGATTTCGGGCGAAGGTTTCGAGCAGAGGGTTTCGAACATAGGGCGCGCGTCTCGATGGGGGAAGCGCCGCGATCGTCGCTGAAGAGCGCGGGCTTGGACGATAGGGCGCACTACCGCAATCTCTGCGCATGTCCTGCCCCGCTCCGTGCCCCTTGACATCCCGCGTTTCCAAATTAGCAAAGCGCGGGGCCCGTGTAGTCTCGCATCTCCCTTCAGCGCGTAGCTGACCTAGGCTTCCGCTGCGCATGTTTTCTATTTCATGTCGTTGCCGTTTTCGTTGCTTCCGTTGTCGCGCCATGCCCCCGCGGCGGTGTGCTCGGGGCCCGCCCCGCGACCCGCCCTTGGCCCACCTTGCTAAAGCGCTTGATCTTTCATATGCAATGACGGCGATGTTGGCGGTGACTGCGATTGCGCGGCAATAGCGGGGTGACGATGGTGATGGCGACCTATGTGACAATATGTGGTGCGTCGGTGACAATCAAAACTATTGTTTCTTATTCGAGAATTAGGAACAGTCATTTTCTGGCACGCAGAATTAGGAACACCTGGTGTTAGGCAGTTGTAGCGGCACTCGGCCAGCATTTGAACCATTCACCAGTACGCGCAACTTGCGGGCCTATGATTTTTCCCCGTCGCAAATCACTGCCGTCGCCGACACCATTATTATAATTAAAGTTGTCGCCAATTTTTCGGCATCGCCATCGTCGCGCGCGTGGGGGGTGTAATATGTACGCGGCGTGCATGTTTACAACGCGCGTTTCAAGCGATTCGTTTGTATTTAGCTGATTGCGCCTGGCGTTCGCATGCAAATTGCGCTCGCGGATGGGCTGTGCAAGCTAGTCTGCCCCTTTACCCTTACGAAGGAGCGCGGTGAACAGCATGCAAGAAGATCAGGTACCATCGTCTTCGACAGCCCCCAAGATTTTTCACAATGGCCCAAGACGCCACCACGATGGCTCCAAAACTACCCAAGAGGGCCCCAAGACCGCTCACAAGGCTTCCAAGACAGCCCATGAAACCCCCAGCGCGGCTCCAAGAGGGCCTGTACTGTTCGAAACATTCCTCGCGACCACGCTCTACTGATACATAATATGTTTTGTTGCACTGCCATCAAGTCACAACTAAATCAACCGAGAACGGTTGGAAGCCCCTCTGGTCCGAGATCAGCCGGAATATTCTGAAATGTGCATGCCTGAAGTGATCCAGACAGGCTGTGCGAGAAAACACTTCTGGCACATCAAATACCGGACTACGCAGAAAACGTATAAGCACAGGCTGCCATCCAAAGACTGCTCCAAAGGGAGCCCAAACGAGGATTCCGAACAAACATTGCGAGCTCTCGGCCTGGGAGGCTCCCAGGAGGCACCAACAGGTCCTTAAATTACTCACAGAAGAAGCCCTCAGGAGACCCCCCCATTAAGCCCAAAGAGGCTCCCACGAGGCGCCAAAGCGGCCCCAACAGTCTCCCAAAGGCCCCAAAACTACTTCCAAGACGCTCCCGAGAACGATCGTCGTCGTCGTCGTTCAGGGTAGGATGCACAGGCCGTAAAGCCTCTCCTAGACAACGTAAGGTACCATCGTCTCCGACAGCATTGCAGGGTTGCCGCCTGCGTGCGCTGATTGCACCAAGCGCGCCACGTGCGTCAAGCGCTGAACGCGCAAGGAGGGGGGATTGACGTGGGCGAAAGGAGGAGCGGAAACGATAACTGAAACAGAGTGCGCGAGATGAAAGGACGGGCGAAGAAGGGGGAGGCGAAAGAGAGGGGCAACAGTTTTGGCAGAAGCCGAAAATCCGAAGGAGGAGGAGGAGAAGGAGGGCGAATACGAGGAGGAGGAGGAGGAGGAGGAGAACGAGGAGAAGGGTTGATGGCGACGAATGAGGAGGAGGAGGAGGAGGAGGAGGAGGAGGAGGAGGAGGAGGAGGAGGAGGAGGAGGAGGAGGGACGCGGGGGGAGAAGGGCGATGGCGAGGGTCGAGGAGCGCGATGGGACACAGGAGCGGAGGCTCGAAGGGGAAAGGGGGAGGGGCGGGCAGATCTACACATATGACCACGTTGAACTGAACGCGAAGGAGGCGGGTGAGGGAGAATATAGGAAGGAGATCGTGAGGGCAGGCCAAGGTAACACCCATACGCAAAACGTCAATTTCAATTGACATGAAGACCGCGGAAGCCGTGGGCGACAATAATATAGAAATGGCAGCATTTCTGTGCAATGGCCCCTCCCTCCATGTTACGAGGAGATCAGTATTGTGACAAGCGACAACAACATCATTAATCATCGCCAAACGCGATGTGATTGTTCAGCAGCAGATGAAATGCCATGCAGAATCCGACCAGCCCATCGGGTGTGATTGGTCAAAAGAGTTATGTTTACCCCTGCTTCCCCTTCGGCCCGCCCCCCTGGATCTGTAGAAAGGCAGGGGGCGCGGGTAGTTAGAGCGTCCCTGTTCGACCAATGGGCGGACAGATTTCTAACACTATCACAAGGATCGTGGCCCCGACGAAGGGACACCGATTGGCCCCTCCGATGGCCCCCACCCTACCTTTGTTTTGCATGATGGCTTCCAAGAGGGGTCCATGAGACGGCCCAAGAAAGCTTCAAACCGGGCTCAAGAGAGAGCTCCACGACTGGCACAAGAGAAGCCCAAGACGGCCCAAGAGCTTCCCGAGAGGTCCACGTCCTCGAGGCCCACATCCTCGGGCCACCAAGAGCAAATCAATGTGTTTGGCCTTCTACTGGGCGTCCCCAGCGCACCACAAAATATATAAGAAACGCCTCGCCTATCGCAGGTTGGTCCGAACGCTGCGCCAGATGTTTTGGAATATCCTATTCCCTTCTCTCGTCCTCCTCCTCCTCCTCTTTGTGGCGTCCGCTGGCTGCTTACTTGCGCAGGAGGGGGGGGGGGGGGCGCGATTTGTCGGCCCAGGTTGGCGCCTGCGGGGCGGCGCCCATTTTGGCCGTACCGGCCAATCCTCAATTTTAGGTTTGCGCCCGAGATTGCCATCTTTTTTTCCTTCTCCCTCCTTGCTGTTTGCTTATTCTGTGTTGGTTCCGTTTGTGCGGAGCTTGCTTTGGCGCTCTGGCGTCATTGGTTTATGGCTTCGCTTGCAATGAAAAAACACAAAATATGTATATATATATATATAAAAACGCCACAGTCTCACCCCCACGTGAAACTTCGATTGAATACCCCGAAAGCCAGCATGACGGCCATGACCCAAGACTGTTGGCGAACAGTGCGCGCGTGCCCGATTGAACACCCGCATCGGGCACCGTACCAGGACCCAAGAGCGAGGACGAGGAGGAGGAGGCGGGGAGGACAGCTCCCGATGATCGCTCCTCTTCGTTCGAGTGTCTGCTTTTTTAGGATGGGCTGGTGGAGGTTCGCGAAGCGTGACTGATTTCTCCATAAACTTAGGTGACACGGAAGCGGCTGGAGTGCCTTTCACACATGATGCACATATCTTCTTGCATAGGCCCATAAACGATTCAGAACCATACGTCCAGCAGCATCGCGGTGCGAGCCACTGCGACTGGTCTGGCAGATGCGCTGCCAAATGGTGCTTCTGCACAATGCTGTATCTCTTCACGCCTCGATTCAAAGCATTCTTGGCCAACCAACCGTAATGGCCAAGAAGGGCCTCCACGGCTCGAGCAAAATCATTATGTACATCGTCGGGCCATACGTGTTCCTGCCTGTCACACATATCGTAAACGTCACGGAGGGCTTTCACGCATTCGTATCGGTGCTGACTGTGGACATCTTCCGTCCTGTACTTTTCAGCAAGCATCAAGGCAACAGGTGCGAAATGCCGCACCTTCCGTCCTTTCACGTGCTTCAGCAATGGGAACACCTCGTTTGATTTGGCGATGTCGGTGGCATCGAGCTTGGGTATTCTCTGCGCGGCTGGAACGGATAGCTCGTTGTATGCGTGTGTGATCGCCTTGTTTAATGTAGCCGTAGACGCCTCCCTGTTGCCAGGAAGCTCGTCCTCCAAGATCTCCCACATCAGGTTCCCGTATAGATGGCATGCCACTCCCAAATCCAGTACGTGGAGACAGTCAAGCTTCAACGTGTAGAAACTGACCCCCGGCACCCTGTCGAAAAGTATGTGTTTGAACTTGGCGCGCAAGTCTCTGTGCGATAACATGGTTGCTTTCCATTTCGCATCCCGCCTGAAATCTGTGAATGGGTTTGGCCCAGGAGGCGTGCAATTGTCGCTCGTGCAATATGCGCAGGGGTAGTTGGACATGGCATAGGGGAAACCAAATTCCTGGCAGAACCATTCGATGTCACCCGCTATCACAGTAATTACCGCCTTCGGAAGTTTCTTGCCAGCGAGGAGGCGCCGTGGGTGGCCGGCGGGCCAAGCATCCCCATTTGGTTGTTTTCTCGGGTGTTCGCCGTCGGCTAGAGCTGCAAAAGACCAGGCAAGCACGCGCCATATTGGGCCCCATGTGCCTCGACCTGCCTGGCAAGTTTTCGGCAAAGCCACCAGCGCCAACTGGCTCTGGTGCACTGGCAATTTGCTCAGAATGCCTCTCATTGAAATCATGGTCACGCTGTCGTGCTCTGTCATCGGCGCGCTATCGCCATGCAAAAGCAAGGGCATCGGCTGCCAACCCCCTGGTCTCTTGGCTCGCCGAGCCGCCGTGGCTTCACGAGCGAGCGTTTGAAAGTATGGGCTGTGCTTATACTGAGGATTATTGCTGAAATCCTGGACCGCCCAGAACTCGCTCGCGTCAGCTGCGCTGCCCGCGACCTCATCGAGCCTGTCGTGGGCGCCTAGGCACTGCGCCCAATCATGGGGGCACAAAATACTTACGTTAACCTCCTGCTCTGCAAATTGCCCATCGTCGCCTCTCACCCGTAAATTCGTCAGCACATCCATCGGCTGCGGGGCAGCTAGATCTGAGAAGTAGGCCCTCGTCAAGTCTCGGTGGCAGTTGCCGCTCTGATTGCCGTAAGCGCCGAGCCTCGCAAGCGCCCTCACATCCGACCTGTCGGCGCCGCTGTCCATGGCAGCCTTCGCGATCTCCTGGACTTGCGAAGCAGACATGTGACCCCGAGCGAATCTCTTCATCAAGAGCGTCCACATCGGCGAATGCCCACGGACATCATCAGCTTCAGCATGGACGGACCTTTTGCCATGTAGCCTCCTCTGCTTATGTCCTCCGCGTTCTGCCATGCTGGATCGTGGGAGCTGTATACTGGCACGCGCAGTTCTATGCAGTCGGCAATCATTCGAGCCTAAATGGGTACGGCAGGGAATGGGGGGGGCACCTCTAGCAGGTCATGCGCATGTTACGTGGCATGCTGCCGTTTCGAGGCGGGTACCCCCACCGCCACAGGAGAAATGAACTCTGTGCAAACCCCGCCCTAAGGATCCTCACGGCGGGTTTTTCGCCTCGACTCATTCTGGATGACGCGCCAGCATGAGGCCCTCGGAGGAAATTAGGTGGACGTCCGAAATAATGATCCGGGAAGGGCCTCTGGGAACGCAAATCTTTGCGGCCCCTGTTTCCGCCTGCAACATGTAAGCACAGCGACCGACGCCGAATGAACCACTGGAAATCCTGAGCGTGGCTGCCACCTGATCCCTGACAAATCGTTTATCCCATTTCGTGGGATTGGTGGTTCTGGGCAAAAACTAATTATCCCAGTGCGACCCTACCTAGGAGTTGGAACCCCTAGGAAAACAGCATTAGTAGTTACAGTAACGCTAAGCTAAAGCTAAACCACAGCTAAGCTAAAGCTAAGCCACAGCTAAGCTAAAGCTAAGCTAAAGCTAAGCTAAAGCTAAGCTAAAGCTAAGCTAAAGCTGAGCAGCAGCTAAGCTAAAGCTGAGCAACAGCTAAGCTAAAGCTAAGCTAAAGCTAAGCTAAAGCTAAGCTAAAGCTAAGCTAAGCTAAGCTACAGCTAAGCTCAAGCTCAGCTAAAGCTAAGCTAAAGCTAAGCTAAAGCTAAGCTAAACGCTAAGCGAAGAGCTATTTGAAACGCTAAGCGAAACGCTAAGCTAAAAAGCTAAGCTAAAGCTAAGCTAAAGCTAAGCTAAAGCTAAAGCAAAGCTAAAGCTAAAGCTAAAGCTAAAGTTAAAGCTCCCAGGGGACTGGGGGGAACCGCGGGGCGGGGACTGGGGGAACCGCCCGGGGCGATTGCCACTGCCCGGCCCCTTTAAGCTACGAGAGTAAGGACCCTTCTAGGCAGAGCCTAGGTAGGGAACATACAGGATCAAGCGCACGTATTGCTTTCATTGCATCTCGCGGGATAGAGCAGGCGTGCAGGGTCGATCCAAACAATGCCATAATGCCTCTCATTAGCACGGCGATGCCAGACGGAGTCAAAACTGAGGCGGTGCCGCTGAGTGCAGGAAGATGGCCGACCGAAGCCATGCGCGGACTGACCTCGAGAGGTCTCAGTGCGTTTCTTGGGCCATGTGTTATCAGAAGCAAACTGGCGGCTCACTCGTCCTCGTCGCCCTCGGCGTCATCCCCGTCGTCCTCTTTATCCTTGGCGGAGCCCGCCTTCGGGGGGATGCCCTTCTTCCGCAGGTCAACCTTGAAGGCCTTGACCTCTTTCATGACACCAAGGCACGTGATCATAGTCCTTTTCACGGCGTCCTGCTTGATAGTCTGGGACGTGCGGTGCTCCTTGATGGCGACGATGGCTTCGGCCAACTTTTTCAAGAGACGGCGAATCGTGGAGCTCTCAGTCTTGAATTTCCCTGGGTTCTTCTGCAAGAACCTGAGATTGACCATGTCCAAGAACGACTCGTCCTTCTCCAGGGCGCCCTTGAAAGTGACGAGCCTCATCTTCACAGCGTCCTTGCCCACCCCCTCGATATTTGACATCTGTTCCATCTTGGAGGCGGCGCCTTTCCCCGCACCTGCCTTCTGCCCAGGCGTAGCCTTCTCCTTGATGCCAAGCGTCTTCGCCAGATCAACATCGAGCTTCTCAGAGTCTTCGTCCGAGGTTTCATCCTCTCCGGCGCCCATGTCGAAGTCCTCCTCGTTCAGTTCGTACGGATTTGCCTTCTGGAACTTCAGGAACGCCTTGTTGTCAAGGGCTTTGTTCGATTCCGTCTGCGTTTTCAACTTTTTGTTGAGCGTCGCAGTCACGGCCTTCTTATCGGTCACCAGCTGGAACTCCCAGAATCGCCTGTCCTTGGGATCGCGCCGAGCTCTGACGCTACCAGATTTGACTCGCTCAACCAATTCTTGATTTCCCCAGCGCCTCTGTGCCTTAGTCAGCGGGAGCCACTGCTCCTCAACCGTCCTGGCCTTGCTGATTTTGATCTCCTGCATGTAAGACAAGTAGTGACCGCCACACTGCCCCTTGTCCAAGATCCATTTCTTCAACAACTTCTGCTTTTTGGCAATTGCGCCGGCGCCCTTGGTGCAGTTCGCGTACTCCTCGGCATGGCCCTCGGCGAGCCTTGATTTCTCGAACATTTTCCACACGGACATCTGCGTCTTGGAGTCCAGCGCATTGAACTTCGCGCCCACCTCTTCGATCGTCTTGGCCCCTCCAGCCGCTGTCGTGACAAATTCATCGTGTTTTTTCAGGTTCTCTTCGGAGAGGCGCGCTGCGCCTGCCCAGAATGGTCTCTTCAGTGTGGCCTTGGCCACTCCGAACGAGGCGGGCCTTCTGAGTGCGGTCCTGGTGGCAGTCTTCGTCGGTTTGCCCATCGCGAATGGGCGCGCTAGCGGCAACACCAATGTTGCAAGTGGTTCGGAGATGCTCGTGTGGAGCGGGAGGGAGAACTTGAGCCGAGGAGGACATGGATAACAACAGAGATTGTATCAAGTTGGCCGCACTGGGCCTCTCTAAGTTTTTTTAAAGCCTTCCGTGGATCCCTGGGCTTCTCTGGAGCTGCCTGACGCCTCGGATGCCTCTGGGCCTGGGGCCGTTCGAACATGGCGAAAGTAGGTTAGTCTCATGATTTTCTGCCTTGCTGGCACGTGCTATCGAACTTATGATGATTGCCGCATGCTTTGTAGATGCGGCCCATGCGGCATCATGAGAATTCACATGAAGATCCATGAAGCCAAGAGTAAACCCATGAAGAACCATGAAGACCCATGAATGCACATGAAGCCCCATGAAGACCTATGAATTCATGAGTGTTCATGTGAATTCTCATGAATTCATGAGTCTTCATGGGTGCAAGGATGCCTCAGGCGGAAAAGGCCACCCCACCTCAGGGCACCACATTTGGAAGGTCAGATTTGCGAGGATGTCTCAGGCGAGAGTGGATGGAGCACCTCGCACGCGCCATCTCTGATCCAAACTTCCCGAGGATGTCTCAAACGAAACGGCGGGTTATCTGAAAGGCCTTAGAGGCAGTCTTGAGGGCCTCCTGGCCCTGGCCCAACTTTATGCTCTGAGAGCCCCCTGCGTTCGCTATCCTTTGCGGGCCGAATGTCGCTACATGTTCGTTGCTTGCTTTAGCGCCTCTGTCCAGTGCGATGGGTACCGTCGTAGACCCCATGAGGGGAAGCGGATTCACGCTCGCGCTGACTCCACGCGTTGGTTCCGTTTGTGCGGATCTCGCCTCGGGCCTCAGGAATTCAAGGGGGTACGGAAGCTCAGAGGAATTCCAGGGGGCACGGCGCCTCAGGAATTCAAGGGGGCACGGCGCCTCGGGAATTCAAGGGGGTACAGTGACCCAGCCCTTGAGCCACCCCAGAGGCACAGGTTCGCAACGAAACCAGCCCCTTACCCACTTTGAGATTAAGCCTCCAAAAGGGTGGATTTTCAAAATAGGTAAGGGCCTCAACTTCTCACCACTGCGGGGTGTCTTAAATGCCTCTTGATGCCATCTTGAGGGCCTCGGGAATTCAAGGGGGTACGGGAATTCAAGGGAATCCCAGGGAGCACGGCGCCTCAGGAATTCAAGGGGGCACGGCGCCTCGGGAATTCAAGGGGGTACAGTGGCCCAGCCCTTGAGCCACCCCAGAGGCACAGGTTCGCAACGAAACCAGCCCCTTACCCACTTTGAGATTCAGCCTCCAAAAGGGTGGATTTTCAAAATAGGTAAGGGCCTCTACTTCTCACCACTGCGGGGTGTCTTAAATGCCTTTTGATGCCATCTTGAGGGCCTCGGGAATTCAAGGGGGTACGAGAATTCAAGGGAATCCCAGGGGGCACGGCGCCTCGGGAATTCAAGGGGGCACGGCGCCTCGGGAATTCAAGGGGGTACAGTGACCCAGCCCTTGAGCCACCCCAGAGGCACAGGTTCGCAACGAAACCAGCCCCTTACCCATTTTGAGAATCAGCCTCCAAAAGGGTGGATTTTCAAAATAGGTGTAAGGGCCTCTACTTCTCACCGCTGCGGGGTGTCTTAAATGCCTTTTGATGCCATCTTGATGGCCTCGGGAATTCAAGGGGGTACGAGAATTCAAGGGAATCCCAGGGAGCACGGCGCCTCGGGAATTCAAGGGGGTACAGTGACCCAGCCCTTGAGCCCCCCCCCAGAGGCACAGGTTCGCAACGAAGCCAGCCCCTTACCCATTTTGAGAATCAGCCTCCAAAAGGGTGGATGTTCAAAATAGGTGTAAGGGCCTCTACTTCTCACCGCTGCGGGGTGTCTTAAATGCCTTTTGATGCCATATTGAGGGCCTCGGGAATTCAAGGGGGTACGAGAATTCAAGGGAATCCCAGGGGGCACGGCGCCTCGGGAATTCAAGGGGGTACAGTGACCCAGCCCTTGAGCTCCCCAAGAGGCACAGGTTCGCAACGAAACCAGCCCCTTACCCATTTTGAGAATCAGCCTCCAAAAGGGTGGATTTTCAAAATAGGTGTAAGGGCCTCTACTTCTCACCGCTGCAGGGTTTCTTCATTGCCTTTTGATGCCATCTTGAGGGCCACGGGAATTCAAGGGGGTACGAGAATTCAAGGGAATCCCAGGGAGCACGGCGCCTCGGGAATTCAAGGGGGTACAGTGACCCAGCCCTTGAGCCCCCCCCCAGAGGCACAGGTTCGCAACGAAACCAGCCCCTTACCCATTTTGAGAATCAGCCTCCAAAAGGGTGGATTTTCAACATAGGTGTAA
The DNA here is from genome assembly GCA_963575745.1 of Prorocentrum cordatum. NCBI lineage: Eukaryota > Dinophyceae > Prorocentrales > Prorocentraceae > Prorocentrum > Prorocentrum cordatum. The sequence continues at coordinate 323,696 of CAUYUJ010014437.1, read as the reverse complement.
GGGCCTCTACTTCTCACCGCTGCGGGGTGTCTTAAATGCCTTTTGATGCCATCTTGAGGGCCTCGGGAATTCAAGGGGGTACAGTGGCCCAGCCCTTGAGCCGCCCCAGAGGGACAGGTTTGTAACGAAACCAGCTCCTTACCTTGTTTGAGAATCAGCCCCCAAAAGGGTGGATTTTCAAAATAGGTAAGGGCCTCTACTTCTCACCGATGCGGGGTGTCCTAAAATGCTTTTGTGATGCCATCGTGAGGGCCTCCTGGCCCGTCTTTATGCTCTGAAATGTGGGTCGCCGAGACGCCAGCCCCTTACCTTGTTTGAGAATCAGCTTCCAAAAGGGTGGATTCTCAAAATAAGTAAGGACCTCTACTTCTCACCGCTGAGGGCTGTCCTAGGGGCCTATGAGGCCGTCTTGAGGGCCTGTCCCGTCTTTATGCTCTGGAAGGTGGTTCGTAACGAAGCCAGCCCCTTACCTTGTTTGAGAATCAGCCTCCGAAAGGGTGGGGTTTCAACATGGGTAGCCGAATGCCCGCCCTGCTCGTGATCCGGGGCTTGCTTCTGGATGCCCGCCCTACTCCTGCTCGCGATCCAGCTCATGCTCCTGCTCCTGCTCGTCAACTTCCGCCTGCAGCTGTTGCTGGTGCTGCCGCTGCTGCTGCTGCTGCTGCTGCTGCTGCTGCTCCTCCTCCTCCTCCTCCTTCTCCTCCTTCTCCCCCCACTCCTCTCCCCCTTCCTCGTCCTCCGCCTCCTGCTGCTGCTCCTTTTATTCCTCCTTGTCCTCTGTCCTGAGGAAAGTGCTCCTCCTCCGCCGCCTCCCCCTGCTGCGTTCCAGGGGGGCGCAATCAATTTTTACCCGCCCTTCCGCAGGAAGGCTCGAAGCAGCGTAAACGACGGATGGGGGGGAAGGGTGGCAAAAGTGGCAGGGCTGGGTTCCTGGTTTGCTCATTGCTCCTGCCAGTCTCCGCGTTGCCGCGTGCGTGCCGAATTTCAGGGGCGACGTGGGCAACGGGGGGGATAGTAGGAACAAAGAAACGAGTTCATCATCAGGAGGATGAGAGAGAGAGGACGGGGAGGAGAAGGTGGAGGAGAAGCAGGAGGAGGAGGAGAAGGAGAGAGAGAAGGAGGAGGATGACGACGACGGGGAGGAGGGAGGGAGGGAGGGAGGGAAGAGGAGGAGGAGAAAGGTGTGAAAGAGAAAGGAGGAGAGAGAGAGAGAGAGAGAGAGACAGAGATAGAGAGAGAGAGAGAGAGAGCAGCAGCAGCAGCAGCAGCAGCAGCAGCAGCAGCAGCAGCAGCAGCAGCAACACCACCACAAGTGAAGTCAGAAGCTGGAAGCCATGCGCAGAGGTCAGACGCAAGTTCGTCAATGTTTTCTATGGGCTCTTTCTTTTTGGCCACGCCCCGCTCGCAGCATGCGCGCATGCGCGCTCCTCTTTCCACGTTGCACCGCCCCTGCACTGGGCGGTCAGCAGGTTGGGGCAGCCCTCATGATTGCATCATCTTTTTCTTCTCCAAGATCACGTCCTTCAGTTTTTGGCCGTTCTCCAGCATGGCTTTGAGTTTTTTAGCGAGCGCCATGTTTTTCTTGAGGTTGGAAGACGTCTTGATCTGGACCAGCTGACAGCCGCCCGTCACGCGAACCGCCACTGCGCGGCTTGGGTAAACCATCATATGTAACTTGACATGGCGATAGGTCGCGTCGGGGTCCTTCTTATTCTTGCTCGTGCACGTGGCCTTGGAAACTGCAGCGGCCGTCGCCTTGATTTTCTCCTTGGACTGTTGCTTCTTTGCAGAATCTTTAATGGCCGCCAACGCATTCTTGAGATCCTGCTTCCTCGGAGGAACCGGGCTCGTTTCCAAAGCGTCGTCCAACAAACTTTTTGGAGTGAGAACTTTGCGATCTGCTGCAGCCGGCTTCTTTGCGGGGCCAGTGCGTTCTGCTACGTCCTGATCATCGGGGGTTTTTGGCATCGGCATGTCCATCAGGTCGGAAAACGCAAGTTCTCCACAGTCCACCGCCGCATCGCTGCAAGGTGTCGCGGGGATTTCCGCGTCCATCAAATCGAACATGGTAGGGCGCTCGCTGTCGGGGGTGCTCAGAAGGTGGCTCCCCTTGCCTCTGCATCTCCTCTTGGGCGTTGAACAAATGTCATCCGCATCTATGCTGCGTTTGTCCTGGTCGGGCAAGTCCATCAGCATGTTGCGAATCCCGTCGAGCGCGGTTTCTTGGAATTTGGTGCACTTGCTCTTCGCCTCTTGCAATCTCTTGAGGTTCTTGATGCGCCTTGCGTGATTGGACATGGTCATGATTCTGTCAGCCAAGTCTCCTGCCAAAGACACGTGCTCGGAGGTTGGGAACGAGTCCTTGATAGCTGGGAAGTCATTGTTGATGACGTTACGAACCGCCGTCTTGAGATCTGTGTATTTCCACTCCAACGTCTCTGACACACTGTGTAGTGCCTCCAGGAACTGCTTCTGAGCCGCCAGCGCGGGACCGTTCACGGCGGACGCCTTGGGTAGGGTTTTATACTCACCGAAATCGAACGCTGTTGAGCAGCCAACTTTTTTTACCCAAGTTCTCAGCACGTCGTTTAGGTGTTCCTCATCAATCTCTGGCGCTGCTCTTCTCCTGGCCATGTCCTTCGACTTCGCTGGCATCTGCGCTATCAGGACTGGCGCGAGATGGGAGCCACGTTCTTTCAGAAAAACAAGCGAAAGCAAATCGCTGGCTGCCAAAACTGCTGCGGTAATCGGATGCAGATCCTAAGCGTTCTAAAAGGCTTCTGGAACTCGGCCCGACAGCTCAAGAGGCCTACGTTGCCAAAATAACGCCTGTACGATGGCGATAAGGCATTGTTTCTAAGGAATCCGGTGGTATCCCCAGCGGGCGCCCCTGGGCGACTCGTGAGTCCCATAAGCAAGATTACATGAGGTCATATATTGGGGATTTGTGTTGAGCCCAAGCGTGAGCCCATCTTCATTAGTTTGCAACGCGCTCATCTACGAACACGGCCCCATGCCCCATGAATTTGATCCAATGGCCATGGCAATTATCTTCGATTTGGCGTGCGGTTGGTTACAATAGCGACCTGCTTTATTGAACCTCATGGGCGGTGCCGCATGTGATCCTACTTTCGCACTCCACGTCCAATTAGTTAGCAGTCCACACAGCGAGAGGAAGTGGAGGAGGAGGAATAGAAGGAGGAGGAGCAACGGCAGCAGCACGAGGAGGAACAGGAGTAGGGCGACGGCGACGACAGGGGAGGAGGGGGGGCAAGGAACATATTATGGAGGAGGGTGCATGAGGAGAGATGACGGCGGAGGAGTGCAGAGGGATCAGAAACCTAGGGACGATGATACAGATGATGCCGAAGATGATGAGGAGGACAAGGAAACATAGGACGCGGGGGACTTGAAGAAGAGGCCACGTTCCATTTCGGGGGGCGCCAATAGAAACTTAGATGGCCCCTCGATCACACATACTATTTTCCAATCGTTTCGGACAGAATACCCTAGGTGTTGAGGTCGCAATCGCTAATCGATCACGCTGATGGCGGGCAAGAAACCGCCGAAAGCCCACATGGCCACAGAACGCTACAACAAAGTGTGGCTATTTCTCCTGGTGCCCGCAATTGCCGCCACGGCCCGTGAGGACCGAATTTGCTATAATACCGCTAGTGGAGATCCATGCGTCCAGAAGGGGGCAAGCGACACATGTAACCCCCCGTGGGCCTCCCCAGGGGCGTAAGATGGATCATGCCTGGCTTCGTCGACTGTGACAACGGCGACGACGACAACGACGACGACCGCTCCTGCTCCTGCTCCTGGCGCCGCTCCCGCTCCTGCTCCTCCTCCCTCTCCGCTCCCTCCTCCTGCTCCAGTCCCACCCCCTCCCACTCCTTCTTCTTCTTCTCCTCCTCCTCCTCCTCGAGCTGCCCCCCCTCCTAGTCAAAATCCCCCCCCCCCCTCCCCCTCAGCCTGACTCAGCCTGGGCGGCCTCGCCGCCTCAGGAATCACCACAGTCTGCCACTCTCAGTGCGAGCGCGTTCCAAGTCAGAGTGAAAGTGTGCCCAGCTGAGTTTGAGTCTGACTGCGAATGAGCTTGAGTTTGGGCGCGAGGGGGCCCGAGAAGACCCAAGAGGCTCCGAAGGCGCTCCAACAGACCCCAAGAAGCCCCAGCTTCAAGGTTTCTCTAGTTTGTACTCCAAGCATTGTACTCCATTCGCATTGCACCACAAAGCTTGCGCGACATGTCTTGCATCGCATAGCCTGCACAGCATATGTTGCCTATCATGCGTTACATTGCAAATGTATTGCGCCACGTTCCAGGCCCGATGAATCGTGCCTAATGAGCATAGAAAGCGTAAACAATCATGCGCTGGGACGCTTCTTACCCAAACCTCGCCCTGCCAACCTGGGTAAACCCATCAAGACAGCCGGATTGAGCCCCTACGTTGCCTCGCGGGGTTCGGGAGAGCCCCAACGGAAGTCTACGGATTCCTACCCAACGCCATGTGTTGTCCTATTTTCGCGATCGCAGCTTTTATGTTCAAGCCGTTCGCGCCATTGACACAGCGTTGCAAACATGCCCCAGAAGAAACTTGCGGCCATCACGCGAACCTCAACTCGAACTCATTCAGATGGTGCGAGCATTCCGCGGCAGAAGGCCCAAATCAAAAAGGCAGCACGGGATATGAAGACAAGAATTGCCGCCACGCTCGTTCTCAAGGGCGTCCCAGGATCTGTGCCGTTTTTCGAAAGGCCTGGCGTGGAAGAGTTCGTGGAGGATTGCAAGCGCAAAGGCGTGACGCAAATTATGGTGCCAGACGAAAAACGCTTAGCTCGCAGACTTTGGGTCCAGGAAGAAGCTGTGAAAGCATGTGAGAAAGCTGGGGTTCAATTGGTGCACTCGGTGATCCCAGGCCTTTTTACGAACAAAGACCCTACAACAGGTTTCATCAAGCACATGTTGGGCGCAGTGTCAGAATTTGAAACATTGACGGCAGTGGCGAACATGAAGCATGGGAGGGATGAGGCGAGAAAGGTGAGCAACGTGAAAACTTTGATTGGCACTAAAAAGTGTGAGGGTAGGAAGAATTTTCTACAGCTCCATCCGCCGTTCGCTACAATTGTGGGCAAAAAGCTGAAGCGGCCTTTTACCAAACTGCTCACGCACGGGGGCCAGCAGCTGTCCCTGAGGAAGTTGAGCGGGTACCTTGCCGAACGGGGTATTACGTCGAAAACGATGAAAAACAAGAAAACGGGGAAGAAGCTGCCTGGTGGGAAGCCAATTGCCCCCGGGCGTCTGAAAGAGTGGTTGCAATATTGCAAGAAGGCGGGCCTCTGATCCGCCTGCGACGCGCGTTGCAGCTTCTGCCATAGAGCCCAAGGGGTGCGACGCTCATCCCTTTAATTCGTTGTTTGCGAGTTTTGCGTTGACATGCGCAGGCGCTTTCGTACGGCCCAAAGGCGGCCCAGAAAGGAGTTGTGAAACTCATGTTTTTATATTGGGTTTAATGCGGATGCGCGAAGCTGTTGCGTGCAAAAGTGTTGTGTCGGCTGGTGTTCCTAATTCTGGCGGCTTGAAAACAGGGTGTTCCTAATTCTCGGGAATAAGGAACGGCGGGAACCACGAGCACGTGTCTGGCATTGCCCATTATCGCCACTAGAAATGCCTTTGAATGACGCGACGACGAATGCAACATTCCGCGCCGCGGAATGCCCATTCAAGCGCGCGCCCATTGACAATGTAGGACTGTTCTCCCCATGTGCCTCATTGAATGGATTTCTGTTGTGTTCGCTCGTGTGTGTTTTTTCCAGTTGGGTATCGATCAGATCTAGCGCATAATGCCTCAAAGTGGTTTGCGCGCAATGCCTGCTTGGTTTTCGGGATCTTCAAAACAGCGGAACATGCGGCGGTTCGCGTGGGATTCGGCGTCCCTTGGCGCGCGCGTGGGCGCGGGCGCGCGCGCGCGCGTAGGCATGAAACTTCGCAATTGACAAGATCTGCGCATGACTTTGGGGCCACGGCTTCGGAAACAAGAGTTCGGGACGACATTGCAAGTCCCATGCGCGGCTGAACGGGTTGATGGGGCTAGCGGCTACAACCCAGGGCCAAGGACTAATGGACCAGGGCTTTGGGCTCACCGCTTGGGACTCAGCCACGGACTGACGGCTCGCGCCTTCAGGGCTTTGAGGCTAGGATCGGAACTCGGCTGGGGCGTGCGTGAGTGTTGGGGCGACGGCATGCATACGCATTGACATGGTCCTGGGTGCGTGTCGGGGACGCGGTGTAGACGCGGGCTCAGGACTGATAAATTTAGTGGGGGGGGGGGGGGAGGCGCGCACGGGTCTGGGCGTTGCGATTGGAATCGCGGCTGGAGCCGCCACAAGCTAAAGAAAAACTGAATCAAGAGAATTTCGAAGGGAAAATCAATAGATCTCGGGGCTTGAAATCAATAGGCGCCGCTCGATTCATCATCGGGCGGATGCCATTTTTTTCAATAGCTAAAATCAAGAGATGCACGCCGTGCCGAAATCAGTGGAAACCCATAAACTCTTGATTTTTTGTGAATCTTGATTTTTTTGCCCGGACGTCGCAATCTTCGTTTTTTCAAGCGTTCGATTGAAAAAAATCAAGTTCGGATGGTTCAGGTTTCCGGCGCCGGCCGAAACCGGCTCCGGACCCGTCTACAGGATGTACGTCCGGCGAGTCCTGAAGCCGAGCCGGGTCAAAGCTTCTGGACCGCGATTCTTCGCCTTCGAGAGCCACTACGTCTTGGCTCCGCGGTACATGCAGGAGGTCCGGTTGACGCGGAGTCACGCCCCCACCATCGATGGCTTCCAGTGCCCGGCCTGGGCACAGGACCCCGAGCAGAACTCGCTCTTCAAGGCCCTCCTCTTCACGCCTTGGGCGTGCGAGTGTCCCCTCTCTTGTGGCTGCGTTACTCAGTACAGCCATATGCTGAGGAACTGCGACTGCCCCGCCGTGCGCCCATACTCGTTCGAGCGGGCCTGGCGGCTTCGGTGCGCGGAGATCTACGCGTTGGCAGCGCGCGCAGACTCCAGGAGCCGCCTTGCCCGCAAGAGGCTCGTGCTCGCGGACGCGACCCTCTTCTCCGAGGTGAAAGAGCCCCGGGCGAACCTCGACGAGGGCGAGCTGGTGCTCCTCAGCCTAGCGCACTTCGCAAGGTCCCAGCTGGCGCGGCGCATGCCAGCGGAGGCGGCACGGCGCATCCTCGCCTTCAGTGACCACCACTGCCGGTGGCACGAGGAACAGTGCACCCTGGCGGAGTTCTGCGCGACCGTGGCGCGAGACGTGCTGGCGCACGTGGACCTCGCGGCGGAGGCGCGGGTTAAGCCTCGGCCAGCAACGACTGCACACCTCGAGGCGGATGAAGACTCCGCGAGCGATGCCGAAGGGCTCAAAGGGCGAGTCCCGCTGGAGCTCGTCGACGTGGGTGGAGGCGGCGGCAGCGACGTAGAGGAGGACGTGGAGGACGCCGAGATTACCGAGATCTCCCGGTTTCCGCTGCGGGACCACGTCAGAGCAACCGAGCTGGCCCTACAGCAAGACCAACTGCAGCGCTTGGACCAGAAGGGCCGCCTCAGCTACGCCGATAAGCAGTTGAAGAGCCTCGACCGAGCGTACAGCGGCATGCTGCAGCCCAGCTTTGCACTGCCAGCCAGCAGCGGCGCGCGGGAACATCAGGGCACGCGGCTGGACGAGACCTTCTCTGACATGCTCGCCCTACAGCGGCAAAGCATTGCGCTCCAAAAGAAGCAAGCGAGCCCGGATGGAGAGATCTTGCCCGATGCTGCGGACTACTGGCTCCCCAGCGGTGCTCCTCAGCCTGCTGCCGAGGACGCCCAACCAGAACTCGTTCCGCAGCTCTTGGCCATGCAGGGCCCGGCGGCTGTTGCGTGTAAGCTCGTCACTGATGCCCACTGCACGGAGGAGCAGATTGACGCGGTGGCGTTGTTTGCGTTGTCTCTGCAGAAACGCTTTGACGGCAGACCAGACAAGACAACGCATCTACTCCCCGTGGCGTCCGCGACAGGCAACCACAGAGCGATCTGGCTCGGTGGAGGCGGTGTCGGCAAGACGCGCACCCTCTCCAAAGTGGTGGAGCCGATGTCCATCACTTACTTCGGCGAGCAGGGGTACCTCGGCAAAGCGCAGTCCAACCACGCCGCACACAACCTCGGCCCGCGCGGCAGGACCATGCATTCCTCCAATGGCCTGCTCATGTCGGATTCCATGCAGACAGCCAGGCTGCGCTTGACGCCACAGACGCAGAAAAAGCTGGATCGCCTCACAGGCACACGCGGCGTCGACGTGATCGATGAGCTGGGTGCTGTGCCGGGGCCTTTGCTGCATGCAGATGCACTGCGCACGACCTACGGCAGGGCGTTGCGCTACAACCTGGACCCCGCGAAGTACATGCGCCCGCAGGAGACGTGGGGACGCATGCCTGTGAAGATCTTGTGCGGAGACTTCTACAGTTGCCGCCAGTCCCCGCCACCGCTTCCCTGCTGGCGCCTAACGCGGGCCAATCCTACGAACACCAACAGGGTAGGAAGTTGCTCGCCGACATCGAGTACGTCATCGATTTCGTGCAGATGCAGCGCTTTACAGACCCATTGCAACTCGAGGTTCTCCACGCCATGAGAACTCCAGGCGGAAAAAAAGATCTCTGACGAGAGCTGGCAGGCGATCGTCAAAACAGAGGTCGTTAGCTCTAGCGGTGCTGCTCAGCCTGCTGCCAGCAGCAGCCAAGCCGCTCAGCCACCTCAGTGGGACCCTCGGTTGCGTGCAGCACGAGGCTGGTACGAGTCGGCCTATGAGTGGCGCCTCGTCTCTTACGCCATGCATGCACAGGCCAAGCTTGATGCGCACGATGCTGGCCAGCTGCTCTTTTACGTCCCAGCAATCGACAGACCAGCTGCGCGCCTCGCGAAGCCTGATTACGACGAGATGCGCGCGGAGCCCAACATCGGCGCTACCGCAAAAATGACGGGGCTGCTGCCGCTCTTCGTTGGCATGGAGGTCATCCTGACAGAATCCGTCTTGCCGCCGAAGTATGTCCGTGGCGCGCCAGGCAAAGTGGTAGGCATAGAGCTGCACGCTCTGGAGCCTCCGGGGGAGGGCCGCCCGTCCATTGTCTCGGACGGCGTGGTCGTACTCTACTACATGCCAAAGGCCGTCTATGTCAAGATCGATGACAGCGATGAACTTTTCTAGAAGGCCGCGCCGGTGACAGCTGGCAGTGCTTCTCAGCCTGCCGGCCCCGACCTGCGCGGAGTGCTCGCGATCACCCCGCAGGCGCGCCCCTGGAAGTTCAAAGCGAAGACAGGTGGCCCGGCCATCGCGGTGTCCAGGACGCAGTTGACCGTGCCGCCCAAAAAGCAGGGGACTCTGCATGGCGTCCAGGGCAAGACGACGGACCCAGGCATCATCGTGCACTGGACGTTTCCGCCAGGACTCAAGAAGGAGTCCATTTGGCTTGCCTACTACGTCAGCCTGTCGCGCCCCAGAAGCTTCAACCAACTCTTGAGCCACGGCTTGCCTGACCGGAGCATCATCGAATCCGGCCCCCCCGAACAGATCGCCAAGGCCTTCGCCGAGCTCTTCGCGGACAAGATTGCCGCGACGAAGATCGCTTGCGCGAAGGCCCGACAGCAACTGGATGGCCTGCGCGAGCTTGAGGAGCCATGAGATGCAGGTTGCGTTGTGGCGGTGCTGTTCAGTCTGTCCGTCTGCATTCGCGTGGTGCTTCTCAGCCTGCTTGCGCGTGGTGCTTCTCAGCCTGCGCTCGTGTGCAGCTGTGCGCGGTGAGCCTGCACGTGTCGCGGAATGCTTTTCAGCCTGCGCGTGTCTGCAATGCTTCTCAACCAGCACGCTTTGCACGGGAAAAAATCAAACTGCGAGTGTTACTGCTGCTGCATGCCTCCAGCTATGCTACTACATATCGCTGTTAGGTTGCTTTGCCGGGATAATTTTACCTAACAGCGAAGACTGATAGGTTTCTAGTGGGATCAAAAGAGAGCAGCAGATCACTCCACAGGGGGGTCCGGGCAGGTGTTGGGAGTTGCCGGGCGGCAGGTGCCGGGATCGTTTTTCACCAACAGTCACACACTTCGTGCTCTTCGACTTCCCAGAACTCCATTCCCAGGCCACATTCTCAATACCCGGATGCAACAGTCACACACTTCGTGCTCTTCGAGATCCCAGAACTCCATTCCCGGGCCACATTTTGGATGCCCGGAGCCAACTGTAGGCCACTTCGTGCTCTTCGACTTCCCAGAACTCCATCCCGGGCCACATTTTGGATGCCCGGAGCCAACTGTAGGCCACTTCGTGCTCTTCGACTTCCCAGAACTCCATTCCCGGGCCACATTTTGGATGCTCGGAGCCAACTGTAGGCCACTTCGTGGTCTTCGAGTTCCCAGAACTCCATTCCTGGGCATGAATTTGAATGCCCGGAGCCAACTGTAGGCCACTTCGTGTTCTTCGAGTTCCCAGAATTCCATTCCCAGGCCACATTTTGAATGCTGAGGCAGGCTGAGGCTGAGGCTGAGGCAGGCTGAGGCTGAGGCAGGCTGAGGCTGAGGCCGAGGCTGAAGGCAGACTGAGGCTGAGGCTGAAGCAGGCTGAGGCTGAGGCTGAGGCTGAGGCTGAGGCAGGCTGAGGCTGAGGCTGAGGCAGACTGAGGCTGAGGCTGAAGCAGGCTGAGGCTGAGGCTGAGGCAGGCTGAGGCTGAGGCAGGCTGAGGCTGAGGCTGTGGCAGGCTGAGGCTGAGGCTGTGTCTGTGACTGCCGTTGCCACTGCGACTGTCATCGCGAATGCGACTACGACTGCGAGAACAGCACAATTCTACAACTGGATTCTCATCTGAATCTTAAGGGGGATGCTTCCAGATATGCTCCTACACATCGCTGTTAGGTTGCTTTGCCGGGATAATTACCTAACAGCGAAGACTGATAGGTTTCTAGTGGGATCAAAAGAGCTCACAGATCACTCCACAGGGGGGTCCGGGCAGGTGTTGGGAGTTGCCGGGCGGCAGGTGCCGGGCTCGTTTTTCACCAACAGTCACACACTTCGTGCTCTTCGACTTCCCAGAACTCCATTCCCAGGCCACATTCTGAATACCCGGATGCAACAGTCACACACTTAGTGCTCTTCGAGATCCCAGAACGCCATTCCCGGGCCACATTTAGAATAACCGGATGCAACAGTCACACACTTCGTGCTCTTCGAGTTCCCAGAACGCCATTCCCGGGCCACATTCTGGAGGGCCGGATGCAACAGTCACACACTTCGTGCTCTTCGAGTTCCCAGAATTCCATTCCCGGGCCACATTTTGGATGCCCGGAGCCAACTGTACGCCACTTCCTGGTCTTCGAGTTCCCAGAACTACATTCCCGGGCCACATTTTGAATAGCCAGACGCTTCGTAGTCCTTCCGCCACAGCCGTGTTTGGTTCAGGAATTGCTAGTGACACTGCAGACCACTGCATTCAATCGTGCCACTGCATTCACTCACTGCAGTCCACTGAGTTTCGATTGCAATGGCGTTCCCCTGGCCGTACCCCCATATCCAACGTTCATCCGCAGCCTCTGCTCCGCGAGGCTCGTCCGAAGTGTCGCCGCCTCGCGGTGCTTCTCAGCCTGCGCCGCCTCGCGGTGCTTCTCAGCCTGCGGAGGAAGGTGGACAGACGCCTGTTCTGGCGCTGTGCAGCCTGCGTCTTTCACGGTCGCCTCGTTCAATTTCGGGTTCGAGCAGGGCATGATGACTGGTAAGCAGGCGGCCACTCACTGCGCTAACTTCGGAAGGGTGTGCGCCACGATAGTGGACACCGCTGATGCTGATATTGTCTGTGGCTGCGAGGTCGGTGCGTTCCGTGAAGGCTTTCGCCGAGCAGGGATCAACGTGACAGAGATCCTCAGTAAGCCTTTCGGTGATGGCATTCTCTTCTCGGAGGTCGACAACTACTTGACTCTCTGGGGGTTCCGCGGTGCTTCTCAGCCTGCGGAACTGACTCTGTGCGAAGACAGCAAAGTTTACAGGCCTCCTAGCGGCCGAGAGATTGATGCTGTTATTTCACATTTTGAGGTGAACAAACCAGTCCATGACAAGTTCCACGTGGTGATCGCCAACATGCACATCGTGTGCGGCAAGAAACCGCCGACCATCCAGACTCGAAAGCGGACAGTTCGCCATCTCCGCTTGCACCTGGACGGCCTGGCCAAGATTCTTGAGAATCTAAACGAGGCAGTCGTTCTGCTTGTAGTCGGCGACGACAACCTCACTTTCCAGGAGGCGCGGGAGGCTTACCAGCGCCAGCAGAACGACGAGAAGGTATGGGAGGTCCATGCCACTCCGGCCGACCTCAAAGGCGACCACGTCGCGGTCTGCGGAGCAGTCGCCCGTTTCTGCTCCATTGCCGTTGGCGCGTCTTTTTACGGATCGTGGCATGCGCAACGACGCACACGATGCGGTGGCGGTTGTGCTCACTCTCCCTGGTGCTATTCAGCCTGGGGAGAGCAAGAGGCGGAAGATTGTCGTCGAAAACGTCTCCGACGCCGACGTCAGCGTTCAGGCGGACGCCGAGTCTTCTGTGCATTGGGATCGGTCGCCGAGTTCTACTCCTCCGCTTTCACCGACTTCACCGGGTGATCCCGACTACGTCGAGGATGTCGTTCAGAATCGCGCGAACGACTTGCACAGGGAGCTGAGGCAGCTTTGGGACGAAAGGTACGACGAGGAGTACGATCCGAAAGTCCTCCATCATCTCAGTCTCTTGCTTTTCAAAAAGAGGAAGTCCACGGAGCCAGCCGACACTGATCCAGCTGGCGCTCCTCAGCCTGGCTCGGAATATGACACGGCCTTTGCGTCTCAGGAGGAGACTGGCCGAGCCATTCTCTCTGTCCTTAAGCTTCGACATGACTTTCTGCGGAGCAAGAACATCGACGACATGCGCTACGTTCTCACGGAGCCTGAGCGCCAGGAATTTGTCAGAGTAGCTCGCGACCAGTACGAGCAGTCGCGGCAGCAGCGTGCGCTTCAGGAACGGGATGTCGAAAAGGGAAAAGCGAGAGGCAAGTCTGCGCCACTAGGGGGCCATGCGGTTCCGCAGGGTCCTAACAAAGGGCCAGGCGGTAAGAAAGGTTCTCACGGTGCTTCTCAGCCTGCGGGAAAAGGTGGCCAGGCCAAGGGTGCAGGTCTGGGTAGCGTCGCCAAGTTTGTGAACGACCAGAAGCGTAAGCGGTGGCATCGCCATTTGCAACGTGTGGCCGGTACCAAACAGATCTGGGAGGTGCTGGCCTTCTCAGGGCGCTTCGACGTTGATTGGCTACGCAAGCGTTGCAAGCTGATCACAGTGAGGGCCGTGATGCAGCAGTTCCCGAGGAAGCTCTGCGGCAACAGCGGCGCCGGCTGCACCACCAGAAGGCCGAGGCCATCGCGCGCTACAACGAGGGGGAGCGGCTTTCCCGCCATCTGTCTGCCCAGGCTGGCCAGCCAAAGCCGAATCTCACGCGCAGGCAGCTGGACGTGTTGCAGATGTTTGAGAGCGGAGAGCTGCTTCAAATCCGCAACCAAGCGATTCTGGCGTTGGGGCACGGCCGTCTGTTCAGGGCCGATGGCGACTACCTGGACATCGGCGGCAGCACGGGCGGTGGCTCCAGGCGCATCATCGATTCTTGGCAGCCGCCGGACTGGCGTGACTTCCTCCAAGACGATCAGGACATCTGAGTTTTGCAAGTCTCCCTGCCCGCGGTGCTTCTCAGCCTGCGGTCTGCCGCTCTCCAGCTGCGGTCTCGAGCAGTAGTGTTCGAAAGCATGCGAGTTCCTGCGGTGCTTCTCAGCCTGCAGGTTTCGCAGCTTGCGCTCTGCAGTACAAGGGCTTTTCAGCATGCGACATCCTGCGGTACTTCTCAGCCTGCAGGGTTCCCAACGTGCGGTTTGCAATGCATTCCTTTTCAGTATGCGAGTTCCTGCGGTGTTTCTCAGGCTGCAGGGCTCCGAGGCTCTTCGCTTCGATGCCAATGTTTTCAGACACAGTAGCTCCGTTCCGTAAACATCTTCCAAGAGCCGCTCGCAACCTTTTGCAGCTGGCGGTCTGCAGACGTAGTCTGTCTCAGCATGCGAGCTCCCGCACGCTTCGCCGGCTTTTGCTGCGCGGACAATTTTCTCACACACGTCAGCGCCGTTGGTAGGCGTCAGAAAAACATGTAGACATTCACGAAGGGCTCAGTCTGTATATCGTCACATCATTACATACGCAGTCGTCGAACACATCGGTGTACATTCAGCGCTTTGTCCTTCTACAGCATTCTTTCTGTTGATAACAGTGTTCTGCTGGGTTTGCTTCGTTCTAAAAGCGTTGATAGCAGTGTCTCGTTTGCGGACAACTCATTCTATATCAACTCACTGATACCGAGTTTCCTTTCACCATAAGTGAATGCATACCAGTGTATGTTGGTTACTACAAAAGTGGGTTCCTACAACCGAATTCATGATCGCTATCATCATCGCAGATTTCACTCATCCTCATCACCACGACTGGTTCACGTTGGCCTGCGGTGCTTCTCAGCCTGCAGTTCCTTTCGTTACACTGTAGTTGAAGCCGTTCATGGCAGTGACTCGTTTAAAGACAACTTTAGTATTGGGGGAAGTGTCGATAGCAGCGTTTATTTTTACTTATACAAGCGTTGATAGCAGTGTCTCGTTTGTGGACAACTCATTATATATCAACTCATTCATACAGAGTTTCTTTTCGCAGCAAGTGAGTGCACAGCAGTGTATCTGCATTACTGGCCCCCACTCCATTACCACTATCATCATCAACGATTTCCTACACGCGTGTGCGCGGCGGTCGCCATGAGTGAATAGTTTGCAGAGACTTCTCGCATTGATAGCCATGGGTCACTTCATAGTGAACTCATTTGTGATCTTCTTTTATTGGAAGTTGAATCGGTTGATGGCAGTGCCTCGTTTAAACTCCACTTTGGTATTGCTAGTAGTGTCAATGCCAGCGTTTCTTTTTAATTGTGCAAGCGTTGATAGCAGTGTCTCGTTTGTGGTTAGTTATAACAGCGTTGACAGCAGTGTCTCGTGTGCGGACCCCTCATTGTACATCAACTCGCTGATACCGGGTTTCCTATCAACACCATCATCATCATCCTTAACCTCCTCGTAGCCATTTTGCTTAGAGCTGTAGCCACATGTTTGCTCGAGTTTCACCTGGCCGTCCAGCCGCGGCGGTGCTCCTCAGCCTGCCTTGTCACAATGCCAGCACGCGGCAAGGCATCGCCCCCGCCACCCCCGGCCCCGGGCGATGGCCCGTGGGAGATTCTGCCGGATCCGCCCGCACCGACTCCTCAGCCAGGTGTCGACGTGGTCTTTGAGCAGGCTCACCTCGAAGACATCCGCCGTACACCAGGGATGGGCGGCAAGACCGCCTGCCAGTGGCAGCGCGCGCTGCGCGCCGAGTGCATTGTCAACAACTTGTCGTTCATAGACGTAACAAACGACCCGTCCTACGACTGGAAGCAACTGCTTCGGTCTGCCGCTCCGGGTTTCGCTGAGCGCATAATCGGGCAGGGCATCGCCCAGGGTCTCTTTCGCATCATCGAGACAGAGCGCGACCCTAACTACTCCAACACGGATGGCCACGGCAGGCACTTCTTCGAGTTCCGTCGTGCAGACGGTTCAGCCATGCGCCTGCATTACCATAAGAACGGCCGACCCGATGAGCCCACCTATGTCGGTCCACCACGCGCCGTTGCTCAGCCTGCCGTGCCTGAGCCTGGCGCTGCTCAGCATCATGTTCCTCGTGGCGGCGCTGCTCAGACTGCCGTGCCTGACGGTGGCGCTGCTCAGCCTGCCGAGACTGGCGGTGATGCCCCACTGCTCTTCACACAGGAGCACCTGCAAGAGGCAGCCTGATCGCGCCAGATTGTGGGCCGCGACGAAGCCAGCGCCGCTCTCCAATCGCTGTTGCACTACCACCATGGCGAGACTGCCCCAGGTGCTGTTGACATCCCCGATGGCTCAGCATTTGACTGGCTTCGATGGGTGGCACATATCGAAGGTGCGCGCGACGTCATCCGCAATGGCGTCCACAGGGTCTACGCTGTCCGCTGGAATCCGCACTGGGCTCCAGAGGCCGTCTTCTGCTACGGCAACAACGCGTACAGCACACTGGTGCCCCGCAAATCGCGCTACACAGGCTCGTGGAGCCACACGCGAATTGTGACTCACCGGAACGCCAATTGGGTGACCGAACCGTTGCTATCTGCGGCCCCTGTGGCAGCTACGCCGTGGCTGGTGTTGCGGGATCATATAACCTGGGAGTGATCTCTGGCAAACGAGATGTGGTGCTTCTCAGCCTGCACTCATGTGACACGCAATGCCGTGCCCTGCAATCGCGTGGTGTTTCTCAGCCTGCACTCGCGCGGTGCTTCTCAGCCTGCGCCTCCTCGATGCTAGCCTGAGCCTCAGCCTGCACTCGCGCGGTCGCCGAGCTTCTCACCCTGCGACCTTCCGCGGTGCTTCTCAGCCTGCAGGTTGTGCCGGCTGTCCGCTTCACACGCCGCTCCTCAGTGCGCTCCTCTTCCGTTTGCGACATGTCTTCGAAGTGTTGGTTGGGAGCTGAGAAGGACAGGGAAAAAATCGAACTAGCGCGGTCATCATCCCATCATCGTCCTCAATCATCGCGTCAACATCATCAATGGTTTCGCCGAGCACTTGTCCGATGTGGCGGCGGCCATACCCACGGCCGACCCCCTGATTCCTTCTCCAAGGCATCCGCCGTATTTGACTGTTACCACTACTGCCATCCACCACTACAACTATTACTCACTTCGCTGTTACCACCACACCCACTTCAACTTTTACACTTCACCTCGTTCACTCCCGCCAAGTATAATACAACTATACTTCTCACTGTTACCACTACTACACAGTATTACTTTTACTGCTACTACTTCCGTTTAGTTTAGTAGTCATCGTACGCATCTCCTCCTCATTCTACTCGTTTCGCCTGGAGGGAGGAGGAGGAGGAGGTTAGGGTGAGGGGCCACACTGGAACTTACCAGGAGGAGGAGGGGAGGGGGAGGACTACCAGGAGGAGGAGGAGGAGGAGGAGGAGGAAGAGGAGGAGGAGGACGAGGAGGAGGAGGAGGAGGACGAGGAGGAGGAGGGGGGGGGAGAGCACCAGGAGGAGGGAACGAGGGACCACAGGAGGAGGAGGAGGAGGAGGATGAGGAGGCGGAGGAGGAGGGGAGGAGAGAACAACACGAGGAGGAGGTACGAGCAAGACGAGAGACGGAAAAACGAGGGGACAGGCAGAGGAGGCGGAGGAGGAGGAGGGGAGGGGGGAGGACACCAGGAGGAGGAGGAGGAGGAGGGAGGAGAAGAGGAGGAGGAGGAGGAGGAGGAAGAGAGGAGAGGAGGAGGAGGAGGAGTAGGAGGAGGACGAGGAGGAGGAGGGGGGGGGAGAGCACCAGGAGGAGGAGAACGAGGACCACCAGGAGGAGGAGGAGGAGGAGGAGGAGGAGGAGGAGGAGGAAGAGGAGGAGGAGGAGAGAGCACCAGGAGGAGGAGGACGAGCAAGACGAGGACGACGAGAACGAGGACGAGCAAGAGGAAGAGGAGGAGGAGGAGGAGGAGGAGGAGGAGGAGAAAGAGGAGGAGGAGGAGGAGGAGGAGGAGCAGGAGAAAGAAGACGAGCAGGAGGAGGACGAGGACGAGCAGGAGGAGGAGGAGGAGGACGAGCAGGAGGGGAGGGCGGCCGGCTGCCCCGGCCGGCTGCCCCGGCCGGCTGCCCCGACCGGCCGCGCTTGCGCCCGGCCGCGGAGCGCGGTCAAGGGAAGGGGGCGGGGGCCGGCGGTCAAGGTTGTTACCCCCTCCTCGCTCGTTCCACTGCCTGCTCGCAGCAGTGGCACCAGCACATGCACAAGAGATTCCTGCATGAACTGTTGTACTTGCATATATGATGGCCTTCGGCCAAAGTCGTGCGCACAAGGGCTCTGCGGAAGGCTCCCTAAGCTCGAGACGCTTTGAATGCTCTGTAGTTTCCTCGTAGCCTCCTTTCCATGCCTTTGTAGCTTCCACGCACTCCTGCGTCGCCGAGTTTCTTCTTGCAGCGTCCTTGTCGTGTCGCGGGGTGCGTTTGCGTCACTTCGGTGTTGCTGCGCCTTGAGACGTGTCTCTGCTGCTTCTTCGTCTCATCGGGGACTCCAGCGTCACCGAATTTGTTCCCGTATTGTGCTTGTCGTTCCAGGTCGTGCGTACGCGCGCAGAATGTTTCTCTGCAGCGTCCTCGTCGCATCAGGATCTCCAGCGTCGCAGAATGCATCCTTGTAGCGCCTCTTCTTCCAGGGCGGCGTGGTCCTGAGTCGCCGCGGACGACTCGCCGCGGACGGTTCCATTCGATTCCACGGGCGATCGTGCGCATGTAGTTTGCCACGCGCCTGCGCGCGCGGAGAGGGCCTGGGCGCCCTGTCGCCTGCGGGCGACCGCGCGGGTTAGTCCCCGCAAAAGCCAAAGAGGGCATTTCCACACGCCGGGGAAAGCCTAAAAGGGCTTTCGTCTGCCTGATCCTCCCCCCCTCTTTCCTTCTCTTCTTTCATCGAAGTCAGAACCCCCGCCCCCTATGACGTCCTCCGCTGGCCTGGGTGGTCTACTCAGGTCGCGGAGGGGGATAGGGGGGGGGTCGTTGCCACGGCTGGTGCCTCGTTTTCACGACGGGGAGGGGGGGGTGCACCGTTCCCTCGGATGGGCACATCCCCCCCTCCAAGGGCCTCCGAGCCCTCCCTCTCCGTCCTTTTCTTCTCCCTTATCCTTCCCTCCCTCGCGGTTTTCGAAGCCTTTGGCGTCTCCGCCCACCAGAGCGGGGATCTCGACCCCCCAATGGGATTCGTGGAGCGGGGGGGGCCTTGAGAGGCCGAAACATTTTTTGGGGCGGGGCCACACAGCACGCACATCACATCCATCGAGTCACGCACACATACAGCAACGCGCTTTCTCGACTCCACAGGGGGGGTGCTTCGTGGAGGCATCACTTGTAACTTTGAAATTCTGTAATCATTGCCGTTCTGGTTCAAAGAACTTGGATTGCAGGAGTTCGAGGCAAAAGCGAGCCTTGTCCGCATCCGCTCAACCAGTCTCACCGTGCCGTGCACGGTGCTTCTCAGCCTGTGTCACTGTGCGCTCCACGGTGATCCTCCGGGTGAGCTACCATGGCTGCTGCTGCAGAACAGCCGACGTCTCCACTGGGTTTTCTCACGAAGAGCAGCGCCAAAACCCAAGACTTCCTTGTCCGAGTATACAAGCCCAGGGAGATCAAGTACTCGTACAAGAGCAGGAACAATGGCCAGCTAGTCCATGCAAACCGATTCACATGCATTCTGCTTGGCACAGACTCAGAGCACTATTGTGAGGCCATCCTCAAAGGAACTCCAGCAGAAGTCCAAGCTGCTCTGAAAAAGTTCCCTCCGATGACGGCGTGGAAACTCTCCAGCGTCGGCCTGGACAGTCGGCAGCAGGACGCTTTTGTGCATACGTCTGTTCGTGTCGTGGTCGACCTCAAGCGCACAACCTGCACTCCAGTGCTCAAAAGCTCTCCGGAGGAGACCTCCTTGGCATCGGCGCCGGCTCCAGCGACTACAGTGGCAGACATGATGAACATCAAATCGCAGCGTTGCTTCGATGTCATGGCTGTGGTTCATTCTGTTTCAGAAACCCGCACTCCCGCTGGCCACCCTCCAGTGGCAAGTGTACATCTGGTCGACGGCACACAGACGAGTAACTCCAAGACAGCGGAGGCTGTGATTGCAGTCTGGGGATCCACCAACATAGAGCTTTGTCGCTCTCACAAAGGACAACCGCTGCTGTTTCTCAACGTGGCGGGCAAATTCGACGGCAAACTGGAGCTGAACTTGTCGCAAGATCGCGTGGTGGATTCCGCATGCTCTTGTCCCAGAATGACTCAACTACACGACTTAGCAGCCACTCAAGACTTCGCGATGGACCGGGAGCAGCTGACCACCGCTCATGCGGGCACTTGGGATCCAGACCAGGCTTCGCAGATTCTCACCGGAGAAGCACTCCTCTCCTGCTGTGCCTTTTTGGCTATGGCGTCGGATGATCCGAATGCAAACTTGCCACTCTTGTTGCAGGTCAATGGGATGAGGCTTGAGGAACCGGGGCCAGCCGACTCTGTGGTGGAGAACGCAGGCGAGCTCGTGTTCTTTACGACTACTGCTCGTGATTTCAGTGGCTCGTGCAAAGTCGGCGTATCACAAGCGGCAGCCTTCGCCTTGACTGGCATTGATAGCATGCAAGAATTCAAAAAAGTTCACGACGAGAAAGTTATCTCCTTCCCTCCACTGAGCAATTGTCGCATCATACGACGCGTGCGCAATGTGGCTGCGAATGCACAGGATGACACACCTCAACGGACTTTCGTCAACACGACTGTGGTGGCCGTTTCACCGCTTCAGATATCGCACGCCCCGAATACGTCTTACAATGTCGTCTTGGAGATCCTGAAGCAGTGCCGCGAGAGCCAGGATGCAATGCTCGCGGCACAGCTCTCTGAGATACGGTCTTGCCCCTTCTACGGCATGCGCGTGCAGTACTCACCAGCGGGTGGAGGGGGTGACGCTTCTCAGCTTACCCGGAACTGCCACTTGGCAGTCGTTCTCGTTCGTACCACGCAGAAGTCTCGGTGCGTATCCACTGCGGCTGGCTTCGTCGTGTCCACACCAGGTGTCACGGACGCTTCTGACGGTGAGTCTTCCCACTCAGTGACGATTCACGGACGCTGCTCAGTTGACAACTTGCTCTCGTTCAAAATGGATCCGCCCAACCGAGCGATATGTAGTAGCATAGCTGGAGGCATGCAGCAGCAGTAACACTCGCAGTAGTATTAGCAATAAGAGCAGGAAAGATGAAACAGTGGTAACAGTGAAGTTGTAGTTGTAGTTCGGAGTCCTGTAAAAAGGAGACACTGCTATCAACGCTGGAAATGTGTCAAAACGAGACACTGCTATGAATGGCGGCAGTCGTGTAAAAAGGAGACACTGCTATCAACGCTCGCAGTGTGTCAAAACGAAACTTCGCTGTGAATGGTGGGAGTCGTGTAAAAAAGGAGACACTGCTATCAACGCTGGGAGTGTCAAAACGAGACATTGCTATCAACAGTGCGAGTCGTGTAAAAACGGGACACTGCTATCAACGCTGGCAATGAATGATGATGATGAGTGCGATGATGAGTGCGACGATGAGATGATGACTGTTTTTTTTTTTTCAGAGGACCGCGCTGAGGAGCGGCGTGCGAAGCGGAGAAGCTGCAAAGCGTGCAGGCTGAAAAGCATTGCAGACACGCGCAGGCTGAAAAGCATTCCGCGACACGTGCAGGCTCACCGCGCACAGCTGCACACGAGCGCAGGCTGAGAAGCACCACGCGCATGCAGGCTGAGAAGCACCACGCGAATGCAGACGGACAGACTGAACAGCACCGCCACAACGCAACCTGCATCTCATGGCTCCTCAAGCTCGCGCAGGCCATCCCAGTTGCTGTCGGGCCTTCGCGCAAGCGATCTTCGTCGCGGCAATCTTGTCCGTGAAGAGCTCGGCGAAGGCCTTGGCGATCTGTTCCGGGGGGCCGGATTCGATGATGCTCCGGTCAGGCAAGCCGTGGCTCAAGAGTTGGTTGAAGCTTCTGGGGCGCGACAGGCTGACGTAGTAGGCAAGCCAAATGGACTCCTTCTTGAGTCCTGGCGGAAACGTCCAGTGCACGATGAAGCCTGGGTCCGTCGTCTTGCCCTGGACGCCATGCAGAGTCCCCTGCTTTTTGGGCAGCACGGTCAACTGCGTCCTGGACACCGCGATGGCCGGGCCACCTGTCTTCGCTTTGAACTTCCAGGGGCGCGCCTGCGGGGTGATCGCGAGCACTCCGCGCAGGTCGGGGCCGGCAGGCTGAGAAGCACTGCCAGCTGTCACCGGCGCGGCCTTCAAGAAAAGTTCATCGATGTCATCGATCTTGACATAGACGGCCTTTGGCATGTAGTAGAGTACGACCACACCGTCCGAGACAATGGACGGGCGGCCCTGAGCTCCCAGATGCCGCGCAAGAGGTGGTCCAGCTTGGGGGCCCAGAAGACCACATGTTACATATTCCCCCTGGGACCCTGGGAGCCCCAGAGAGCTTCAGGAAGCCGCAGGACGCCCAGACAGGCCCCAGGGGTCCGCAGGAGATTCCCAGGAGGCTCCCAGGAGGCCCCAGGAGGCCCCCTATCAGAACGTGTCAAGTGATACACATCCGGTGTCGATTCGTTGATTTTTCCTGCTCTTGTGGCCCCCTCCCAATTTGGGGGGGCCCCGACGGCCACATGTTAGATATCCCCCCCTGGGAGCCCTAAGAGGCTTCAGGAAGCCCTAGGTGGGGTCCAGGAGGCCACAGGAGGCCCAGGATGAAGCCCCAGGAGGTCCCCAGGAGGCCCCAGGAGGCCCCAGGAGGCCCCTGCAACTCGGAGCTCTGAGACGCCGCGCTCGAGGTGGTCCGGCCCGTTTCGCCTGAGACTTCCTCGCAGCACGTTTCGCCCGAGACATCGTCGCAACTCTGGGGTCCGAAATGCCGCGCGCGAGGTGGTCCAGCCCGTCACGCTGGAGACATCCTCGCAACTCTGGGCTCCGAGATGCCCTGCGCGAGGTGGTCGGCCCATCTCGCCTGAGACATCCTCGCAACTCTGAGCTCTGAGATGCCGTGCGCAAGGTGGTCCGGCCCGTTTCGCACAAGACATTCTCGCATCTCTGAGCTCTCAGATGAAGACCACATGTTACATATCCTCCCTGGGACCCTGGGAGCCCCAGGGGGCCCCAGAGAGCTTCAGGAGGCCGCAGGACGACCAGGCCAGGAGGAGCGGAGTTCAAGGTCCCCGCAGGAGATTCGGAGGAGGCCCCGGTAGGCCCCAGGACCTACCTCTATCAGAACGTGCAAGTTAATACACATCCCAGTGTCGATTCTTGAGCTCTCATTTCCTGGCTCTTGTGGCCCCCTCCCCAATTTTGGGGGCCCGGCGGCCACATGTTAGATATCCCTCCCCTGGGAGCCCCAAAGAGGCTTCCGGAAGCCCCAGGTGGGGTCCAAGAGGCCACAGGAAGGCCCAGGAGAGGGGAACCCCGGGGCTCACCGCCCAGGAGGTCCCATGGGAGGCCCCAGGATCCCCTGCAACTTCTCTCCCTGCTGAGGACGCCGCGCTCGAGGTGGTCCGGCCCGTATTCGCCTGAGACATCCTCGCAGTCACGTTTCCCCGAACATCGATGCAACTCTGGGGTCCGAAATGCCGCGCGCGAGGTGGTCCAGCCCGTTACGCCTAAGACATCCTCGCAACTCTGGGCTCCGAGATGCCCTGCGCGAGGTGGTCCGGCCCATCTCGCCTGAAGCATCCTCGCAACTCTGATCTCTGAGATGCCGTGCGCAAGGTGGTCCGGCCCGCCCGTTTCATGGGGGGGGGGGGGGACACAATGACATTATCGCAACCTCTGAGGCTCTCAGATTCTGCGCAAGAGGTGTGGTCCAAGCGCTGGGGCCCCAGAAGACTCACATGTTACATATTCCCCTGGGAGCCCCAGGAGCTTCCAGGAGGCGCGCAGGACCCCATGACAGCCCCAGGGGCCCCCAGGAGATTCCCAGGAGGCTCCCAGGAGGCCCCAGGAGGCCCTCTATCAGAACGTGTCAAGTTAATACACATCTGGTGTCGATTCGTTGATTTTTCCTGCTCTTGTGCCCCCCCCTCCATTTTGAGGGGCCCAAGCGGCCACAGGTTAGATATCCCCCCTGGGAGCCCCAAGAGGCTTCAGGAACCCCCAGGTGGAGTTCAGGAGGCCACAGGAGGCCCAGGAGGAAGCCCCAGGAGGTCCCCAGGAGGCCCCAGGAGGCACCAGGAGGCCCCTGCAACTCGGAGCTCTGAGACGCCGCGCTCGAGGTGGTCCGGCCCGTTTCGCCTGAGACTTCCTCGCAGCACGTTTCGCCCGAGACATCGTCGCAACTCTGGGGTCCGAAATGCCGCGCGCGAGGTGGTCCAGCCCGTTACGCTGGAGACATCCTCGCAACTCTGGGCTCCGAGATGCCGTTCGGGATGAAGAGGAGGAGGAGGAGGAGGAGGAGGAGGAGGAGGAGGAGGAGGAGGAGGAGGAGGAGGAGGCATGTTTTAACATGCCATGCCAGCCCGCACTGGACGGGCACGCAATCGACCTTGGAAACCGCAGTGGGTCTAAAAACCCTGTTTGGGGATACTGCACTCCGGCTATAATGTTTATTTCGAAGGTTTTCGCGTTCTCACGTTTTCGGGGAGCCGACACTCCAAGACTGCCCAAGAAGCTTCCAACATCGCCCCATGACGTCCCAAGAGGCCCCCAAGAGGCCCCCAAGACAGCCCAAAAGGGCCCCAAGACTGCCCAAGAGGCGCCCAAGACGGCCCAAAAGGCGGCTTCAAGAGGGGCCCAAGAGAGGGAATGCGAACCGACACTTCAAGCTTGCCGCCCTAAGAGGCCCCCAGGAGGCCCCAAGAGGCCACCAAGAGACTCCAAGAGGCTCAAAAGAGGCCCCCAAGATGCCCAAGAGAGGCCCCAAAAGCTCCAAAACGCGCCCCCGGAGGCTTCAAACCTGCTTCCAAATGGCCCCCCAAGAGGCATCCCACCATGTTCTCCCAGCGAACATGCAAAAGGCTTCTAATCCACAACCCAGGCACGGTAGCGGGATGGACCGAAGGCACCGCGAGGCAAAACAGATTGATGTCCCATATGTTGTTTTTAAATTGATTTCCGTGTTACCGCTTTTTCGCGAATCCAAGTTTCTAAAACAGCCCAAGAGCCCCCCAAAACCTCTGGAGACGGCCCAAGAGGCTCCCGACAGAGCCCCAAAGACGGACGGCTCAGAAGGTCCCCAATTCAGCCCAAGAGCGCTCCAGGAGAGCCCCAAGGGGGGCCCAAGAGGCGGAAGCCGAACTCACAGAGCGAACCCGCACCCCGAAGACAGCCCCCGAGACCGCTAGCAGGGCCCTAACAGGCTTCCAAGCGGCCTCAGGAACGCCAGAGGGGCCCCACAAACACCCCCCAGAAGCATCAAGACGCCCCCACAGAGGCTACAAATATAACAAAAGACCGCCGAGAGGCCTTCCACGAGACGCCAAACAGCTTCTCAAAGAGCCCTCCAAGAACGCCCTCCAAAAATATCCAAAGAGACTCTCAGCATGGGTTTGCTGGGCTCTTTCAGCGGCTCTCGGGCATCCCCCCTTAGGCTGCCCTGTGTCCTCTTCGTGGCTGCCCTTGCACGCCTTCCTGGAGCCTTCCTCAGCGCTTGCAAAATCAGCTGGGAGATTTCCAACGTCCGGTCTCTTTTGCAGTCCCCCTACGCTCCTTCTCACTCTCTCTCTCTTGGCCTTCCCACATCCTATCGCTTTTGTCTGTGAGCTCACACATCCTCCATCTCACTTACGATCTCCCCCTCATCCCCCTTCTGAATGTTTTCGGAAGATTATGTCGGATTGTACTTCGGGTTTTTCAGCCTCATTTGGCTTACCCTGGACTCCTCTCGTGGCCATCTTGCGCGCCTTCTTGGGGCCGTCCTGAGTGCCCGCGCGCTCCTTGCCATCCCCCTCCGACTCCTCCGGCTTGTCGAGAATAGTCTCTGCTAGGCCCACGTTCTTAATATTTCTTCACCCCATGTTCGAACCATTTGTGGGCAACTCGTGACGTTGCATGTGTGCGTACGCATTTGCACGCAGCTGTGAGATTGTCAAGGGCTGGAGCTTGCTAGAACCTAAGCGCGCGCGAAGCGCGCGCGTGGCTCTAGTGTATATATATATGTGTGTATATATAAATATAAATAAATAATTTATTTATGTATATATATATATATATATATGTATTGAAGTAGGCCGGGGCGCGCGGGCCCCTACCGGCTCCAAGCGTTGGCACTGGGGTTCAGGGGGCCCATGGTCTCCCAGGCGCGGCCCCGTCCCGAGGGCTCCTGGACGGCTCTACCAGCCACCAGGACCGGCTCAAGACCGCCCAAGACGCCCTGCGAGCGCACCAAGACGCACCACGATGGTTTCAAGAGCCACGAGCTTTCCAAGACGCCACAAGAGGGCTCCGTGAATCTCCACAAGGGACCCCCAACAAAAAAACCCTTCAGCAATGATTGGCCGTTCTGACTCAGGACTGTGTTCTTGTGCTGAGACAGCGTCACACAAAATACCTAGTACCATCCTTCTTTGATCCATTCCAGCTTTTGGCGCTTGCACCCATGAGCTTGTTCAGCGTGGCCCTCTTTAGTTTCTTGTCGCTTGTGGGCGCTTTCAAGATTAAGGATGAGCATTTCCTCGCAGATACTACAGTGTTACTGCAATCCGTGGCGTCCGCTCAAGAGGAGGCGACCATGGATCAAGCTGACGACTCCGGCGACGACATCCACGTCACGTTTGTTTTGGATTGCCGCCCATTCAATTTGTGGCAGCATGAGATGCTGTTCAATTCCGCCCGCTTGGTCGGACAGCGTGGCCCCATCACGGCAATCATTTCAGGATGTGCAGATAAGGAAAAGGCCCGTTTGCAGGAACGCCACGCGGGTTTGAACTTGCCGGCGCAGTATACCCAATATTTTGTCGAGCTATTCAACGACGAGAAATCAATTTGGCTGAGCAAACCATTTGGTTTCCAGCAGTGGTACAACACATCAGGGCCAAAGAGGGACGTCGTTGCACTACTGGATCCTGATTTTGTTTTCGTGACCCCTCTAACGGCCAAGCTGAACACATCAGTTCTTCCTCTCGAGTGGAAAGGAACAGTACCTTCTCGGGTGCAGAAGGGTGTCGTTGTTGCTCAACGATATAACACATTTGCGCCACTTGGGGATTCCGAGCACTTTCGCCTGTGGGGATTTACTGACGGGGTTCCGGAGGGGGTTAATATGACCGGGGATGATTTCTTGACTTGGGTTTGCAGTGGCAACCCGAACGGAGAGTCAGGGTGCAGAGGACTCACAAATTACGAGCTGGGCACCTTTCATGCCAGCGGGGTGCCATACATTGCTCATCGGGACGATTGGGATTGGCTTGCGACTGAGTGGACCACCATCACCGAACGCCTGCAGAAGTACGCGCCTAGAGGCTACTTTGTGGACATGTACAGCTGGAGTCTGGCAAACGCTCACAAAGGCGGCCGCCAGTTCATCCAGCCCAGTCTCATGCTGTCCGACTACCGGCTTCCAGACACTTTGGAGTATTGGGCCGGCGTTGACGGCCTCGCCGGCTCCAACGTGGACGTGTGCCAGGACGGCCTCGAGGAAATGTTTCGGCCCGCGCCGCGCCGCCGACCCCTTGGGGGAGAGTCGCTGCTGCTGCTTCTGGCCGCCCCCTGCCCCTTTGGAAGCGCCTCTGTGGCCGACAGCTGGGCCAGAGCTTGGCCAAGCTTCCAGGCCAGTTGTTCCCCGAGTCGGTTTGGAAAGACTTCGGGGGACGCATGAGGGAGCAAGAAGAGGAGGGGGAGGATGAGAAAAAAGAGAAGGAGGAGAAGGAGGAGGAGGAGGCGTCTTGGGCGCCTCTTGGAGCACTCTTGGGGCCTCCTGGGAGCTTCCTGTGGGCCGCTTGGAAGGTTGTGGCAGGCCTTTGGGGGCTTCTTGGGGGCCTCTTTGGCCGTCTTAGGGCGTTCCTGGCTTGTCTGACGCCGTCGGAAGCCGTCTTGGGGGCCTGTCTGAGTCGTCTTGGGGCCCTCTTGGGGCGTAACAGGAGTTCTTAGAGGCCATCTTGGCCGTCTTGGAGGCCTCTTGGGGCCTCTTAGGCCGTCATGGGGCCATCTTGGAGGCCTCTTGGGCGATCTTTGGGGCCTCTTGCGCCGTCTTGAGCCGTCTGAATGCCGAGAAGAAGCAAATGCCCAAATCTGTCAAAAACCTACGAAAATCAATGATTCTGGCCTCTTCGGACTCTCCTGGAGAACGCCTTCGGTGGAGCTCCCTATGGGGCCACGAACCGTGTGAGGGGTGCGCCAAAATGCGGTGCCGCCATGCGAGCCCTGCCACGGGGGCCTTCGGTGGAGCTCCCTGTGGGGGATGGAGAGGAGGGAGGGGGGGGGGGCAGCGGGAGGAGAAGGAAGGCAGGAAGGAGGACGCGGGCGCTGTCTCTTCAAAACGAGGACCCAACACCACAGGATGGTTGGGACAAGTTCATGACAAATCAATGATGTTGGCCTTTTCGGGCCTTCCTGGAGGCCCTCTTCGAGGCCTCTTGGGCCGTCTTGGGCCATCTTAGGGCCGTCTTCGGCCGTCTTGGTGGGCTCGTGGCCCGTCCGACGCCGTCGGAAGCCGTTTAGGGGGCCTCTCTGGGCCGACTTGGTTTTGGTTTTGTTCGCTCGAGAGAAGCACTGGGAGTCGTGGGTATCTGCTGCGCAAGGCGCAGAAGTATGGTCTGATTACGAGAGCGAGTACGTGCAATTCTCATGGAGGTGACGAGGCGCACCATATTTTCCACATTCGTGATCCACCAGCGTCCCTCTTGCCTCTCTCGCCTCCTCCTACTCCGCACAGGCACTGAATCGCCATGCGTATGTTGCAGCATGTTCCCGGTCCTCTCAGAGGGCCAGCGCGCTACAGGCGCGCCTGCCTCCCTTGCAGGGACGCCGGCCCTTCCCGGCGACGGCGGTTTCGTTCGTTCGTTCTGGGCCGACTTGGGGCCTCCTTGGGCGCTTCGGGGCCGTCTTGGAGGCCATCTTGGGCGTCTTAAAGAACTTCTGGGCCGTCTTGGGGGCCTCTTGGGGCCGTCTTGGGAGCTCTTGGGCCGTTCTGGGGCCATCTTGGAGGCCTCTTGGGCGATCTTTGGGCGTCTTGGGGGGCTCTTGGGCCGTCTCGGGCCGTCGGGAGGCCGAAAAGAAGCAAATGTCAAAATCCTTCAAACAACCGAAGGAAACTCATTGTTTTACTTTTCTGGCCTTCCTGGAGGCCCTCTTGGAGGCCTCTTGGGCCATCTTGGGCCAGCTTCGCGCCAACTTCGGCAATCTTGGTGGGTTCCTGGCACGTCTGACGCCGTCGGGAGCCGTCTCGGGCGCCTCTCTGAACCGGCTTGGGGCCCTCTTGGGGCGCTTCGGGGCCGTCTTGGAGGCCATCTTGGGCGTCTTGGAGGCCTCTTTGCCCGTCTCGGGGCCCTCTTGGGGCCGTCTTGGGGGCCTCTTGGGCCGTCATGGGAATATCTTGGAGGCCTCGTGGGCAATATTGGGGCGATCTTGGGGGGCCTCTTGGGCCTTCTTGAGCCGTCGGAATGCCGAGAATAAGCACATGCCAACCAAAATCTTTCAAAACCTTTGGGAAAGTCAAAATGATTTTGGCATCTTCGGGCCCTCCTGGAGGACCTCTTGGAGGCCTCTTGGGCCGTCTTGGAGGCCTCTGGGGGGCCTCTTGGGCCGTCTTGGGCCGTCTTGGACTCTCTTGAGCCGTCTTGGAGGCCGTCTTGGACCATCTTGGGGCGAACTTGGAGGCCATCTTGGACCATCTTGGAGGCCATCTTGGGCCAACGTGGCCATCTTGGCGCCCATCTTGGACCATCTCGGAGGATTTCTTTCCGGATTGATGTCCTTGGCAATCTTTCCGGGTGGCCGGCGGGACGTGCCGGAGGCCCAGGGGATTTTCTTTTGGAAAAGAACAAGACCAAAAACCGAATGGGTCTAGCACGCCAGGCACCCCTCTGATGAATCAACAGGGGGCGGCGGATCGAAGACGCCTACCGCGAGTCACCGCCGCCCCCTACCTTTTTGGAAGCGCCGATGTGGCCGAACGCTGAGACCAGATCTGCCGATCTATCGGACCATGTGTTCCCCGAGTCTGTTTGGAAAGCCTTCGGGGAACACGTGGGCATCTTGAAGGTCATCTTGGCCGTCTGGAGGCCATTTTGAGCCTTTCGGGCCTTCTTGGAGGACGTTTTGGAGGGCTCCTGGGCCGTCTTGGAGGCCATCTTGAGCGTCTTGGAGGCCTCTTGTGCTGTCTTGGAGGCCTCTTGGAGCAATCTTTAGCCTCTTGGGCGATCTTTGGGGGCACTTGGGCCGTCTCGGGCCGTCGGAAGGCTGAAAAAAGGCGAATGCCACAATCCTTCAAAAACTTGCGAGAAATCAATGTTTTTGGCCTTTTCGGGCCTTCCTGGAGGCCCTCTTGGAGGCCTCTTGGGCCGTCTTGGGCCATCTTAGGGCCATCTTCGGCCATCTTGGTGGGCTCCTGGCCCGTCTGACGCCGTCGGAAGCCGTTTGGGAGGCCTCTCTGGGCCGACTTGGGGCCCTCTTGGAATGCTCCAGGGCCGTCTTGGAGGCCATCTTGGGCTTCTTGGGGGCCTCTTGGCCCGTGTTGGGGGCCTCTTGGGGCCGACTTGGGGACTTCTTGGGCGCTTCGGGGCCGTCTTGGAGGCCATCTTGGGCGTCTTAAAGAACTCCTGGGCCGTCTTGGGGGCCTCTTGGGGCCGTCTTGGGGGCCTCTTGGGCCGTTCTGGGGCCTTGGAGGCCTCTTGGGCGATCTTTGGGCGGTCTTTGGGGGCTCTTGGGCCGTCTCGGGTTGTCGGAAGTCCGAAAAGAAGCAAATGTCAAAATCCTGTAACAACCTGAAGAAAATCAGTGTTGTTTGCCTTTTCGGGCCCTCCTGGAGGCCCTCTTGGAGGCCTCTTGGGCCGTCTTGGGCCAGCTTCGAGTTAATTTCGGCCATCTTGGTGGGCTCCTGGCCCGTCTGACGCCATCGGAAGCCGTTTGGGGGGCCTCTCTGAACCTGCTTGGGGCCCTCTTGGGGCGTTTCGGGGCCGTCTTGGAGGCCATCTTGGGCGTCTTGGAGGCCTCTTGGCCCGTCTTGGGGCCCTCTTGGGACCGTCTTGGGGACCTCTTGGGCAGTCATGGGGCCATCTTGGAGGCCTCGTGGGCAATCTTGGGGCGGTCTTGGGGGCCTCTTGGGCCGTCTTGAGCCGTCGGAGTGCCGAGAAGAAGCAAATGCCCAAATCCTTCAAAAACCTTTAGGCAAATCAATAATTTTGGCCTCTTCGGACCCTTCTGGAGGGCCTTTTGGAGGTCTCCTAGGTCGTGTTGGGCTGTCTTGGAGGCTTCTCGGGCGACCTTGGAGGTATCTTGGACTCTCTTGGGCCGTCTTGGAGGCCGTCAAGGAGCATCTTGGGCGGACTTGGAGGCCATCTTGGACCATCTTGGAGGGCATCTTGGGCCAACGTGGCCATCTTGGAGGCCATCTTGGACCATCTCGGAGGATTTCTTTCCGGATTGATGTCCTTGGCGATCTTTCCGGGTGGTTGGCGGGACGCGCCAGAGGCCCAGGGGAGGAGGAGGAGGAGGAGGAGGAGGAGGAGGAGGAGGAGGAGGAGGAGGAGGAGGAGGAGGAGGAGGAGGAGGAGGAGGAGAGGAGGAGGCTCTGTTGGAAAAGAACAACACCAAAAACCGAAAGGGTCTAGCACGCTGGGCGCCCCTGTGATGAATCAACAGGGGGCGGCGGATCGAAGACGCCTACGGCGAGTCACCGCCGCCCCCTGCCATTTCGGAAGCGCCGATGTGGCCGAGAGTTGGGCTAGACCATGAGTTCCCCGAGTCGGTTTGGAAAGCCTTCGGGAAACATTTGGGGGAGAATGAACACAAGGAGGAAGAGGAAGAGTAAGAGTAGGAGGAGGAGGAGACTTCTTGGGAGCCTCTTGGGGCACTCTTAGGGTCTGCTGGGAGCTTCCAGGAGGCCTCTTGGGGACCTTCTTGGGCGTGCTGGGGGCCTTTGGGGGCTTCTTGGGGGCCTCTCTGGCCGTCTTAGGGCTTTCCTGGCCCGTCTGGCGCCGTCGGAAGCCGTCTTGGGGGCCTCTCTGAACCGACTTGGGGCGCCTCAGGGCCGTCTTGGAGGCCATCTTGGGTGTCTTGGGGGCCTCTTGGGCCGTCTTGGGGCCTTCTTGGCGCCCTCTTGGGGGCCTCTTGGGCTGTCATGGGGCCATCTTGGAGGGCTCTTGGGCGCTCTTGGGGCGATGTTGGGGGCCTCTGGGTACGTCTTGGGTCGTCGGACAGCTGTAGAGAAGAAGATGCAACAATCCTTCAAACACGTAAGGATAATCAGTGATTTCGGCACTTTCGGGCCTTCCTGGAGGGCGTCTTGGAGGTCTCTTGGGCCGTCTTGGGGGCCTCTTGTGCCGTCTTGGGGGCCATTTTGGCCATCTTTGGCCATCTTGGGGGTATCTTGGGCCGTCTTGGAAACTTCTTGGGGCCATCTTGGGCTCTCTTGGGGCCATCTTCTCCGTCTTGGGCGAACTTGGATGCCATCTTGGGTCATATTGGCCGTCTTGGAGGCGGCGTTGTGCAGATTTCCGGTCGTCTTGGGTACGGTGGCGGGACGGGCCGAAGCCCCAGGGGGAGTTCTTTTGGAAAAAGAACCAAAACCAAAACCGAAACGGTCTAGCATGCCAGGCACCCTTGTGATGAACCGAAGACGCCTACGGCGAATCACCGCCGCCCACTGCCTTTTTGGAAGCGCCTATGTGGCCGAACGTTGAGGCCAGACCTGCCAAGCTATCGGACCATGTGTTCCCCGAATCGGTTTGGAAAGCCTTCGGGGAACACGTGGGCATCTTGAAGGTCATCTTGGCCGTCTGGAGGCCATTTTGACCCTTTCGGGCCTTCTTGGAGGACGTCTTGGAGGGCTCCTGGGCCGTCTTGGAGGCCATCTTGAGCGTCTTGGAGGCTTCTTGGGCCGTCTTGGGGGCCTCTTGGGGCCGTCTTAGGCCTCTTGGGCGATTTTGGGGGGCACTTGGGGGCCGTCTCGGGCCGTCGGAAGGCCGAACAAAAAGCAAATGCCACAATCCTTCAAAAACTTAAGAGAAATAACTGGTTTTGGCGTTTTCGGGCCTTCCTGGAGGCCCTCTTGGAGGCCTCTTGGGCCATCTTAGGGCCATCTTCGGCCGTCTTGGTGGGCTCCTGGCCCGTCTGACGCCGTCGGAAGCCGTTTGGGGGGCCTCTTTGGGCCGACTTGGGGCCCTCTTGGAATGCTCCAGGGCCGTCTTGGAGGCCATCTTGGGCGTCTCAAAGGCCTCCTGGGCCGTCTTGGGGGCCTCTTGGGGCCGTCTTGGGGGCCTTTTGGCCTGTTCTGGGGCCATCTTGGAGGCCTCTTGGGCGATCTTTGGGCGATTTTTGGGGGCTCTTGGGCCGTCTCGGGCCGTCGGAAGGCCGAAAAGAAGCAAATGCCAAAATCCTTCAAAAACCTTAGGAACACTTTTTTTGTTTGCCTTTTCTGGCCTTCCTGGATGCCCTCTTGGAGGCCTCTTGGGCCGTCTTGGGCCAGCTTCGAGCCAACTTCGGCCATCTTGGTGGGCTCCTGGCCCGTCTGACGCCGTCGGGAGCCGTCTTGGGGCCCTCTTGGGGCGTTTCGGGGCCGTCTTGGAGGCCATCTTGGGCGTGTTGGAGGCCTCTTGGCCCGTCTTGGGGCCGTCTTGGGGCCCTCTTGGGGGCCTCTTGGGCTGTCATGGGGTCATCTTGGAGGGCTCTTGGGCGCTCTTGGGGCGATGTTGGGGGCCTCTGGGTCCGTCTTGGACAGCGGGAAGGCTCAAGCGAAGCATATGTCAAAATCATGTTAAAAACCAGTGGAAAAAAACACGGATGTTTGCCTCTTCGGGCTCTCCTGGGGGACTTCTTGGCAGCCTCTTGGGCCATGTTGAGGCCATCTTGGAGCCATCTTGGCCCGTGCTGAAGCTTCTTGAACGATTTAGAAGGCATCGTGGACCCTCTTGTGCCGTCTTGGAGGCCATCTCGGACCATCTTGGGCGAACTTGGAGACCATCCTGGGCCATCTTGGCCGTCTTGGAGGCCAACCTGGAGCAACAAAGGCGTCGACGGATGCGCTTTGAGATCCTTCCCGGGACCCCGGCGGGACGCCGCCGGAGCCCCAGGGGGAGTTCTTTTGGAAGAGAACCAAAACCAAAGCCGAAATCATCTAGCACGCCGGGCACCCTTGCGATGAATCGACCGGGGGCGGCGGATCAACAGGGGGCGGCGGCTCAACAGGGGGCGGCGGATCGACAGAGGCCAATGGATGTTCGTTGGGATCTCGTGGAAAGCATCTCGGGGGCCTGCCCGAGGCAGTTTTGAGACCTCTGGGGGGCTGGTTTTGGGGGCCTCTCTTCGGCCTCTTGGGAGTCTTTGGGGGGCCTCTTGGGGCCTCCCGGGGGCCTCTTGGGGCGAAAACTGGAATTTTCGGTTCGTGATCCCCTTCTTGGGCCCCTCTTGGGGACCTGTTGGAGCCGTCTTGGAGCCCGCTTGGGCTGTCGTGAGGCCCTATTTGGCCGTCTTAGGGCCTTCTTGGGGGCCTCTTGGGCCGTCTCGGGGCGGTCTTGGGGGCCTCTTGGGCCGTCTATGAGCGTCGGAAGCCCGAAAAGGCGACAACACCAAAAACTCTGGAAAAAACAAATGACAATCAACGATTTTGGCCTCTTGGGGCCCTCTTGGGCGGTCTCTTCGAAGTCTTTTGAGGCGTCTGGAGGCCATCTTGGGCGTCTTGGGCTGATGTTTCGGCGACTCGGGGCCGTCTTGGAATGTCTTGGAGGTCTCTTGGGGCCCTCGTGGCCCGTTTTGAGGGACTCCCACCGGCAAAATTTCTGGAGCAGAGTACACCCCCCGACAGGCCAGGCCGGCCCGGGTAGACCCCGCCCCTCCAGATCGACCTGACCGGGCTCCCTGGGGAGGGGTTTGGAGAGTGGGGAGCATCTCACGCGCTGATGAACCCCAAGGGGTCGGCAGATATTGCCGAAGGTGCGTCACCAGATCCCGAGTTTCATTCACTACTGCCAGACCGTACGCGCTCCTTGGGACAGCTTCAAGATTCAAGACAACGGCGCCCTCTTCAGCAAGTATTGGTTTGACTGGGGCCTTGAGTCTGGCGAGCCTCACATGCTGGAGCGCTGCGAGCAGACAGAGAAGTCGCCTCTGGTGGGCCCTTTTCCAGCGCTCAGGTGGATCAAGTCGGCGGCCCCGAGGCTGAACGAGTCCATGACGACAGTCGAGCGGCGGGCGCGCTTCCTGGGGTGCGTGGTGAAGGCGTTCCTGAGAAGCGCCGTGCAGGCCGCCTGCCCAGGGCAGCCGCTTGCCAAGGACGTGCTCGAGGAGAGGGATATGGACGATATTGCCAAGCGCATTCCCGTGATGGATCT
The DNA here is from genome assembly GCA_963575745.1 of Prorocentrum cordatum. Classification (NCBI taxonomy): domain Eukaryota; class Dinophyceae; order Prorocentrales; family Prorocentraceae; genus Prorocentrum; species Prorocentrum cordatum. The sequence continues at coordinate 288,491 of CAUYUJ010014437.1, read as the reverse complement.
GATGATGAGCCCGCTCGCTCAGGCCTTGCGGCGGCACCCCGATTATTCTGGCCAGTATCTGGTGAAGGACGAGTACCTGGGCGAGATATCCATCGGCGACCCACAGGGCAACGGCAAAAACGTCATCATGAGAGTGACGAAAGACAGCTCAGGGAGCCCAACACTTCAGACAGTTGCGGAGGAGCTGGTGTCTTGGAACATCTCGCAGGAGGAGGCATCCAAGATCTTCGAGGACGCAACAGGGGCTCATGCGAGGAGCAACGCTATCATGCAGTCTCCGGGCCCCTAGCTGCCGCAGATGCTCTCCAAACCGCCAGTGCCGTAGCGAACCAAGCGGACAGGGCGTCGGTGCAGCCCTGGCGCATCGAAGCTGCTCTCGCTGGTCGCGAGCTCCGCTTAGGCCACAGCTTGCCAGGCTGTTCCCCAAGCCTTGGGTTCCAGCCAGCGGCTGGTGCCGTCGTGCTGTCTGCTAGCTCTGCTGTGGCGTGAGTCCATCCCCAACCGTGCGGTGGATATGGACAGATCTCCACCTCGCACCCCTGCTCCTCCCCCCCTGAGACAGCCAAGGCTTCCCACTGGCCTCCATCAGCCTCGGATGGGATGAAGATGATGGGTCCTTTGGGCTACCCTGGGCTGCGTACAGAAACGGCAGCGGGCGGCGAAAGGTGCACGCAGCAACAAAGAGAGAGAGAGAGAGAGAAACAAAAAGTAAGAAGAAGAAGAAGAAGATAAAGAAGAAGAAGAGAGAGAGAGAGAGAGAGAGAGAGCAGGACTGGTCTGAGGTGGATGCTGACAAGAACATCCCCGCTCTCCATGGAGGGTCTCTTCTGCCAGGGCTCGGCCCAGGCGGTGTTTTGGCGATTCCGTGGGCCGTGCTCCTTTCGACTCCGTGGCGCAGCAAAGGCGGGACGAAGACAACACGACGGAGGACGACTACAACACGACCACACACACACACACAAAAACAGCAAACAAAACACTGCTGAGGCCGAGCCTCGCCCTCTGCCGCCTGCCTGGCCGCCTGCCCCCCTATGGAGGGGCGCGGCCGCCAGGAGCTGTGCCCCGCGCCGCCGCGGCCGCCTTGGCTCGAGCCCTTCCTGGCCCCTCCTCCAGCCTCCTCCGCCCTCATCCTCCTCCTCTCCCTCTTAGCCTCCTCCTCCTCCTCCTCCTCCTCCTCCTCCTCCTCCTCCTCCTCCTCCTCCTCCTCTGCTCCCTCCTCCTGCTCCTCCTCCTCCTCCTCCTCCTCCTCCTCCTGCTCCTCCTCCTCCTCCTCCTCCTCCTCCTGCTTCTCCTCTCCGCCGGGCGTTCGATGCGCCTCGCGCGGCACGCATGGCTGCCGTGCCGCCCCCCGCGGGCCCCCCGCGGCAGGTGCGGACGCCCCCGAGGCGCCCCCCGCGGGGCCGCTCGGCCACTGGTGCCGCGGGGCCGCCCGCGGCGCAGCCGCCCCCGCAGGCGCCCGCTCCCGCGGCGCCCGCCCCCGCGCCCGGCCGCCCCCTCCGCTGCGCCCGCTCAGGCCAGGGCGGCGCCGCGGGCGCGGAGGCCTCGGTGGCCCTCTGGGCAGATTCGACGTACGGGTGCCTCGAGGCGGGCCAGGTGATGGGGCTCGCCGCGGACATGGGCTTCCCGCTGGCCAGCTTCACGTGCACGTACGGTGCCGGCCTGGCCACGCGCGGGGACGAGAGCGCCTGTGCGGCGAGGTCTGCCGCGCGGGTCGTCGTCATAGAGATGGGCTACAATGACGACAGCGGCCTCTCGGCAGATGAGGCTGCCAAGCGCATGCGCAAGCAGGATTGGTTCGCGACCCTGTCCAAGGACGCGACGGCTGTGGAGCGCGTCATCTTCATTGCACAGCCAGGATATCGACAGGTGGCAGGAGCTGCACGCAAGAGAAAGAAGAGTGCATCGTCGTTCGTTTCAGGCCAGCTCATTGAGGGGTCCACATGGACGACCAATGCAGCAAAGCTTGTCCGCGAGGAGTTGGGTATCGAAGCAATTGTATTCGATGCGCCAGCGGAGGAAATATATGCTGGTTTCATCCGTGATGAAGCGGGGACTCTCTGGCAGGACAAAACTAAATGTCGTTTCTACTCGAGCCACGGTATCGAATACAGCGAGGACGGTTCACCAGCATTGTGGTGTGACGCTCAGCACCCTAGCGCCTCTGGAGCTGAGGCACACTTCCGGCTGTTGGCGGAGGCTTTGAAGAAGCGGTTCGGCGACTTTTCTGATTAGCGTTGCGTACTTCCCAATCGTATGAACCGCACATAGTCAGACTTATCACCCCCCATCCTCGTGGCAGTGCGCCATCGTTACCGCGGTCGCCAGTGATTCGCAGCATACTGGGGCTCTTCATGGGATAGTGTTGCTTGCTGCGCTTTTGTGTTGCAGCCCGCCGGTGGACGCAGACATCAAAACATTGAACGTGACCCGTGTCACGCGCGGACGCGCGCGGTGCAGTCGCGCTTTCACTGCCGTCTCTCTGCTCCATTATGCTCCTGCTCCTCCTCGTCAGCATCAGGGTGAAAGCGATACGAGAGCGGAAGTCGGCAGATGCTGCTGCTGCTGCCGCCGCTTCGGAGCGGACGCCGGGGAGAGGCCACAAATGTACAACGAAGGTCAGCATCGAAACCCAATGGTGACAGCATCTATGATCGCGGGTCGAGGGTTCACGGGCCCCTCCACCCCCAGGTGGGATGGGTCCCAGGGCTCCACGGCACCCCCCTTGGATGGCATAGGGGGGGACAACAAAGACAAATAGAAAGGCAAAGACAAAGACGACGGCGACGACGAAGACGACGACGACGACGACGATGACAAAACGACGAACACATATTTTGCTTCGAGCGATCCCCAACGAAACCTTCGGCGTTTGTTCCCAACGGTGCGCACGCCTACCGGAACGTTGTGCGCGGGGCCCGGCGGTCTTGGCCAGCGCGTCGGCTGCAAGTTGATGTTTTCCGAAAGTCTAGCAACCCCAGGGCCCCTGACGAACGAAACCGAACCAAGTCCGGGAAGTCACGACGGCCCGTAGGCAGGACGGCGTGCTTGGAAGAGGAGGAGGATGTGGAGGACGAGGAGGGGGAGGAGGAGCAGGATGCGGAGGCAGAGGCGGAGGAACACCTTTGGCTCGGGAGTGGTTGCGATTCTCGAACCAATTTTACCTAACAGCGAAGACTGATAGGTTTCTAGTAGTGTCAGAAGAGATCATCTTGACTCCCCAGGGGGGTCTGGGCAGGATCCGGGGAGAATCCGCGGAAGTCGTTTTAAGCAAACAGTTACACACTTCGTGGCCTTCGAGGTCCCAGAACTCCATTCCTGGGCCACATTCTGAATGCCCGGAACCAACTGTAGGCCACTTCGTGGTCTCCGAGTTCCCAGAACTCCATTCCCGGGCCATATTTTGAATGCCCGGAGCCAACTGTAGGCCACTTCGTGGTCTTCGAGTTCCCAGAACTCCATTCCTGGGCATGATTTTGAATGCCCGGAGCCAACTGTAGGCCACTTCGTGGTCTTCGAGTTCCCAGAACTCCATTCCTGGGCATGATTTTGAATGCCCGGAGCCAACTGTAGGCCACTTCGTGGTCTTCGAGTTCCCAGAACTCCATTCCTGGGCATGATTTTGAATGCCCGGAGCCAACTGTAGGCCACTTCGTGTTCTTCGAGTTCCCAGAACTCCATTCCCGGGCCACATTTTCAGGCTGAGGCTGAGGCTGAGGCTGAGGCTGAGGCAGGCTGAGGCTGAGGCCGAGGCTGAGGGCTGAGGCTGAGGCTGCAGGCTGAGGCTGAGGCTGAGGCTGAGCTGCAGGCTGAGGCTGAGGCTGAGGCTGAGGCTGAGGCTGATGCAGGCTGAGGCTGAGGCTGAGGCGAGGCTGAGGCCGCTGAAGGCAGGCTGAGGCTGAGGCTGAAGCAGGCTGAGGCTGAGGCTGAGGCAGGCTGAGGCTGAGGCTGAGGCAGGCTGATGCTGAGGCAGGCTGAGGCTGAGGCTGAGGCTGATGCAGGCTGAGGCTGAGGCAGGCTGAGGCTGAGGCCGAGGCTGAAGGCAGACTGAGGCTGAGGCTGAAGCAGGCTGAGGCTGAGGCTGAGGCTGAGGCTGAGGCTGAGGCTGAGGCAGGCTGAGGCTGAGGCAGGCTGAGGCTGAGGCTGAGGCTGATGCAGGCTGAGGCTGAGGCAGGCTGAGGCTGAGGCCGAGGCTGAAGGCAGACTGAGGCTGAGGCTGAAGCAGGCTGAGGCTGAGGCTGAGGCTGAGGCAGGCTGAGGCTGCAGGCTGAGGCTGAGGCTGAGGCCGAGGCTGAGGCTGAAGCAGGCTGAGCTGAGGCTGAAGGCAGACTGAGGCTGAGGCTGAAGCAGGCTGAGGCTGAGGCTGAGGCAGGCTGAGGCTGAGGCTGAGGCAGGCTGATGCTGAGGCAGGCTGAGGCTGAGGCTGAGGCTGATGCAGGCTGAGGCTGAGGCAGGCTGAGGCTGAGGCCGAGGCTGAAGGCAGACTGAGGCTGAGGCTGAAGCAGGCTGAGGCTGAGGCTGAGGCAGGCTGAGGCTGAGGCTGAGGCAGGCTGATGCTGAGGCAGGCTGAGGCTGAGGCTGAGGCTGATGCAGGCCACTGCGACTGTCATCGCGAATGCGACTATGACTGCGAGAACAGCAGCATTCTACAACTGGATTCTCATCTGAATCTTAAGGGGAATGCTTCCAGATATGCTCCTACACATCGCTGTTAGGTTGCTTTGCCGGGATAATTCGTAGGTACTTTGGAATGTACCCTAGAACCTATCCGTGTAGCTACTTTGCTCTTTTTGGCCACCCTCTTGACGTAGCGGGACGTGCCTATCATAAATGCAAGAGTTCGGTTCATTGTGCGTTGCAGATATGTGAGTCGTTCCGGCTCCTCGTGGTGTGAGTCGTTGGGGCCCCTCCTCCTTCCTTGTGTGAGCCCTTCGGGCCCCTCATTGTGTGTGAGTCGTTCGGGATCCTCGTGGTGTGAGTCGTTCGGGCCCCTCGTCCTGGTGTGCGTCGTTCGGGCCCCTCCTTGTGTGTGAGTCGTTCGGGCTCCTCGTGGTGTGAGTTGTTCGGGCCCCTCGTCCTGGTGTGAGTCGTTCGGGCGCCTCCTTGCGTGTGAGTCGTTCGGGCTCCTCGTGGTGTGAGTCGTTCGGGCCGCTCGTCCTGGTGTGAGTCGTTCGGGCCCCTCCTTGTGTGTGAGTCGTTCCAGCTCCTCGTGGTGTGAGTCGTTCGGGCCCCTCGTCCTGGGGTGAGTCGTTCGGGCTCCTCGTGGGGCCTCTTGGGGGCCTCTTGGAGGCTCTTGGGGCCTCTTGGGGGCCTCTTGGGGGCCTCTTGGGGGCCTCTTGGGGCCTCGTGGGGCCTCTTGGGGGCCTCTTGGGGGCCTCTTGGGGGCCTCTTGGGGCCTCGTGGGGCCCCTTGGGGGCCTCTTGGGGGCCTCTTGGGGGCCTCTTGGGGCCGCTTGGGGGCCTCTTGGGGGCCTCCTGGAGGCCTCTTGGGAGCCTCCTGGGGGCCTCTTGGGGCCATCTTGGGGTCTCTGGCGATCTCCTCAGAAGCGCAAATGAGGGCTGCCCCTTGAGAAGGACAAACTGAGCCCAAAACCTTCGTAACATCAATGATTTTGCTAAGAAGGACGAGGAACGCGGCCCCCTCAGAAGGCCAAAATGGGGCCAAAACCGTAGTAAAATCAATGTTTTTGGCTTCGGAGACGAGTGCAGGCGCCAAGCGGTCTCCCCCCCTCGAGACCAGAATCCTCGTGAGAGTCGTCGTTTTTGGGCCCTCCCAGGAGTCGAAAAAGACCCCCTTGGTCCCACTCGGCCCGCCCTCTCCAGGTCCAGGGGGAGGGGGTAGGGGGGGGGTAAACCCCTCCCCGAAAGGGAAGAAGGGGGGTGCCCCTCCTCCTTGTGGCGTGAGTCGTTCGGGCTCTTCGTGGTGTGAGTCGTTCGGGCCCCTCCTCCTGGTGTGAGTAGTTCGGGTCCCCCCTCCTGGACAGAGTCGTTCGGG
>CAUYUJ010014437.1:262500-277500 GCA_963575745.1 Prorocentrum cordatum | reverse complement strand
CCAGCTCGCGGCACGGCAGCATGAGACCCACGCGTCATAACAGCTGGAACAGGTCGCGCAGGCAAGGGGGCCCGCTCCGCAGTAGTGCCTTCCTTTCCCTTCCGCCATCCGCGGCCGCGCTCCACCTAGGTCCCCACTCTTGCCGCGTGGACAATTCGTGTCTGCCAGTGCCTGGCTCACCAGAGCGCGCGTGCGGATTGCCCCTGCCGCGCTGCGACGTAAAAAGTGAAGCCCCATCGTATTAAACTCGCAGCGCGTAAGGTGTAGGACCCTCGCTGGGCATCTTTGCAAAGCTCGACAGTACCAGGACACTGAAAAGTACAGGATCGTGTGGCTAGCTGAGGAATACTGCAGGGCCGAAGGTGCATTGGAATCGTGAAGCATGCAGATAGAGATGCGGGTTGCTTCATGGAGGATGTGGGATAAGGACATCCACAAGGAGGTTGTGCGAAAGGCTCCTTATTCGGGCAAGACGCCCAAACAAGGCGGGCATTGCGTGTTGTACCGATGCATGGCCCAATTTTCCGTGACAGCGGGACCATATTCAATCCACGCCACCTCAGCGTGACAGTGAATGATGTTTGTCCACGGTAGTGTTTGCAAGTACATGTAAGCACAATGCCATGGTGGGCGATCGGACAGCATTCTGTAGTTGCACGGATCCACATTGCGGCTGCCCTGGCCCAGCGAAGCGCAAAGCCAGTGTCACGCGCTCACGAAGAGTGCGGTTCGCCTCCTTCTGCATTCGACGAACCAGGCATTGCTGGGGGCCGTATGCAGGAGGTCCGTGCTAGCTTTCAGAGCTACCGCGTATATCACCACCGCGCTCCTGCACGCTGCTGTTTTTTCGGTGTCGAAGCACCTGCTGGGCTGGTTTGAGGCATTCCTACCGCTGTAAGCGTGGTAACGTACATACTTGGCGCCAGTGGAAATACCCGCCGATCTTAAGGAACCGAACTCTATGTACACCAGCGCTTTTTCTGGCCCCGCACTGGAACCGGCACAGGAAAGCGGATCCAGGTGTATACGGGATCCTGGTGTATACAGTTCTCGTTGCTTCCACGGGGAAGCGGGGAAACAAATGCTACACCACACCACCCTTGGCGCCCTCCCCGACCCTCGAAGAAGTCCTGGGATTGAGAAACCGCCCGCCACCGGTAGTGTAGATGCTCCAGCTCCCGAGATCTCCCCAGCCTTCGGGATACCGAGTCGGCGTTCCGGGGGGAGCGCGCCGACCTCGGCGCCAGAGCCGGGGCCGGAGACCCTGGCGATCTCCGCCTTCGCCCCTCCGACGCCGACGACGCTGAGTGGCGTTCTCGTGCGGGTTGCCCTTGAAGTGTTGCCTGGCACGGTATTTTTTTTTCCCCACTGGCTTGTGGCCCTTGTCTTGGGCATCTGTGGAGGGCTGGTGATTTTGGGATGTCAAAGTGGACCCGCGTGGCCAGAGTCGACGGGCTCGACGGGCTCACGAAACGGCAGCTCTGGCGTGTTTGGCTTCCAGTGCGAGACGGCATCAGCTGTCAGAGTGCGTGGGCGCTGGAACGGGCGTGCATCTTCTGCATCGTCTATCAGACTGAGTGCTGGGACGGAGTCGCAGCATCCCTGCGCACGCGTGGCTGGAATGGGAGGTGGCCGCGCTGGGGGGCACGCAGGGAGGGCCTGCCAGGAGGGCACGCTGGGACGGCACCCGGGGAGGGCAAGATAAAGAGGGGGACGCTGGGAAAACATATTGGCAGGGCGCTGCACAGGACACCACAGGGCACCAACCACAAGTCATCAACCATAGGGCACCACAGGGTACCGACAAAGGGGCACCACCCATAGGGCACAAAGGGGCACCAACCCCACCATCGGGACACCATCGGGAAATCATGTGAGCAGCATCGGGACACCATCGGGGCACCACCGGGACACAATCGGGATACCATCTGAATTCCATGGAGACACAATGGACGCCATCGGGACACCGTGTGGACACCATCGGGACACCACGTGGACACAACCGGGGCACCATCGGAACACCAGCGAGACACCATCGGGACACCGTCGGAGCACCATCGGGACATCATCGAGGCACCATCGGGACACCGTCTGGAGCACCTGGACACCATCGGGACACTCCTGGGCCAAAGCCTGGCTTCTCCCTGGCAGCGGCGGGCTCCCTAGGTCTCGCCCGCGCACGCAGGCTTCGCCTCGCCCTCGCACGCGACTCGAGCACGAAGCCGAAACCGGTTTCCTGGTGGCGGGGGGGTCTCCGCTTCACTCGGATCTCAATCCCCGACCTCCGACCTCAGGCTTTCGTGTGGCACCACGCAGTCAAGGGCGTAAACAACGCCCCTGCCCTGGTTTACGAGGCGCTGTGCGCTGAACCTCCTGAGGGCTGACAGGGTAAACCCTGCGTATCGCTCGTGCCGCGCGGCTTCCTGGCGGCTCTCTGGCATTTGGGAGCTCCCAGGAGGTTTGCGGGCCACGCACTTGTAACCCAGGGTAGGGGCGTTTTTTTTCATCCCTCGATGCCGAGGACACCAACCAGAGGGCACCAACTGGACGGCACCGCCCATGGCGCACCAGCTCCTCAACAGCCGACGGCGCCAACACGGAGCTGTTCCTTGAAGTCACACGTAAGACACCCTGCGTGCGGCCGTCGTTTGTTGAGTGCGGGTGCCATGGTTGGTGCCCTCCAGTTGGTGCCGTATGGCGCTGGCGCCCTATGGTTGGTGCTCTGTGACTGGTGCGCCAGCGGCCGGCTGGGACAAACAGGGGGACATACCAGCCATGGAGCACCAACGCGTAGTGCACCAGCGAGCCACCGGCCGACTGCTGCGAACAGGAAGCCGTACACGCTGGTCGTTGAAAGTAGGTTATTTTGGATTCCTTGGTCCCGATCTACTCCAAGCGCTTTCTTACCTCAAGTATCGATATGCTTTTGCTGTGTTCTGCCATTCTCTGGGAGGGCCTTAACCCAATCTACTTTGTCCGCCTTCCTGCTTCTTTCCCTAATCAGAGCTTGCCTCTGTAGGGGTCCTAGCGGGTTCATATGGTTAGGTGAGGTGGGCCGCCGATTTCGGCGGCACGCCCGGGTGCCCTATTGCCCTATAGCCCTATAGCCTTATAGCCCTACAACCCTTTTGCCCTATAGCCCTATAGCTCTATAGTCCTATAGCCCTCTAGCCCTTTAGCCCTATAGCCCTATGGCCTTATAGTTTTAGAGCCTTAGAGCCTTAGAGCCCTATAGCCCTATAGCCCTAAAGCCCCACAGCCCCATAACCCTATAGCCCTGTAGCCCTGTAGCCCTATCGTCCTATAGCCCTATAGGCCTGTAGCCCAAGAGCTTTATAGCCCTAGAGCCCTATAGCCCTGTAGCCCCATAGCCCTATAGCCCTAAAAAGATTATGATTGGGTTTTTCCCCGGTGTCATGTTTTTCACTACTTCTTCCGACCGACGTGTATGGGCACCAGCCACACGGCACAAGCGCGTCGCTGAGGGCACCCGTACGGCGCAATCCACCGGGCACCAACGCGTGGGGCACCGGCGCGTGAACGGCCACATGCGGCCAACAGGACACAACAGGGCACCAACTGATTGGCCACCACAGGGCGAGGGGCCGATTGCGGCCAACGGGGCACTATAGGACAGACGTTTATTTTCCTTTTGAAAATTTTAAGAACGTAGCACCAACTTCAGACACCAACCTTCAGAGCCCCGAATCAGCAGGGCTGGGAGTGGTCAGGGGTAGCTTCTGATTCGTGCCTCTGGGGCCCAATCCAGAGTTGCCCCGTACCGGAGTTATCTCGGATAATTCGTCGACCAACCAATCCCGAATCGTCGGGGCTAGGGACGGTCAGGGGTAACTCCTGGTTTGTGCGTCTGGGGCCCGGACTGGAGTTGTCCGGGACAATTCGGGCGCCCAAAATCTGTAGGGCACCATTTCGCGCGAGCGGCCGACTTCGGCAAACATGGCAAGGAAACCAGCGCAAGTGGGCGACTGCGGCGAACGTAGCCAGGTCCTCAGCAAGCAAGTGAGAGGCATTATACGCAAGCACAGTTTGGGGAATGATCACAGGTTTCTGCCCTTGGTCCCCTCCATCCCGTCTCCCGCTCAGTCTTGTCCGCAGCTATGGGGTTACAGACTTCTCCTTGGCAATCAGGTGACCACGAAGTTGGGGAATACACGTCAAGCCACAAAGCAGCATGGTAGGACCATTGCATTCGAAACGACTTTAAGATCGGTCCTGGGAGCGAGGCAAAACTAGCTCCTGTTCTAAACTTGCATACAGGGTGGCTTGCGTGACCGTCTTGCTCATCATTGTCTTCCGTACACGCATACACATAGAGATAGAAAGAGATATGGAAAGGTCGATGGACCCATCGCAACGTACCAGCTAACTACCCGTCCATCTGGACATTCAAAATAGACGGTCGTAGCATCTCCTCAACGATGTTGCAAGATTTGCCAGCGTGGACCCAAACTGGTGGCTTATTACTTTATGTGAAATATGGGTGGTGCGATTTGTGTATGGTGCAACCGATGTGTCATACCGAATATGATGCGACCAATGCGATGCAACCTATGTGGTGCAATTCCTCAGGCGCCATGGATGGCATGTGATAGCCATGGCCAAAAGAGTGCACATCTTGGAGACGCCCCAGCAGGACGCCCACCTGAGTGTTCGATCCGCCGAGTTCTGATGCGATCGAAATCGATTCGTCATCGACACGCGGTGTGACCATCCTAGGCACATGATTTCCTAATAACTTGTGTGGGGTGGGGGCTGACAATGTCCACACATTTGTCCGTGATTCGATCCTTCCTCTGCTCTGCGCGGATGACCTTATCGCCCGTGGATGCTGCAATCGCGATTACTTGTGGGCAGACAGCACGGACAGGGAACTTCGTTTAGAGCCTCACATGTGTACGCGAACGTGCGCGCCTGTGTACGCACAAGTGCTCGCACCAGGCCTCGGAAAAAATAGCGAACACGCATGCCACATTCATCTGTCAACGCCTCCCCCTCCCCCCAATGATCAAAGTTGGCGGTGGGTCTGATGAGTTGCACTTCGACGGCAGTCTCTCCCGCGCGTGCCAACTTTGAGTTTTGGGGAGCGGGGGAGTGTCCACTCATTGCTCCCCCCTACCGTAGGGAGAGCTCCACCTCGCAAAACCGAACTCGGAGGGTCCGCGTGGTGGCGCGCCGCCTAGTTCGGCATACCTCTCAAAGGGAGCTCCATAAGACAACGCCAACAGGAATCAGGAATCAGGAATCAGGAGGAGGAGCAGGAGGAGGAGGAGGAGGAAGAGGAGGACGGGGAAGGGGGGGAGGAGGAGGAGGACGGGGAGGAGGGGGAGGAGGGGGGGAGGAGGAGGAGGGAGGAGGAGGAGGAGGAGGAGGGAGGAGGAGGAGGAGGAGGAGGAGGAGGAGGAGGAGGAGGAGAAGAGGAGGAGGAGGAGGAGGGTGGAGGAGGAGGAGGAGGAGGAGGACCAGCACGCATCCTGAAAGGGGGTTCTGCCGTCTTGGCTGCAATCGCGCGGCGGCGCGGAGGCGCGGGGCGCGCCTGGGAGATCTGGTTGGCGAGATCGGGCCGCGCGCGGGGGGGGTCACTCTCGCTCCCGCGCACGCTCCCCGCTCCAGCCCTACCTACCCTCCTCCCCCTCCTGCTCCTGCTGCTCCTGTGCTAAATCTGCCAGGAGCTGGGCCAGGGGGATAAAGGGGCGAAGCTGCACCCTGGGCTTCTTGGGGTGCCTTCCTTGACAAATCTCGTTGCATGCATACTTGGATCCACGCTTCTGGGCGTCCGAAAAGCGCCTCGGACAAAAGCTGGACAAATGACGTGGGTTCGAGACCGCATAAGCTCCACAAGTCGCACAAGCAATGATGAAGCTCCCGCCTGTCTCAAAATCGGCCACCACCTGCGGAAAACTCTTCCACGACTTTCTGATCTGGCCGCGCCAGAAGCCGGTGTGGCTGCTCCAGGCCTCAGAAAAAATAGCGAACACTCATGCCACATTCATCTGTCAACGCCTCCTTCCCCCCAATGATCAAAGTTGGCGGTGGGTCTGATGAGTTGCACCTTGACCGCAGTTTCCCCCGCGCGTGCCAAACTTTGAGTTTGGGGGGCAGGGGGGGTGTTTACTACTTGTTTCCCTCTACCGACGCACATGTGCACATGTGCGCACTGATAGCCGAACGCGTACATACATGCATGGTGGTCTTGTGTGCACGCACGCTGGCGCACGAATAGGGTGTTGATCGAATTTTAGTTTGGGTGCCCAACTACATGTGCATGCACGTGCATGGCCTGATATATTGAGTAGAGCTCGGGCGTGATTGCACACACTTGTGTGTGTATTATACTTCGGGCGTGTGTCGCAGGCGCAGGTGAGAGCCTGTATGCTTCAGGAGTTGGCCAACACGGCCTGCTTGTAATTTCGGCCCGTGGCGCGCAACATTGTGACCAGATTCGGTTGTTTTTCAAGTGCAGTGCTCGCAACTCGTTGAGACGGTATAGTGCATGTACAAATGTCGTATCGCGGGAATGGGCGGCAGGGGACGAAGTAAGAATCCACTACACGGGTTCACGAGCCCCCGATGGAGCCACGTGGGCTGGGGCAGCCTACGGGCAGGCATGCTGCGCCTCTGTGCATGTTGGCAACACCGGTAACGGGGCGTGAGGCTCCAGATGTCATCGGTAGCACTGTCAGGAGTTGTGGTTGCAGTTGGATAGCATCATACCACAGCACATCATGCTGTCGCCATGCTCGCTTGCCATTGCTTCAGGCGATAACGGTCTCTCGCATCGCTAGCTCCTTCTCTTCCATCCGGAGACCGTCATCCTTGGCAGCAAGGACGGAGAATCCGTATTTCGTGGGCTTGGGCACTAGGGCACAAAACCCACGCTGCTCTCTCTTGAATGGCATGGTGGTGCAAACCGTGGTCTGACGCTCCAGTGGATCTACGCATGGTGGTGATCGGCTGGGAATGTGTGTGTGTGTGTCTGAGAGGGAGACGGAGACGGAGACGGAGACGGAGACGGAGGAGGAGGAGGAGGAGGAGGAGGAGGACGAGGAGGAGGAGGAGGAGGACGGGTGTGTGTGTGTGTGTCGACGGCGAGCCGGGGGGGAAGTGAGAAGGGGCGGGTTTTCTCAGAAGGCTCGGAGGTCCTCCAGCCTCCCGAAAAGTTCTCAGAGCCTTCCCTGGAGGCAGACGGCTCCCGAGGAGGCGCCAAGGCTTCCGAGAAGGCCCGCGGCCGTCAGAGAGAGAGGGCGTCCTACTGCTCGGTTCCCCGCCCCCTCGCTCGGCGCCGAAGGATGCCAGGCGCGACGTGGGCGTTGGGTGGGAAGGTTCGCCTCCTCCCACCAGAGCGCCGACGGGAAGCCCTACGCGTTCAAGCTGGGCGTGGGGGCCGTGATGGAGGCCGGCTGCGGTGGCCCCATCTCTCCCAGCTCGCCGTGGCCCTGCCCAGCTCTCCCACCGTCGCCGTGGCCCCGGCGTTGCCCTCCGCCTCCTCCGCCTCCTCCTCCTCCGCCTCCGCCTCCTCCTCCTCCTCCTCCTCCACTCCTCCTCCTCCTCCTCCTCCTCCTCCTCCTCCTACTCCTACCTCCTACCTCCTACTTCCTCCTTCTACCTCCTCGTCCCCCTCGTCCTCCTCCTCCTCGTCCTCCTCCTCCTCCGCGTCCTCCTCCTCCTCCTCCTCCTCTTCCTCGTCGTCGTCCTCCTCCTCCTCCTTTTCTCCTCCGCCACTGGTCATCAAGAGTAAATCGTGTGCTGTTTGTTCCGACGCGCGGCCCTACGTCCTGGGGAGGGCGCCGCGGGCACCAGGGCAACACACCGCCTCGGGCGCGGAGTTTGCCATGGGGTCTGCCGCGGTGCCATCTTCGTCTACTTGGGGCGCGGGGCGCAGGGTTTGCAGTGGGTTTGCCATGGTGTCGGCGTCGTCCAGATGGGCGCGTTCAAAACAACAGGCCATGCGACATAACACGATGAAGGCGTAGCCGAACTGAGGTCCTCGTTGTTACATCAGGGGGTGATAACTCTGGGTGATTCGGTGTGACCACATCTGCTGAACAAAAGAAACACATGTCCATGCTGTTTTGGGCCTCTTCGCTTGGGTCCGCTCCCAGGAGGCTAAAGGGCCCCTTCATCGCTAGTCATCCTGCATGGTGCCTCGCCGTTCTCCTCCTCTCGCTCTCCTCCTGCCTGCGCTGCTCTGGCAGCGTGGACAGCTGCACACTCAAGCCTGTGGTTTCTGGAGGCAGGCCGACGTCCCGCGGCTGGACAGAGGCAAGCGCGGCCTTGCAACTTTGCCGCGAACTCACGGTCTGGCGCTCACTCCTGCGCCTCCAGCGCCTCCCACGCTTACTACGCCTCCTGCTCCTCCTACGCTTCTTGCCTCCTGCCCACGCCTCCTGCGCCTCCCACGCCTCCTCCCCTCCCTCGTCGTCCTCTTGCCCGATCGCCGGATCGCCGTCCTGATGCCAATCAGCAGCAGCACCACCGTCCTCGTTGCATGACGCAGCGGTCGTCGAACAGGAGAGGCCGGTGTTTGACGTCCGCTGGTGTTTCCTCCTGGCATCGCTCGGACGTGTGCATTTTTCTCGACGAGAACCATCGAGGACCATCCAGGACCATCGAGCAAAACAAAAACACGCACGACACCGAAAAATGCACGGGAAATAGACGTCCGAGCGACGGCAAGTTTATCCGCGGCCCCAGGAGCTAGACCGTTTCTCCAGGGGGTAGTTTTCCTGATGGTTTCAGGGCTTAGAAAACGCCCCCAGGCCGAGATCGAGCAAAAAGCGCCGGCTGGAGACATTCGCACTGCCTGAGATCTGGGCACTCGTCTGACTCCACGCTCAAGCTCTGGTGGGGGAGGGGAGATTCTGCGCCGGCGAGGGAGTAGGAGAAGGACAAGAAAAAGGACAAGGACGATGATCAGAACGCCGCCACTGATGATGGTAATGAGAATGCAAATGATAGGAGTTATGAAGATGCTGATGCTGATGCTGCTGATGATGATGCTGATGACGATAGTGAGGATGCTAATGATGCTGATGATGGTGATGACGACGCCGATGATTGTGATTCTGATTATGCTGCTGATGACTATGATGATGCTGATGCCAGCGATGGTGATGATGATTATGATCATGATGGTGCTGATGCTGATGATGATACTGATGCTGCTGCTGATGATCATGATACTGAAATGATTATGCTGGTGATGATGATGACGTCGATGATATGATGGAATCGATGATGTTGATGATGATGCTGATGATGTTGATGCCGATGCTGATGCTGCTGATGATGCTGATTGTGATGGTAATGCTATTGATGATCATGCTGCTGCTGATGATGATGATGAGGATGATGCTGTTGTTGCTGCTGCCGATGCTTATGAGGATGCTGATGATACTGCGGATGATGCTGATGCTGATGATGCTGTCGATGCTGCTGCTGTTGATGATGATGCTGATGCTGATTATGATGCTGATGATGCTGATGCTGATGATGCGGATTTTGATGATGATGCTTCTGCCACTGCGGAACATGATGATTCTGCTAAGGACGATGCCGATGATGCTGCTGCTGTTGATGGTGCTGCTGCTGATGATGATGCTGCTGATGATGATGCTGTTGTTCATGCTGATGACGATGATACTGCTGAAGGTGATGAGGATGCTGGCGATGCTTATGCTGATGATGATCACGATGATGGTGCTGATGATGATGATGGTGCTGATGCTGATGATGATGATGATGATGATGATGATGGTGCTGCTGATGATGCTGCTGCTGATGGTGATGAGGATGCTGATGAATATGATAATGATGCTGCCGATGATGATGAGGCTGCTGATGATGCTGCCGCTGATGATGATGATGATGATGATGATGCCGATGAATATGATGATGCTGACGATGATTATGATGATGATGATGCTAATGATGAATATGATGATGCTGCTGACGACCACGATAATGATGATGATGCTGAGAATGACGATGATGATGCTGATGCTGCTGCTGACGATGATGCTGCTGATGAGATTCATCATGCTGCTGATGATGCTGATGCTGATCATGATGATGATGATGGTGATGGTGATGATGATGCTGTTGCTGATGCTGCTGCTAATGATGATGCTGCTGATGGTATTCATTATGCTGCTGATGATGCTGCTGCTGCTGATGATGGGGATGTTGATGATGATGCTGATGGTGATGATGGTGATGATGCTGATCCTGATGATGATACAGTCGGCACTGATTAGTAGGTCGATCCTGCGAAATCAAGGGTACCCCTGTGTCCTGTGTCTCTCGACCAATGCCTCCTACATTCCTATGGCAATGTGGACCTCGGAAGGTTCTTGTGTCCTCTCGCGTGTCCAGTCCAATCAAGTCCGACTGTAATGATGATGATGCTGCTGATGATGATGATGCTGATGCTGATGCTGCTGCTGCTGATGATGATGATGGTTGTGATGATGATGATGTGGTGATGACGGTGATGATGATGACGATGACGATGACGATGATGATGATGATGATGTTGCTGCTGCTGATGATAATCATGATGGTGCTGATGGTGATGATGATGATGCAAATGATGATGATGATGATGATGATGATGATGATGATGGTGGTGGTGGTGGTGATGATGATGATGATGATGCTGCTGCTGCTGCTGCTGCTGATGATGATGATGATGATGATGATGATGATGATGATGATGATGATGATGATGATGATGATGATGATGATGATGATATGGAGGAGGAGGAGGAGGAGGAGGAGGAGCAGCAGCAGAAGGAGGAGGAGGAGAAAGAGGAGGCGCAGCAGCATGATGAGGAGGAGGAGGAGGAGGGTGAGTGGGAGGAGGAGGAGGAGGAGGAGAAGGAGGAGGAGGAGGAGCAAGATGAGGAGGAGGAGGAGGAGCAGGAGGAGAAGGATCAGGAGGAGGAGGAGGAGGAGGAAAAGGGGGTGGAGAAGAGAGAGGGAGAGAGAAAGAGAGAGAGAGAGAGAGACAGAGAGATAACAACAGCAGCAAAGAAACATATAGAGGGAGATGCTGGCGGCAGGGGCGAGGGTGGGGCAGGATGTGACAGAGAGCGCGATGCCTCCGCTCTGCGGCGCGGCGCGGGGTTGGGCCTGGCCTGGAGGCCTGGGACCGGGTCGTGGCCACCATGAAGAGGGGCGAGTTGTCTCCTGGGCTGCGGAGTCGGCGCGCTGGACCGTCCAGGAGAGAGTGCGCGCATCCAGCCTGTCCAGCGGCTCCTGCTGCAGCAGATGCAGTCGCAGATGGGGGACTAGGGGGACTTGGACGAGGAGGAGGAGGAGGAGGAGGAGGAAGAAGAAAACGAAGAATAAGAAGAAGAGGACGAGGAGGAGGAGGAGGAGGAGGAGGGTGAGCGGGAGGAGAAGGAGGAGGAGGAGGAATAGGAGGAGGAGTAAGAGGAGGAATAGGAGGAGGAGGAGGAGGAGGAGGAGGAGGAGGAGGAGGAGGAGGAGGGGAACTAGTTTCCTTCCCTGCTTGCAGCTCTGCAGGGTCCCGTCGTTCTGTCGTCCCTTCCTTCCTCTCATTGTTTCTTGGTTCCCCTCTTTGGCGACCGCCAGGAGGGATGGGCTCGAAGGCTCCAGCTGGGTTAGCAGACACGGTCGAAGTGCTCAGTTGTCTGGAGGGCAATTCGTGAGTTGTTCATGGTGGGTGCGCCTCTGCTGCACCAGGCCTTTCCGAGCTCAGCCGCAGAGGAGCTTTGCTATCTGAGATGTAGCTGATGACGCTGGGTCACAGCTTAGCGCCAGCCTGCCGCGCAAACCTGCGCCCCCCCCACTCGAGCGGATCCCAGCACCGAGGTGATGGCATGGCCCTTTTCTTCTGTCAGTGCGTGCCTTTCGCCTCGGCTGAATCAACGTGGCTCTGATCTTAATTGCGTAGCTGATGATTCCCCCTGCAGCCCTGGAGCCTCATTCCGCATAACGAGGAGGAGGAGGAGGAGGAGGAGGAGGAGGAGGAGGAGGAGCAGGAGCAGGAGCAGGAGCAGGAGCAGGAGCAGGAGCAGGAGCAGGAGCAGGAGCAGGAGGCGTAACCCTTTTCTCTCGGTGTCCCTCCCCGCTGCGTCCAGCCAGGTCGAGATTTACTGTGCCAGAGATGTATCTGCACGGCGGCCCTCCGGAGTTGCTCGACAGGGTCCCAGGCGAGTGCGTGAGGAGGGCGTGGTGTAACATGGGATGGAGGCAGCTTGGGGCGAGGGGGGAATAGGAGGAGGAGGAGGAGGAGGAGGAGGAGGAAGCGGAGGAAGCGAGGAGGAGGAGGAGGAGGAGGAGAGAGGAGGAGGAGGAGGAGGAGGAGGGGGAGGGGGCAGTGGATTAAGTGGATACGTGGTATGCAAAACGATGAGAGACAGTGGAGTGTCGAGGATGATATTGGGTAGGGGCGGACGGAGAAGATCGAGCAGGCAGGGGAGGAGGGGGAGTTGGAAGAGGAGGATCAGGAAGAGGAGGAGGAGGAGGAGGAGGAGGAGGAGGAGTACTTACAATGTAGATGGTGAATTGGACAATGATGATGAGAGCAAGCGTATGGCGGAGGGAAGGAGGAGGAGGAGGAGGAGGAGGAGGAGGAGGAGGAGGAGGAGGATGTGGGTGAGGAGGCGGGGCCAGAGAGGCCGAGTGGCCGCCTTGAGGCCGAGGATCAGGAGGTTTCGCGGGCTCCGCTCTGCGTTCCGTGGGGTCACCAAGGTGGCCAAGACAGGCGGCCTGCCTGCGGTGACCTACGGCTGCTCGATTGTAGGGATAGCCGACACTCCCCTCCAAGATCTTCGTTCGATCCTTGGCCAGGCCATTTTCGGGACCCCGAAAGGACGATCCAGGACCATCGAGTTTCAACTGTGCGGAGATAAACGTGCTGATCCGACCTTAGCTGCCAACTCCGCCCCCCCTTCTCAGCTGGTGCTTGGCCCTGCATAAGGGATGGGCTCCAGAGCAGCAGATGAAGAAAAGTTTTGACGCGTTCCTGAACAACCCAGGTTCGACTGGTAGCCATTTTGGCTCGAGCCAAGAGGCTCAAGTCGCATCTTGGCTCAAGTGGGGTTTTGGCTCATTTGCCCAACATTTGCCACGCAATGTTCGCTTGATTCTCTTGAGTGTGCTTGCCTCGTCTGTGTAAGCGCCTTTCCGGGACATCGACACGTTGCGAAACTTGTTGGTGTGATCGCCCGTCTTCATAGTGATTTCGGCGTGGAGCGTAACGGCGTGGGGGATATTACAATATCTTATATTATTCGATGTGCATTTCATGTGGTTGGGAATGCCGCACAAGCCAAAAAAGGACCAAACAGTACCGATGGCAATTCAGGAAATGAGTAGCACGATTGATCAAATCAATGAACATATACTTCAGTTGGGAAGTCGCTTGGACACAATTGAACAGTTGTTTCAATACGCCAGGGGAGAACACACGCAAACAACTATGGTTTCAGAGCGGTTCGACAAATTGGAGCAGATATTCATCTTAGTAGACTGGTTGAAATTGGAGAACATTTGCGAACACATTCTTCAAGAGCCAAGCTTTGGTCAGGTGTCTGACCCATGCGGTATAAACGTGATGCCAACGCAATGCGAGCAGATATCATATGACATGTGGGATGCCTTCGGAAAATTGAAAGGAATGGTGCAAATCTCGCGTGTTGGTATAGGTCAAATCTTATTGTCCGGTCCCACATTCAACGATCTACAAGAGCCGGAAGGAATGTCTATACTTCAACAGTTGTGGGTTTCACGTTCGAAATCGGCTGCACAAGTTGTCGTCGCGCGGGAGGCATGGCGACCATAGGAGCATGTTGGGCAATATGGTTCATTGGTTGTTCTTGGTATAAAAAAAGCATCTCACGTTTGCCACTCTAATAAACATTATAGATCACGATTGCATTACCCTCAAAAGTGTTTCCGGCAATATCGTTACAACAGCATCGGCGTCAGCAGTTGTGGTGGAGAATAACAGAAGTGGTATTGTTCTTGAGGACACACACGTGGACCAATCCGGATATCGAGCACGCGGCCGGTCAGCAATAGCCGGAGCAAGTTTTCGCATCATTGGGCATTCGTTTTAGCAGATGATTTCCATACCGTCGTATCTTTATCGATTGTCTCCTCTTCCATCGTTGGCGTTTGGCCGACCTCCTGAGGAGAGTTGGCGTTGCTTCACGATGTTGTATTTTTCCCTTCCTCCTCCCCCCCCGTCTTCGCCGCCCTCCCTCCCTTCCTCTCCCAGCGCTTGCTCGTGGCAGGCGTGCAGATCATCATGCGAATGTATGTTCGTGCGCCGGGCCGGCCTCAATAGAGTGTAGGTCTGCAGCGCTGTTGCATGTCCTGCTAATTTGGTTTATGGAATATGTGAGCCAATCGTGCTCCTGTCGATTCCCTGCCGATGCGCCGTTGCCTGGCGCCTGTCTTGCTGACTTTTTCACTCATGAGTCACAGGGATCCAAAGTGAATCCTGGGCTACGGCCCAACCGCCGTGCTCTCGTAGGGCCGTCCTTCTGGACGTATGCCGGCGCCTCGCCTCGCCTCGCCAGGTCACGGGACCTGCTGGAGCTGTGCTGTGCACGTTGCGCAGACTCGGCTGGCGCGCCTTAGGGTACAGGTCTTGGGTCACGAGGAGAGGGGTCTCAGTGGATCCTGGCACCCTGGGCAAGAGGACGATAAAAGCTCTGATCGAACAAGGTACCCAGAGAGGGCTCATCTGCAGCATCGGCCAAAAAGTGCCTGGGCTCGCTTCGGGGCCCCTCCTTGGGCTTGTCGTTGACAAGTTGAAGTCCGTGCGTGGGCAAGGGGAAGGGAAGGAATCTGCCCTAATATCAGGAGTCGTGGCTGGATGAGGCTACGCGACGCAAGAAACCCTGTTCGCGGGGAGGCGAGTGGTGTCCCCACTCTGCCGATGGTGCGGAGCGCTCTCGGGCACTCCCAAGCACCGTTTTTTTCAGTTGTGATGGAAACGTTGGT
>CAUYUJ010014437.1:255000-257500 GCA_963575745.1 Prorocentrum cordatum | reverse complement strand
GCGTGCCGAGCGGCCCCGGCTCGACCCCGAGGGCGGGCCCGAGGGCCTGCCCGACGCCCTGTCCGACTTCCGACCGCTCGCCAGGGACCCCCTTCAAGACGACCCCCCGACGGCCACGCCGCCTCCCCCGTCTCGCTTTCCTTCCGACGCCGTTCTCGACGCCGCCCCCAGCTCTACTCTCCCCACTCCCGTCGCCGAGCCCCGCGTCAGCCCTGACGCCGACCCCAGCCCCTCTTCCGTCGACGTCTCCGGCGCCACTCGCGACGACCACCCCGACGACCCTGCCGACGACGGCACCGCGCGGCTGCGGAGGGGCACCACCTGGAAGAAGGCCCCTCTCCCGGGGGTCATGTCCTCCAGGCTTGTTGGCCTTCAGGTAATGGGGGGGTCATAGATGGGGATGTCGGAGTGGTCACTTTTTGATCCCTTTTTGGTCACTTTAGGCACTGTTTCGGACTGGCACATTTTCAGCGTGCTTGGTCTTGCTACCGAAAGGAACGCATGGCTACGGGTGCAAGGTACGAAGAGTTGTATTCTCTTTTTCCTCGTGTTCTTTGTCCTGAGCCCTCAGCCCTAAGCCCTATGCTCTGACGCCCTGAGCCCTCAGCCCGAGCCCTGACGCCCTAAGCCCTGGCGCCCTGATGCCCTGACGCCCTAAGTCCAGGAGCCCGACGCCCTGAGCCCTCAGCCCTATGCCCTGATCGCTGAAACCTAAGCCATAGAACACACATCCCAGAACCCTAAGTCCGAAGTCCTAAGCCCCAAGCCCTAAACAGTAAGTCCCGCGCCCTTAGCCCTCAGCCCATTCCCGTGGGTCCTAAGCCCTGAGACCTAGCCCCTGACTGAGCCCTAAGCCCTATGAGCCCTGATCCCTGGGCTCTCAGCCCTAAACCCAAACCCCTAAGCCCCAAGCCCTAAGCCCTGCACCCTAAGCCCCCAGCTTGAAGCCAGAATGCCTAACTCTTTAGGCCCTGAGCCCCCTTAGCCCTGAGCCCTAAGCCCAAAACTCAAACCTCTAAGCCCGAACCCCTAAGGTCTAAGCCTAAAACCCAAGGGCCCAAGCCCTATGCCCTATGCCCTTAACACCTACGCCATAAGCCCTGGGCATTAAGCCCTAGCCCCTAAACCCTGTCCTGAGCCAGAGCCCCCAAGCCCGAAGCGTAGAACCCAAACCACTGCAGCCTCAGCTCTAAGCCGTTAGCCTTGATTCCTTACCCCAGAATCTTCAACGTCGAATTTCCAACCGCTGAAGCCTGAGCCGTAGGCCCCAAGCCCCGAGCCGCAACTCCTTACCCTACGGCCTAAGCTCGCAACCCCCAAACCCCAGACCCTGATACGGAGCCCTAAGCCCGATGCCTTATGCCCTCAGCCCTGAGCCCTGATCACTAAACCCTGAAACCTAACCCCAAAGCCCCAACTCCTGAACCCTAATACCGACGCCCCATGCCCTGACCGCGAAGCCCAAAGCCCTGAACCCTCAGAGGTAAGCCCAACCCCCCGGCCCTAAGCCCTCACCGCTGAACCCTAAGCCCTAGGCCCTAAGCCCGATGCCCTAAACCCGAAACGATAAGCTATGAACCCAAAGCCCTGTCCCCATGAACCCTAAGCCCTGCGGCCTCGGCCCTAGACCCTGATGCCTAAGACCCATGGCCTAAGCCCTAAGCCCAAAGCCTTAAAACCTAAAGCCCTGAACCCGAAGCCCTAAACCGTAGGCCCTAATGCTGAAGCCCTACGCCCTACGCCCTAAATCCTAACACAGCCTAAACCTTCAAACCTCACGCATTAACCCCCTAAGCCCTAAGCCCAAAATCTCCCTGGCCCCTTAAGCCTTAATCCCTGAACCCGAAGCCCTAGGCCCTAAGCCTTACCGCCCCCCCAAGCCCGAACCCCTGATGCCTAAGCCCTCAATCACTTTTCCCTGTTCATATACCCCCCCTAGGCGACTGGGAGCCAACCCAGGTCCATGCGGGCCCCCCCACCATCCCTGGTAAAAAACAATACAACACACGCTCTGCCCCCACTATCCCTTGTAACAAACAATACAAAACACACTCTGACTCCAAATTCAGAGCATGCGCAGCGAACCCGATGCGGCCTCCCTCCACAATCCCTGCAACAAAAAACAATACAGAGTACACTTGGCGGCGGCGGCGGGGGTGGCGGTGGCGCGGGCGGCGGCGGCGGCGGGGGCGGCGGCGGCGGCGGCGGCAGCGATGGCGGCAGCGACTGCCGCGGCAGCGGCTGCGGCGGCGGCGATTTGACAGTGGGGGCGGCGGCGGCGGCGGCGGCCAGCGCGATGGCGGCGGCAGCGGCGGACAGCGGCGGCGGCTGCGGCGGCGCGGCGCTGGCGGCGGCGGCGGGCGGCGGCGGCGGCGGCGGAGGTGGCGGCGGCGGCGGCGGACTGGCCCCCAGTAGCTGGCCATCCAAAGACGACTGCTGCATATGCTGCGGCTTGGGCCAGGTTCGGGTGCTACGTATGTGTTGGGAGGGCGTGGGAGTG
>CAUYUJ010014437.1:227500-250000 GCA_963575745.1 Prorocentrum cordatum | reverse complement strand
CTTACATCCTCGCCAGCATCTTCGTCAGTACCTCCGCCAGCATCTTCGCCAGCGCAGCCAGGAGCACCGACGCTAGCGCAGGCGAAGGACGCTGGTGCTGCCGCTGCGAAGGCGGCGACGTCTGGCTGCGGCTGAGAGCTGCGAAGCAGCAAGGCGGTAGAGCTCTACGGGTTCGCGTCCTCGGCCTTGAACAGTCTAAGGGGGAGGCTGGGGAGGTACTCTGAAGCGAACGGGGGTCTGGCAAATGTATCTGGAGGGAACGAGTGTTGCCCAGGCCGTGGAGCGGAGAACCTGAAGCCGACGGGGGCGCCGGTGGCGGCCTGGAGGGCATTCTCGCCAGCGCAGTTGAGAGCCTCGGTGCCAGCATCCTCGTCAGCACTGCCTCGATCACGAGCGTCCCCCATCTTCGCCAGCGCTGCCGAGACCGCTGAAGGGGCCGCATCCTCGGCAGCAGAGCTCGGATCTACGGCGGCTGCAGCCTTGTCGGCGCCCTCCTCCGCCCTCTGCAACACCGACGCGTCCGGCGGTTGCAATGAAGGGAGGAAAAAACACCCGGACCCAGTAATTGGCGTTTGCTGGACGGCCCTAGCGTTTACTAGTCAGCCCTGCCCTGTTCGATTCCTGCTGCGGGCGCGTTTGCTGAACGGCTTCGCGTGTCGGGGTGATTGTTCTGGGGGTAGACTTTCTGCCCTCTATGCAAGGCCGACGCCTCTCCCCGTGCCACTCCTTCCTGCGGGCTGGGCACTCCGCCCGCAGCAGCGGGCCATGCCCACCGATTCCCCGCTGCGGGCAGGCCGCCCGCGGGCAGTCTGCGTCTCGGTGGGGGCGGCGCTCCCACGCTCGGCGCAGCTCCCTTGCCTCCTCCGTGCGAGGCTGAGGGTGGCCACAGGCATTCCTGCATTGATGCTCTCTTTGTTGACTCGCCGCGTAGAGAGGCTCCCACAGTTCGCGTCGGCGCTTGGGGCCCCACGGCTCGCGTCGAGAGAGGGCCCCCCGACTCCGGCACGGTGTCCGTCTTGTGCGGCAGTCCCAACGATCCCCAGCACCTTTCACGTTGTCGCTGCATGCCTCCTCGGGCAGTAATGCTTCGTCTGTCACCCCACCCGACGACGCCCACCCCGACGCCCTGCCCGACGGCCTCCCTCTGCTCCCTCTGGCTGCCCTTCTCAGCGGCCTCCACTACGTACGCCCGACCCAACGCCCCTCCCGGCGGTGCCAGCTCCACTGGTCCCGCCGAGGAGGCTGCTTCTCCCCGCCTGCCGCCCGCCTCTCGCCCCACTAGCGGGCGGGGCCGGCGCGCGCGGCGCTAGGCCCACGTCCGCGCTGTCTTCCTCCTCGGCAGGTTGTCGATACTTACCATCCCGGTGGACAGCCCTACGGACACGACTCCGCCGCCGACCGCAGGCCCGCGGTCATCAGCGCGTGGCCTGCAAGCAGCCGCGGGGTAACGTCCCGCGCGCTGCCGCTGCATGGTGCTTCTCTCGCGCCGCCACCACCAGCCCTTGCCCCTCCGACTGCCGGCCCAGCGGCGGGGTCGCGCCTCGCCGACATGCCATCGTCCTCTTCCTCCTCCTCCTCCTCCTCCTCCTCCTCCTCCTCCTCCTACTCCTCCTACTCCTCCTCTGCCTCCTCCTCCTCCTCCTCCTCCTCCTCCTCCTCCTCCCTCCTCCTCCTCCTCCCTGGAGGCGCGCCCCGGCCGAGCTCGCTGGCCGGCCCCTCCGAGCCCTGCCCAGCTCCGCGCCGCCTAGCCGCGCAGGTCGTGGCTCGAGGGGGGAGCAGCAAAGGTGCTCCTGTCGTCCGTACGAGGTGGAGGTCCTGGGACTTCCTGGGGCGTGGTAAAACAGGGTTAGGATCGGGATAAATCGCTCCAGAGCGTTCCGGAGCGCTCTCAGAGCGTTCTGGAACGCTCTGGAGCGGCCGCGGTGCCCAATACATCCTCCAAACCCGCCGATTCTCAGAGATTTCGAGTTATCCCGATCCGATTTTGTCCCGATCTTCGCATCGTTTTACGTGGGAGTCTGATGCCCAGTGTTTCTGCGACAAGTACGGGATCGGCGACGGGAGAGTTGCAGCCACAGGCCCACATCCTTGGAATTGTGTGACAGGAGATTTTCTTGGACCACCGGAGCGTCTTCTAGTTTTCACCCGCCTGTGCCCTAAGCGGCCGCCCCATCGTGGGCATACAGGCTTGACCTTGACCTTGACCTTGAAGTGGAGATCCTGGCTGGCCAAAGGCCGCATTCACCCCAGCAGCGAGCATGCTACACCCGCCGATTTCTCCGCCGTCGCTCCTGGCGCCGAATGCATGCCTAATGGCATCCTCGGCATGCTCCCTCCCGCGCCGGTTCTTCTGTGGCTGGCGGCGGGGCTGCCTCCTCGCGGAAGCGGCCCGCCTCCCGCTTGGCCGGGGGGCGGGGGCGGCAGCTTTGGCGCCAGGCCCAGCTGTGCTGCTCTTCTGGCGCCAGGCCCTCGCCAGTTTTGGCATCTGTGCTGTGCCTTCCTTGCTACGCCATTGGCGATCACGGCACCTTGCCTTGCCGCCTTGCGTGTTCTCTGTTCCTTGCTACGCCATTGGCGAGCACGGCACCTTGCCTTGCCGCCTTGCTTGTTCTTTTGTGCTCGTGCTCGCCTCGGGGTTCTCCCCTGGCCCGCTCCTCCTGCGTCCACGGTCGTTTGGTCGTCGCTCGTGCTCCGGCTGTTACGTCGCCGCGCGGGCAGCCCAACGGTTGTGCGTGCACCCTCCTTGCTGTCCATGCCGGGATGGCTTAGGGCGTTCTCTGTGTCTTCCGCAGCTGTGCTGAGTTTTTTCCCACGGCTCTGCGTGCACCCTCCCCGCCATCCATGCCCGGATGGCTGATGCGGGCAGGTTTGCATCACAAGCAATGCTTGAGGGCTCGGCCGCCGCGCGCACTGCTTACGCTTTCTCCGTCTCGTCACTGCTCGTGATGCCGCTACCGCCAAACAACTGTGTGTGAGTCCCCGTGCGTGCGTGCGTGCGTGCGTGCGTGCGTGCGTGCGTGCGTGCGTGCGTGCGTGCGTGCGTGCGTGCGTGCGTGCGTGCGTGCGTGCGTGCGTGCGCGTGCGTGCGTGTGTGTGTGTGTGTGTGTGTGTGTGTGTGTGTGTCTGTGTGTGTGTCTGGATGGTTATGGCTGCCAGCGGTTGCAGGGCCCTAAGTAGTTTCTGGGTCATCGGGCGGGCTTAGACGCGCGCGCGCGTGGTTGCTGCTTGTGGACCTTTACGCCCAGTGGCCTCGCGCAGGGCCGCGACGCCCCCCCCCCCCCCCCACACAAAACGTGCTTGTGTGTGTGCGTCTGGACTGCAGGTTGACCTGCACGCGCCCGCCATCGCCCGCCAAGCCGCTGTCTCGCTGTGCGAGGTGTTGGGCGCTTCCTGGCACCATATGCCGCGCCTTGCGCGCAACGCAGCTGCAGGCTCGACATCCCTGCGGGGCCCTGGGTTCGGGGGCCACTGGACGCCGGTGCAGATGCGTTTCTCGGCCGTCTGCGACGCGGAAGGAGGAGGAGGAGGAGGAGGAGAGGAGGAGGAGGAGGAGGAGGAGGAGGATGAGGAGGAGGAGGAGGAGGACGAGGACGACGAGTGTGCGTGAGAGGAGGAGGACAGGAGAGGGTGGGAAGGAGGAAGGACGAAGTGTGTGTGTGTGTGTTTGTGTGTGTGCTGAAGTTTTGGCGCCAGCCCAGATCCTTTGCCCGGGAAGGGATGAGGGAGAGTTCGACGGGGACGTGGGACGGGCGCGATGATGGGGAGGGGGACGGCGACGGAGAGGGGGAAGGGAAGGAGGATGGGCCACCGTGCCGGGTCTGTAGGTCAGAGGCCCCCTGAATGCCTGTGGGAACATCTTGAGAGGCTTCTCGGAAGCCTTCTTGAGGCAGTTCTGGGGTGTTGTGGGGCCGCTTGGGGCTCCGGTCTCTTCGGGGCCTCTTGGGGACCTGCTGGCGGTTTCGAGGGTGGTCTTGGTGTAGAGGGCTCTCAATGTCAGTTCGTGTTTCCCCTCTTGGGCCCTTTTGGGGGCTCTCAGGGGCCCGATCGGGGGCCATCTCAGAGCGTCGGAAGCCCAGAGCGGCGAGAACGCTAACATCTTTCAAAAACCGATGGAAAATCAATGATGTTTGCCTCTTGGGGGCCTCTCGGGGGATCTCCTTAGGCATCTTGGCGGCCTCCTGGGCCGTCTTGATGCTACCTTTGGCGTCTTGGGGAGCCCTTGGACCGTCTCGGAGCGCCCATCGACCGTCCGTGGGACCTCCAGGGGCCATCTTGGGGGTCTGGGGGTCGTTTGGGGCTGGCTCAGCGTCAAGAGCTCACGCGACACACCGCGGGAATTTCGAAGATCGCTCGGGAAGATTTTGGGTCGGGGCCCTCAAGTCTCTTGAACGGGATCCCTTGAACACTGACATCTGACTGATGAGCCGTGGTTGACTCCAAAACGTCCTGAAGGCACGAATGTGGTTACTACTTGCGCGTCCTCTCTCAACGCACTCAGATTTTGGCGCTCATTTTGCGTACTATTAGTGCTGCTCCTGATCGCATTTGTTATCATATGTCCTCTCCCCATGCTGCAGATTCTCATGCCACGTGCAGAGACCTGGTCGCAGACGGGGCTCTGCTTATGGGAGCTCGAGTTGGCGCCAGGTGTTTTAAAGATGAGGGTTATTCAACATTTGCCCTAAGCCTCCACGGTGCCTATCCATGCTGTTTAACTATGTCGTGTTTGCTCGTCTTGTCCGCCCTGCAGTCTTCTCATCGTCTTTCTAACACTGGCGCAGACGACTGCGACTCAGTCGTCTACGAGATCGAGCTTGTGGGAGTTACAAGTATCACCGATGTGTTCGGCGATGGCGGTGTCATTCAAACTGTTGTGGACGACGGCGAGGAGTACGCCAGGCGTGGCCATGGGTGCCAGCTTAGTGGGCTGTATAAGGACCTGCCTGGTTCGAGTCATAGTTTGCTGCTTGGCATCATCGCAGGTCCTTCGCCGCACATGTCGTTGTGATTGATTCGCGCTGCAGATGCAGCCGCCCACTCGAGCTTGAATGTCGCGCTCCGTTTCTTTTTAGGAGGAGGAGGAGGAGGAGGAGGAGGAGGAGGAGGAGGAGGGGGAGGAGGGAGGAGGAGGAGGAGAGGAGAAGGAGGAGGAGAGGATGGAGGAGGAGGAGGAGGAGGAAGAGCGGAGGAGGAGGAGGAGGAGGAGGAGGGAGGAGAGAGAGAGAGAGAGAGAGGGGGAGGAGGAGGAGGAGGAGAGAGGAGAGAGGGGAGGAGGAGGAGGAGGAGATCTAGGAAGGAGGAGGACGAGGAGGAGGAGGAGGATCTATTCAAGCAATCACGCATTGGTTTCTTGCTGTGTGATCCCTGCATGCCCCTGGGTGGTCTTGAAGCGTCTAACCACGGTGCCGACGCGTCTCCCTGTCAGAGTCACCGGCCGTGGCGTGTGTCGACGCAGCCGAGACGACGTATGATGTTCGTGGATGTCGTTGTAAGTCGGGCCTGTCCCTCTACACGGGGGATTGCTCAACCATACCAAAAAAAGTCAGGGGACTATTTTTTCAGTAGTTCGGAGTATTTGGAGGGTATGTTTGAGTATTTTTTATGTTTCATCCAAAATCCCCTTGTAGGGGGACAGGCCCGACTTAAATGTAGTCCAGCCTTTGCGACCCACTAAGGCGTTGGAAGCATGACCACCTGGGGCTCAGCTGAGCTCTGATTTCAGGCCGTTTCTTTGGTCTAGGTCATGGAAACCGTTCGTTATCCAGTGCTCCTTCTGGCATCACGACGACTGCATGGTAGTCTCAACCCTCCAGTCGTGTGTCAACCTCCTGCTTCGCAGGGCCTGCAGCAAACTCGCCACCGTGCCAGCGAAGCGCTTTGTGCGGCGACCCTTCGAGTACCGCCAAGAAGGCCGCGACATGTGGCACCTCTCGTTCAGACTTCTTGGGGGACTCTCATGTGGCTTACTTGGGACACCCTTGGGCTGTCTTGGGCTCCTGTAGGGAAGTCTTGGAGGATCCTCGCGGCCCTGTTCGGTAGTCTCTGAGCACCCTCCGGCCGTCCCTGGCGCCTTTTTATATGCCGAGGTGCTTGTTATTTTGTTTGGTTTGTGCCACCGCGTCCCCGCGCGTTCAGGCAGCATCGTCGTCTTCCGTGGTCGCAATTCGTTTGCATATCTATCTATACATGTGTACATATATATTTATATATGAATGAGTGTGTGTACGTATACTTCTATGTGTTAGATTGCTTGTGTGTATGTGTGTGCGTGTGTCTGTGTCTGGATGTGTGCATGTGTTTTTGTGCGCATGCGTGGGTGCGTGCGTGGGTGCGTGGGCGTGGGCGTGGGCGTGGGCGTGCGCGTGCGCGTGCGCGTGCGCGTGCGCGTGCGCGTGCATGCGTGCGTGCGTGCGTGCGTGCGTGCATGCGTGCGCGCGTGCGCGCGCGTGTGTGTGTGTGTGTGTGTGTGCTGTGTGTGTGCTTGTGTGTGTGCTTGTGTGTGCGTGTGTTCGGTGCTGTGCTGCGCTGCGCTGTGCTGTGCTGTGCTGTGCTGTGCTGTGCTGTGCTGTGCTGTGTGCGTGCCTATGCGTTCTCGCACCCCTGTCGCCTACCCTCACGCACAGCGCCTGGGCGCCGCCCTCGAGGGAGAGAACCCCCAGGGTGGGGCAGGCCGCCCAAGGCTGGCAGCGAGGTGCAGGTCGGCTACGAGCTGGCGAGCTGCGAGGGCCAGGCCCCCGCTCGCCGCCCTGCGCCCTCCAGCGCGCCGGGGCGCCGCACGAGGCCTCCGGCTCCCCTGTGCCTCGCTCCTCCTCCTCCTCCTCCTCCTCCTCCTCCTCCTCCTCCTCCTCCTCCTCCTCCTCCTCCCCCTCTTCGTCCTCCTCCTCCCCCTGTCCTCTCCTGCTCCTCCTCCTCCTCCTCCTCCTCCTCCTCCTCCTCCTCCTCCTCCTCCTCCTCCTCCTCCTCCTCCTCCTCCTCCTCCTCCTCCCCCTCCTCCTGGGTGGGGTGGGGTGAGGGGTCGAGGGTTGCAGGAGGAAGGGCGCCCCCTTCTGGGGCCCTGAGAGTGCGTGGCATTCGGGTGCTCATTTCGGGGGCCCAGCTGGGGGCCCACCCCCAGACCT
Source organism: Prorocentrum cordatum (assembly GCA_963575745.1). Taxonomy (NCBI): domain Eukaryota; class Dinophyceae; order Prorocentrales; family Prorocentraceae; genus Prorocentrum; species Prorocentrum cordatum. The sequence goes on along the minus strand of CAUYUJ010014437.1, from coordinate 242,882 downwards.
CCTCGGTCTCCTCCCTCGATCCTCGATGCTCGACGCCTCGATTCTCGATTCTGGTGCAGGGAGGCGCGCCTTGCACTCCTCCTCCAGCCTCTCCAAGCCGTCGGTCTGCCTCACCTTTAGGGAGCAGACAGCATCCACCCTCATACTATATGCACCCCGACACGAGACGCCATGTAGTAGACGCACCCAACGAGGGAATCGAGCCAGGCAGGGCCTCTTTTTGTAAAACGCCCAGGGCCGTTCAGCAAATGCTGGTGGTCGGGGTCGGGGTGGTCTTTCCTCTGAACCTCCTCGTGCTGCAGCAGCTCGTGGGGCCGCGTGTGCAGGGGCGCACAGGCCGGCCGAGGCTGGGAAGCGCACCACAACGACGACGACGACGAACACGACGACGTTGACGGAAACCTGAAGCTGCTCTCGCCCCCACTAACCATCCACAGACCCCCTCGAGTAATGACAAGAATCACGACGCACGGCTTGCCGCTGTCATTGGGGGCCTCTGCCGGGCCTCGGAGCCGTGAAGAAGCGGCTCAGGATGAAGAGCTGGTCCCGCAACCCCAGCGTGGGTGTTCAGGGTTGAACGCCGCCCAGAATCGGCAGATGTCGAGAGTCAGGAGGGGAAAACACACAGACACAATGAATCGTCGATTCCCAGGAAAATATGGGAAATGATACCGGAGAAAAGCCCCAATCAGAATCTTTTTAGGACTGCAGGGCTATAGGGCTATATGGGATAAAGGGCCATTGGGCTATAGGGTAATAGAGCTACATGGCTACAGGGCTATAGGGCTATAGGGTATAGGCGTATAGGGCTATAGAGCTATTGAGCTATACGGCTATAGGGCTATAGGGCTATTGAGCTATAGGGCTATAGGGCTATACAGCTATAGAGCTGTAGGGCTATAGGGCTATAAGGCTATAAGGCTATTGGGCTACAGGGCTATAGGGCTATAGGGCTATAGCGCTATAGGGCACCCCCGCGCACCAGGGCACCCCCGGGCACGCAAGGGCACACGGGCACCCGGGCACCCGGGCACCCGGGCACCCAGGCACCCCCGGGCACCCGGGCACCTGGGCGTGCAGCGAAAATCGGCGGCAAACCTAACCTAACCATATGAATCCGCTAGGACCCCTACAGAGGCAAGCTCTGATTGGGGAAATATGGGAAGTGGGGGGAAGACAAAAGCACAGGAAATATGGGGAAATATGGGGAATCTTGTCATTTGTGTATTTATTTGTGTGTCCCAGGGCCCCTTTAAAATCAACGCTCACGACATCGCGACGCGAACTAGTCGTAGGCATTGTTGCTTTTTGGCCGCGGCGGCGTTGCCCCTCTTTGCGGCGCCATCCGGCCATCGTGCACCTCCGGTTGTCGGGCCGTTCCTCAGATCTAGGTCGGGGCGCCTGTTTCCGGCACGCCCTTCATGCTTCGTGCCCCCATGTGGAGCTCCACCGAGGACGGTATTGCCATCTGCGGTGCGCGGTACAAGGGGTAGTGGCCTCGTGAGGGATGGTGGTGCCCGCGCGCGTGTGTCTGCGAAGAGGACATGATACGGCCGCAGGTTTGCCGATCGCGTCTTGGACCCAAGGCGCCGCTGACAAAACAGTGACTGCGACGAGGGGGGTGGGCCTTCCTAGAATGGTACAGGATCCCTGCCAGACAGCACTTCGCATTCTGCCACGCCTCGGCGTGCCAGTGGGCACGGCGGCGAACGTGTGCACACGAGCGGTCCCCTCGCAGCCATGCGCCGCCCACCGCGCCATTCGGCAGGGCCGCGCCTGTCCGCGCTTCCGCTCCCGAGGCAGCTCGCGCACCTGCCATGCTTCTGCCGCCAGGGCGCTGGAGTGAGGACCACTTCGGGCTTTGGAGGGGCTCTGGTCTGCGGGCCGCTCCTCAGACCTGGAGGAGGAGGAGGAGGAGGAGGAGGAGGAGGAAGAGGAGGGACCGCGTTGGGTTCGGAGAGGGGCTCGCTGCTCCCTGCGCCAGCTCGTGGCTGCCCGCCTGGCCCTCGTGCACCCGAGCCCTTCGGGTGCCGACGCGGGGCTCCGCACCGCATCTAGCGTTCCGGATTGCTCACCGAGCGCGCCCCGCTGCTCGCAGAGCGTCGGTGGTGGACAGAACCCCCAACAGTGACACGTCGATTAGTGAATTGTCCGTTTTCGGTTCTCGAGAGGGCGCCGTGGCCGTTATTTTCCAGGCTTGCGCCCGCCAGGCTTGGGCCTCAGGTCGTTTTCACTAAACCATGTTTTACTAAAGCGGGGTCTGTCCATCCCCGAGAGTGTTCGCATCGATGCAGAGGATCGTAGTTCTCGGGGGTCCCCGAACGGGGTGGTGACCACACCGTGCGGTGAGTCGGTGGGGATTCGGGGTCACCGCACGGTTCTGGGACCCGCGTCGTTCTCCGAGGACGTCTCGGGCGACAGGGGCCTCCTGGGTCCCAAGTCCGTGCGGTGACGGACCGTGCGGTGAGGTCTCTTGGGATTCCGAGGTCACCGCACGGTCTGTCACCGCACCGTGTCGGGACTCCAAAATATCCCCCGCGGCGGATCCAGGCCAGTTGCGAGCAGTCGCTCTGCGGGAATGGTAGAATGCGCTCGTCTCCCTGCAGCAGCTTGACTGCACGAGTGCGCCGGCGGCAGCGCCGCGATCCAGCCAGGGGAAGCTCAGGGGCTACGATCGGGCGGATTCACTATCGGGGCCCTACCGCCGATGTATCGGCGATTCATCGCCGAGTCCAGGTCGGTGTGTCCCCCCCCAATGCCAGTCCTCTGGTAGTTCCCGGGTCATAACTCGAGCCTCTGGCGGCGTTTCGGGACGGTCCAGGGACCCTCGGAACGCCCTCGGCGAGGCGCAGCCGCTGGAAGACACCCCGAGGCTGGAGAACCGCCGATCATGAACGAAATCGTCCGACAACCTCGAAGACCTCGAAAGCCTCGAAAACCTCAGAACCTCGAAGCCCTCCGAGCCCTCGAGGACCTCGAAGCAGCCCGAAAACTCTGAACACCTGGAAGCCGTCGAAAGTTCTGACAACCTCGAAAGCCTCGAAAGCCTCGAGACCTGTGCCCCCCGAAGTCCTATGCCCGCCCTCAGCGGCCCCCCGTGGGGGCGAGCGCGCAGAGGCCGCGCGCTCGCCGGCGGCTCGCGCAGGGCGCCGCGCGCGCGCCGTTCGTGGCTCTCCGGGGGCCTCCCGCGCCCAGCGACGGGCGCCACCGTGGGGCGGGCCGCGCTCCTCCCGCGGGCCTGCCCTCGGGCGCCTCGCGCCTCCACCTCCTCCTCCCTCCTCCTCCTCCTCCTCCTCCTCACCTCCTCCTCCTCCCTCCTCCTCCCTCCTCCTCCTCCTCCTCTCCTCCTCCTCCTCCTCCTCCTCCCTCCTCCTCCTCCTCCTCCTCCTCCTCCTCCTCCCTCCTCCTCCTCCTCCTCCTCCTCCTCCTCCTCCTCCTCTCCTCCTCCTCCTCCTCCTCCTCCTCCTCCTCCTCCTCCTCCTCCTCCTCCTCCTCTCCTCCTCCTCCTCCTCCTCCTCCTCCTCCTCCTCCTCCTCCTCCTCCTCCTCCTCCTCCTCCTCTCCTCCTCCTCCTCCCCTCCTCCTCCTCATCCTCCTCCATCCTCCTCCTCCTCCTCCTCCTCCTCCTCCTCCTCCTCCTCCTCCTCCTCTTCCTCCCGCCCTCCTTCTCCTCCTCCTCCCCACCTCCTCCTCCTCCTCCCTCCTCCTCCTCCTCCTCCTCCTCCTCCTCCTCCTCCTCCTCCTCCTCTCCTCCTCCTCCTCTCCTCCTCCTCCTCCTCCTCCTCCTCCTCCTCCTCCTCCTCCTCCTCCTCCCTCCTCCTCCTCCTCCTCCTCCTCCTCCTCCTCCTCCTCCTCCTCCTCCTCCTCCTCCCTCCTCCTCCTCCTCCTCCTCCTTCCTCCTTGTCCTCCCCTCCTCCTCCTCCTCCTCCTCCTCCTCCTCCTCCAGAGCCGTGCGGCGTCCGTGCGCCCTCGAGGAAGTCAGCACGGCATAAACACACCGCCGATGCATCGTCGATGTGTATCGTCGATGCGCGCGTCCGCCGGAGCCTCGCGGCATCCATGTGCCACCGAAAAGGCAAACATGTCGGGCGTGTCCCTCTACAGACTCTACAGGAAGAGTGTATTCAGAAGTGTACAGAAAATCTGGGAACAACGTTTTGGACAACTTTTGTAAATGTTTGCGCAATGCTCGACTACTTTGGATCTTTCAAGCAAAATGCGTCGGTAGGGGTGCATTGCCGTTTAATTCTAGGCCTCCTAGAAAACAAGCCCGGCACACAGTCTCGAAGAAGCAAGCACGGCACAAACACGCACGCGGTGCAGAGTCAGATTTTCTCCACGCCGACGTCGCCGATGCGTCGCTGGCGCCGCCGATGCATCGCCGATGCGTCGCCGACGCATCGCCGACGCATCGTCGATGCGGCGCGATCCTCCGACCCCATCTGCTCGGACCGAATTTGGGGACCTCTATAACGATTCCGTCGACCATTTGATGAAGAAACCCTCCTCCCGAGAAGCTGGGCCAGCGTTTCTTGACCCGCTCGCCGGAGAGTTGGCCCAGCTCCTGGAGCGCGCTCGCCCCTCGAAGAAGCCGACACGGCGTAAACATTCTAGGCTTAAGTCGGGCACTTTCCTCTACAGGAGGAATATTCAAAAATGATTGAACATACTCTGGGGGCTATTTTTCCCAACCATCCTGTGGTGTTGGGTCCTCGTTTTGAAGAGACGGCTCCTCCTCCTCCTCTCCTCCTGCTCCCCCTCCCTCCTCCCCCTCCTCCCTCCTCCCTGCGTTTCGCCCACCCAGTACAGCGTTTCGTGGCCCGATAAGGGGGCTCCACCGAAGGTCCCAGTGGCACCGCCCGCATGCGTCAGCCACCACCCAGCACAGTCCTTGCTCCCCGCGTTTCACCTACCCAGTACAGCGCTTCGTGGCCCCATAAGGGCGCTCCACCGAAGGTCCCAGTGGCACCGCCCGCATGCGTTAGCCACCACCCAGCACAGCTCTTGCTCCCTGCGCTTCACCCCCTCAGTACAGCGTTTCGTGGTCCCATAGGGAGTCTCCATCGTGGCACCGCCCGCATGCGTCAGCCACCACCCAGCACAGCCCTTGCTCTCTGCGTTTCGCCCACCCAGTACAGCGCTTCGTGGCCCCGTAAAGGCGCCCCACCGAAGGGCCCAGTGGCAATGCCCGCATGCGTCAGCCACCACCCAGCACAGCCCTTGCTCCCTGCTTTTCGCCCACCCAGTGCAGCGTCTCGTGGCCACATAGGGGGCTCCACCGCGCCCGCATGCGTCAACCACCACCCAGCACAACCCTTTCTCCCTGCGTTTCGCCCACCCACTACAGCGTTTCGTGGCCCCATAGGGAGCTCCACCGAAGGTCCCAGTGGCACCGCCCGCATGCGTCAGCCACCACCCTGCACAGCCCTTGCTCTCTGCGTTTCGCCCACCCGGTACAGCGTTTCGTGGCCCCATAGGGAGCCCCACCGAAGGTCCTTGTGGGACCGCCCGCATGCGTCAGCCACCACCCAGCACAGCTCTTTCTCCCTGCGTTTCACCCACTCCGTACAGCGAGCTCCACCGAAGACCCCAGTAGGGCCGCCCACAGCGTTAACCACCACCCAGCACAGCCCTTGCTCCCTGCGTTTCGCCCACTCATTACAACGTTTCGTGGTCCCATAGGGAGCTCCACCGAGGGCCCTACTGGCATCGCCCGCATGCGTCAGCCACCACCCAGCGCAGCGCTTCGTGGCCCCATACGGGGCTCCACCGAAGGTCCCAGTGGGACCGTCCGCATGCGTCAGCTACCACCCAGTACAGCGCTTCGTGGCCCCATCGGGAACCCCACCGATGGTCCCAGTGGGACCGCCCGCATGCGTCAGCTACCACCCTGGCCCCATAGGAAACTCCACCGATGGTCCCAATGGGACCGCCCGAATGCGTCAGCCACCATCCAGTACATCCTTTCGTGGCACTATAGGGAGCTCCACAGACAGACCCCGTTTGCGCCGCCCGCGTGCGTCGTCCACCACCCAGTACTCAATTTCGTGGCCCCACTGATTGGGTGCTCCACCGAAGGTCCCAGTGGCACCGCCCGCATGCGCCCCCCCACCAGGTAAAGCGTTTCGTGGCCCCGTAGGGAGCTCCAGTGGTCCGCCCGCATGCGACCCCCCACCCGGTACAGCGTTTCGTGAGCCCACAGGGAGCTCTACCGAAGGCCCCAGTGGCACCGCCCGCATGCGCCCCCCCCTCCCAGTACAGCGCTTCGTGGCCCCATATGGGGGCCCCACCGAAGCCCCCACTGGCACGCATGCGTCGGCCACTACCCAGTACAGCGTTTCGTGGCACCGTAGGGGGCTCCACAGAAAGACCCCAGTGGCACAGCCCGCGTGCGTCTTCCCAAACCAGTACAGCGCTTCGTGGCCTCATCGGAAGTTCCAGCGAAGGGCACCGCCCGCCAGCGTCCGCCACGCCCAGTACAGCGTCTCGTGGCCCATAGGGAGCCCACCGAATGCCCCAGTGGCACCGCCCGCATGTGTCTCCCCCACCCATTTCGGCACGTCCCTCACGTGTTGCGTGGCCCTATAGGAAGCTCCACCGCAAGCGGCACGCACAACGCATTACTCACAACTGCATATGGTTGGGTCGTTCACCAGGATAATTTGTTTAAAGTTGTTTTTGACAATTTGTGGGATTTTGTTTGAGTTTTCATTTTTCGCCCAATATCCCCGACTTAATTCTAGGCCTTCTAGATGGGGTCGGAGTAGATGGGGTCGGAGGGTCGCGCCGCATCGCCGCTGCACCGGCGACGCGGCGCGATGCAGAGCCCTATGTTCTCCACGCCGACGTCGCCGACGCATCGCCGATGCATCGCCGATGCATCGCCGATGCGGCGCGATCTTCCGACCGCATCTGCTCGGACCCCATTTGGGAGGCCTCTCAACATACAGTCGAGCAGGGCTGGACTTAAACGGTGTTTTTGGCGATTTCGTGGGCCGTTTTCGTTTCGACTTCGTCTTGCGGCAAAGGCGGATTCGAGACAAAAGCGAGGGAAAACGAAAACAAAACGAAAACGAAAAACACCGTTTAGGTTCAGCCCTGCAGTCGAGCATTTTATTCAGAAGCTTGCTCCCGCAAAGCTGGGTCAGCGTTTCTTGACCAGCTTGCCGGGGCGCTGGCGCAGTTTATGGAGCGCGTTCGCCCCTCCAGCGTTATCACCATCGCTGCCTGGCCTGGGCGTGCCTTCAGAAGCCTCTTTGAGAGCTGGTCCAGGTTTTGGAAGTGACAATTTTCCTGGTCGTATTTTTGGCTGTGAACCGGGAGATGCCAGGCCAGGCTGTGAACCGACCCCATCTGATCGGACCCCATTTTGGGGGGCCTCGAACAAATTTTTCGACCATTTGATTCAGAAACCCTCCTCCCGAGAAGCTGGGCCAGCGTTTCCTTGACCAACCTGCCGGAGCGCCTGCACAGCTTCTGGAGCGCGCTCGCCCATCCAGCGTCACCACGACCGCTGCTTGGCCCAGGCGTGTCTTCAGGAACCTCTGGAAAGCTGGCCCAGGTTTTTGAAGTGATGATTCTCTTGGTCGCTTTTTTGGCTGTCAGCCAGAAGAGGCCAGGTCCATACGGAGTGAGTCCATACGGAGTGCTCGGTGTCTGGCTGGGCGTACTCCGTCTCGACTCGGGCCCTCCTGATCAGATGCTGACTCCTCCTCCTCCTCCTCCTCCTCCTTCTCCTCCTCCTCCTCTGGCCTTCTTCTGTCTGGACCTAGCCTCTCCTGAATCAACTTCTGACGGTCCGCGCGGATTTCTTGGGTCTGCGCTGGGCCACCCTCCCCGGCGCGCGGAGCGCGCCAGGGGCGGCGCCGGAGGTGCCGGCATCACCGAACGCGTTCCACTACTCGCAAAGTGCCTACTTGCAAACGTCCTGACAAAAACATGTCTTCCATAATGGAATTAAGCGTATATTCCCCGCGGCGGATCCAGGCCATTTGCGAGTAGCTACGTTGCGAGTAGTGGAACGCGCTTGTCGACGCCAGAAGGGTCCAGCGCAGCTCCAAGCAATCTGCGCGGACCGTCGGTCGTGTATGTTGTTGCAGTTTTCCTTCCACCATGCCCAGCCAACTACGGTGAGGGCATTGAACAAGGAGCCATTGGATAAGGAACCATCCGTAGCCATTTTCGCTCAAGCCGTTTGGCTTCGAGCTTACACTGTCTTGGCCGACCCCCTCCCGCGCCGCACCGCGCCGCCTCGATCCTTGCGTTCGATGGCGCTCCCGAAGCTCGTCGCGCTGGCCTTGCTGCTCGTCCAGGGAGCGGCCTCCGGCGAGGCCCCGGCGGGCGCGTGCGAGGCCGCAGGCGGGTGTGAAGACGCCGCGCTCCTGCAGCAGCGCTCCAGCAGTTTCGAGGTGTGCCCAGGTCACGGATGCGCTCAGGCGTGTGAGGACCGGAATGACCCGATTTACCCGATTTATTTAGATGACGTAGGTGGATTTCGCTGTCATTTCAACCGCTGCGAGTGTTGGGTTCTGCGTTCTTCAACGCCAACCTGGGGCCGTCCATCCTCAGGGTGCCTGTGCGCATGAGCAGCCGCCTGATTGGCTACGGTCTCGGCGGTTGCGCAATGCATGTACAATCTTCGGCATGGGTGTTCAGCTGGTAGTTGCGGCATTTAAAAAAGTGCATCGCGTGTTGGGAGGCCCCCGCATGTTGACGTCCAACCGCGTAGCCGCGTTTTGCGTTACCAGTTTGTCTCTTAGTTGCCGCGCGCCCAGCAGGTCGCGGCAGGTTTTGCCCCGGCCGCGCACGTTCTGCCGCAGATTTCGCGGAAAGACAGAGCGAGGCAAAACAAAACATTGGATGAGGAAGCCAGGGTCTGGAAGCTGGTGGAACGCCAATCGTGGATCGGCTGAGGATATCATCGCCGCCCTCGTCAGATAAGGGACCCTCCAGGGTCTAAAGCCTCATAGGCACATTCCTTAACGAACGCCTCCACCGTATTGTAGACACATGCAGTGGGGATGCGAACCAAGAAACCGTATGGTTTCGTCAGTGTGCCCTGGGCGTCTTCGTTTCTGGCGGTGCGCGGTGGCTTTCCCCGTTCGTTGAGGAAGGGCTGCGCCTGTCGCACCTCGTGCGATTCCTGATCGCGCACAGGATGAGAAACTTCTCGTGCCAGGGTGCCCTGGGTTTCTCTGGTTGGAGCCCCTTTTGTCTTTATATATATATAAAGAAAAAACGCACCGTGGGCAAGTCACCTGTTGGATTTTCGGGGCTGGGTTTCTTGCGGCCGCGCCCCCACTTTACGATAAGCAATCGCGCTTTCAGAAGTAGGGTTTCTGTTTTGAAAATGGGCCCCCGAGGTGCTCCAGGGTCCCCGTGGGCCCCCAGGGCCGTCGGGGGAGAAGACATTTGAGCAGGGCACCCGCTGGCAGGCCAGCTTCCTACATGAGGCGCCTACGGCATCAGTCAATATGCCAGTCTCTTCGCTCGCCTGCCCGCTCGCCGATCGGTCGCATTTCCATTGACGTTGCTGTGCCAGGTGTCCGCGCAACCCCCCCCTGGCTCAGCGGTGCGCGCTAGGGCCTCCGCGCGGGCCTGCTGCAGTGCAGAGCGCCATGACCAAGCCGCCTAACGACGAAGGCCTGGTCTTCGAGACGTCCGAGGATGTCGAGGTCTGGCGGCGCCCATCAGGGGGTGGCGCGAGGGGGGCGGTTTACTCAGAAGGTGGAGGGGCTTTTGAGAAGGCAGGGGTCTGCGTGCACATGGTTCGATTCTAATTATTCGTAAGCTCTTTGATTTTCCTGGGGGGCAAGATCCTGTCATTTCTAATTGTTCTATCCCGGGCCTCTTCCTGGCCACATGGGGCCAGGAGTAATTAGAAACGAAGGCACTTAGAAATGAACGCGATTAGAAATGAACGACGTGTAGAATTCCACAGGGCCTCCGAAGTAGCCTTCTTGGAAGCTGGGCGGGCCTCCAAGAAAAAAACCCCTGCCTACTCCGAAGCCTCGCCGCCCCCTTAGACGGCCGTCCCCCTCGCGGCACCCCTGCCTTGGGCGCCGCCGAGAGGTACTTCCCACGTTTGACGCCCTGGGTTTGAAGGAGGACCTGCTTCGGGGCGTCTACGCCTACGGCTTCGAGAGGCCCTCCGCGGTGCAGCAGCGCGCAGTTCTCCCCATCCTGAAGGGCCGCGACGTGATCGTGCAGTCGCAGAGCGGCACCGGGAAAACGTGCGTGTTCTGCCTGGGGGCGCTGCAGACCGTAGACACGAAGGAACGCGACCCGCAGGTGCTCTTCCTCTCGCCCACGCGAGAGCTCGCGGAGCTCAGGGGCAACGTCCTGGGATCGACCCCCCCAAGCTCCCGTTGATCGCGGGTAGGGGCCCGATGGTTCGGATGCAACTCCTGGGAGGTAAAGTTCTGATTTTGCCCCGGTCCGAAATCCTGTTCACTCCGGCTTAATACTGTTTCATCCGGTTTGATCCCGCTCAATTCCGCTTCGTCCAGCCTGATCCCGCTTTTTCCGAGGCCCACTCTGGCGTAACAGCCTCCCATTGGGGCTTACAGTCGGCCAAGATTAGTAGGTCGACCCTGCCAAACCATTGTGTCCTGTGTGTTCGCGGCACATGCCTTCCACATTCTCGTGGCACTGTGGCCCTCGGAAGGGTCTTGTGTCCTCTCGCGTGTCCTCTCCAATCAAGTCCGATTGTAATCCTCCTTGACCATTCCGGCGGACACCTCCCGGCACAGTCAACCCGCACAGTAAGGGTAGGCAGCACTCCCAAGGGTACCCTTGCATCCTTGCCTTCTCGGCCCATCCTTGGCCAGTTTGGGTGGCCGCGCCCCGCTCGGAAAGCTTCGAAATGGGCGCCCAATCGCAGGCCTAGAGGTTGACACCAACACCAAGATCGGCGGTGTGCCTCCACCGAGGGAGGACGATCCCGATCTCGGCGATGGTGGTAATGTTTTGGCTTCCAGGGTGGCCGAACGATTGCCACCAGCACCGAAATCTAGGATCACCTTCCCCCTGTGGAGGCACCCCCCTGGACTGGTGTTGGTGCCAATCTCCATCAGAGCGTGAATTACCTACCCCGCTTTCGCTTCCAGGCAAAACCAAGTCATACCACGCGCCTCCTCGTCCAGCGGCCTGACCGTAGTTTGGCATCGCTTGGTATCTCTTGGAAGCGAGGGTGGTCAAAAGCGAGGTAGGTTTGTTTTCCCCCCATTCCAGGCCTCCAATCCAACGCCCTTTGCATCCTCATCGCGCCTCCTTGCTGCGCGGGCCGCCTCCGAACGCTGGCCCGCCCGGCCCAGGGACGGCACGGCCTCGCCGGCGGGGCCCGACGGCCCAGGCGCTTTACGCAGGGGCCGCTGCGGCTTCGGCCGGGGCGGCCCGCTGCTGCTCGGGCCCTCCCGCGGTGAGGCCTCGCGCCCTCCTCGTGCGTCCAGCCTCGTTCGGTGCGGGGCTGGGCCTAAACGGTGTTTTGGCGATCTCGTGGGCCGTGTTCGTTTCGATCTCCTTCTGCCGCAGGGGCGGACTGAAGACGACACGAGGGGGCACGAAGACAGGACGGAGACGAAAGAGGTTCAGCCCGGAAGTTCGGTGCTCACGGGAAGGCTTCGCTTCTTCCCTGGCCTTCCTGTGTCAGCGGCCCGGCTGTACGGCCGATCTGGTGTATCTCAGGAGGGGAAAAACACACATACACATTGAATCGTCGATTCCAAGGAAAATAGGGGAAAATATGGGGAAGTGGGGGGGGAAGACAAAATTCCCAGGAAACATGGGAAAATATGTGACATCCTTTTATTTGTGTGTATTTATTTGTGTGTCTCAGGGCTCCTTCAGTATCGCCGATGCCAGCTCGACGCCCCGCCCCCGCCCCCCGTCCGCCCGAGCCCCGAGCCGGTCCCCCCTCCCCCCAACGTTGCCCCGCAGGAGCAGAGCCAGAAGGTGTGCCTGGCCCTCGGCGATTACCTGAACGTGCAGGCCCCGAAAAGAAAACCACGGCGCGACGACGACGAGGACGAGGACGAGGAGGAGGAGGAGGAGGAGGAGGAGAACGACGACGACGACCACGGCACGACGACGACGGCCACGACGACGACGACGACGATGAGGACGACGGTGACGACGACGAAAACGACGACGACGAGGACGACGACGAAAACGAGGTCGACGCGGATGATGACGACGACAACGAGGACGACGACAAGCACGACGAGGACGAGGACGAGGGCGACGACGATGATGACGACGACGGTGACGACAAGTCCTGGGTGGGCTCACGTCGCCATGAGTCAAAGCACCATGACTTTATAAATATGATTGCTGGGAGGTCCCCACGGATTTTTTGATCGGTGCCCAAAACTAGGACCAGGACAAAATCGGAGCTGGAAACATGTGAGACTTGAGAAGAATCTGATCATTTGGGTGCTGATCATGCTGGAGGCGCCGCCAGGGGGACCAAGCGCAGATCCAAGAAATCTGGTCGTGCGTCCAACAGTTTATATTCACGCCGTTTTTGGTTTCCCTAGGTCCACTGCTGCATTGGCGGCAAGCGGGTCTCTGACGACATCCACACCTTCGAGGCGGGCGTCCACATCGTGTCTGGCACGCCAGGGCGCGTGTTCCACATGATCCAGCAGAGGCACTTCAGCACCCGCAAGATCAAGATGCTCGTTCTGGACGAGGCGGACGAGATGCTGAACCGTGGCTTCAAGGATCGGTACGATCGAAAGAGATGTGGGAAGAGTGGGCACGCATACCCACAGCGGTTCCTGTCCACTTTGAACTGGGTTCGCTGTTGGCGTCGCTGCACACGGTGTCCACTTGAGTCAGAAGTGATGGGCTTGGTTTCCACCACCACTACCATAGGTTGGAGGGAGAGGTCCTCCTCCTCCTCTTCTTTCTCATCCTCCTCCTTCTCCAACATATGGTAGTGGTGGTGGAAATCAGTCCCATCAAGAAGGCCGCCTGCCCAGCAGCGGCCGCTGTCGGTACGATGGGGGCGCTGGTTAAGGAACGTGCACGGGAGGTTTCAGACCCTGAACGGTTCCTTATCTGATGAGGATGGCCAGTTCACGATTGGCTTTCCACGGGCTTCCAGACCTTGGATTCCTTATCAAAGGTTCCCTTGTCCAATGCCAGCACCGCATCTGTTGCTGGGTGTCGCGCACATTCTTTCCAGAGCCGTTTCGGGCGTCCAAAAGGAGCAGGTCTACGACATCTACCGTTACCTTCCCCCATCGACCCAGGTGGTCCTCGTCTCCGCCACCATGCCGCACGAGGCCCGGGAGCAAGAGCGACTTCTGCCACGCGCGTCGCAGAAGAACTCAGCATCGCTCGGACGCGTGTATTTTCTGTCCCCGGCGAGCACCACGGAGGAGCATCCTGGATCGTCTTGCGGAGAGAAGTCGCACGAGACCGAGATATGTACAGCGATTGGAGGTCCGAGCGATGGCGAGACAGCCACAGTCGGGGCCCCGAAGAAGGAACCCCTTTCGTTGGGGAGGGGCTCCGCGTTCCTCAAGTGTTTCGCAGCTTGCCTCAGGCTTTCCTTATGTTCTCGGCAGGAAATCGAAGGTTAACTTATGGAAAAAAGGGGCCTCGTTCCTTATTTAGGGTTCCTTAGGTCAACGCCCCGACTCTACATTGCATCAGCACAGCTCCGCGCGGAGCTCCTGGATCGGTGCTGGGACGCCCCTCCCCGGGCGCGCGGAGCGCAGCGGGGGCGGCGCGGGAGGCGCGCCGGCAGAGGCCGCGCGGCGCAGATCCAGGAGAGAGCGCCCGGGAGCTGAGAGGAGCTCAGTTCCAGGAGAGTGTAGTGCCCAGGGCAGTTCCAGGGAGGACGTGTGCATATATGTGTATATGTATATACACACATGCATATATTTATCTTTATATAGACATATCAAAGTAGGTATATGCATATATGCATATATGTGTGTACATGTGTAGGTGTATGTGCATGTGCATGTGCATGTGTATGTGTATGCATACATGGATACACGATGCGTTTCTCCTTCTGCGGGAAGAGGAGAAACGTGCGTATCCCACGTCCGCCTCCAACCCGTCCTCAGACTCCTCGCGCTCCCCCCCCCCATTCCTGCCCCCCCCCCCCCGTGAACCCCTTCCCGCCTGCTCCCTGCTAACGTTGCCTCATTGTTCAAGATCTCTTGTAGAGAGTTTGGCCCTCGCTTTGATGACGCAGCGCCGCGCCTTCCTCCCCATTTCTCCTCCTCCTCCTCCTCCTCCTGTCGTGCTCCTCTTCCTCCTCCCCTCGTCGCCAGCGCGTGTGGCTCTCCAGGCTGGCAAGTTGAATGGGGCCGCATATAAGTTGTATCCCCTCCAGGTTCGGTGTTTAGAGATCACTGAGACATCGAACTGAAATGGGTGAGAGCTCTTCTCCTTGTCCTCCTCTTCCTCTCCTCCTCCTCCTCCTCCTCCTCCTCCTCCCGCTCTTCCTTCCCTCGCCTCTTTCGGCACGCCCTCACGCGTTCGCGCCCCACAGGGAGCGGCACCTACGGGCACAGAGGCAGCGCTCGCATGCCGCCCCCTCCGTCCGCTACGGCACACTCCTCACGGGTCGTGCCCCGCAGAGAGCTCCACTCACGGCAGCAGTGGGCCAGTTCGCACGGAGCCCCGCCGCCAAGGTCGGCACCCCTTTCACGCGGAGGGTGCCCCGCAGGGAGCCGCACCCGCGGCATCCGTGGGTGGGCTCGCGCGGCGGGGCCGCCCAATATTCGGCATCCCCCTGACGCTGGCCCTTGTCCCGCATGGGAGCTCGGCACGCCTCGGCGCGCGCAGTTGCTCTATCCGCCCTGCCCCGCGGCGCTCAGTATATCATGCGACGCACAGAGACATACTAAAACTATATGTCCTCCTCGGAGGCGCGCGTCCGACCCGAACATCTAGTATACCCATCTTGTAGTACACCGTTTCCCGAGCGGTGTGGCCAGAAAGCGCACGCAACGACGCATATACTATAACATTTCTCGGTGCGCGCGGCGCCCCTGGGGGGGGCGACGCACATATAATAGAATTTGTTTGGGTTGGCGCCGATATCAAGAGAGGGGCACGGCCTGCGCTACACCACGCAGCCGCATAGGTTTGGGCTCTTCGCCACGCTATCTTTTATCGGGCGGGGGGGTGGGCACCGCGAGGTCCTCGAGATGACCCACAAGTTCATGAACAACCCGTTCCGGGTCCTGGTCAAGCGCGACGAGCTGACGCTCGACGGTATCAAGCAGTTCTTCGTGGCGACCTCAGGGAGACTGCTCGGTAGCAAGTCAGGGGAGCCTTCGTGGCTTCGTAGACGTAAGAGTGACCTTCCGCCGGAGTGACCTGTGGTGTGGGCCCTCTGGGGCCTCCCGCTCGCCGAA
>CAUYUJ010014437.1:195000-222500 GCA_963575745.1 Prorocentrum cordatum | reverse complement strand
AATCATTAGGAATGCCTAGCAATCCATAGGAACCCATGGGAATCAGTGAGAATCCATCGGAATCCTTATACATTTGGGAAAGTCTATAAGAATCCGTAGGACTCCTCAGGAATCCGCAGGAATCCCAGAGGATCCTTAGGATTCCTAAAGGATCCTCAGGAATCCCTAGGAATTTCTAGGAATCCATAAGAATCGCTGGGGAATCCGTAGGAATCTGTAGGAATCCATTGGGATCCCTAGCGAATCCTGAAAGATTCTTTGCGCAAGCCGAGCGCCCTGCGCGTCCAGGTCCTTACTGAAATCCTTCGGAAACCCAGCGAATCCTTACGATTTGCAAAAAGATTCTTACGGATCTCACTACCTAGGAACCTTTTTGGGAATCCCCAGGAATGCTCTGGAATCCATCGGAATCCTTAGGAATCCTTAGGAATCGCTACGAATCCTGAAGAATCCTCAGGAATCCTTAGGAATCCGCAGGAATCTTTTGGAATCTTTAGGAATCCTCAGGAATCCTTAAGAATCCTTAGGAATTCATGGGAATCCATAGGAATCCATCGCGAATCCGTACAGACTCCTTGCGCAAGCCGAACGCCTTGCGCGTCCGGGTCCCTAGTGAAATCCTTTTGGAAACCCAGCCAATTCTTATGATTTGCAAGGGCCCCGAAGGATTTTAATACCTGGGACCCCCTTAGGATTGTTTAGGTATACCGAGGAATCCATCGGAATCCCCAGGAATCCTTAAAGATCCCATAGGAATCCTTCGGAATCCGGGAAAATCTTCAGGAGTCCGTATGAATCCATAGGAACCCTTAGGAAGCCGCAGGAGTCCTTAGGAATCCATAGGTATCCATGAGAATATACAGGAATCCGTAGTAATCCTTAGAAATGTTCAGGAATCCATCGGAAACCTTAGGAATTTTGAGAAACCCATAGGAATCCTTAGGAATCCATGGGAATCCCTCAGGAATCCCAAGCGAATTCTTGAAGACTCCTTGCGCAAACCGAACGCCCTGCGCGTCCGGGTCCCTAGTGAAATCCTTCGGAAACCAAGTGAATCCTTAGGATATGCAAGGATTCCGAACGATTTCACTACCTGGGAATCCTGAGGGATCCACCGGAATACTTAGGAATCCATAGGAACCCATCGGAATCCCTCAGAATCGGCAGGAATCCTTAGTTCGTCCTGAAGAATCTTTAGGAATCCATAGGAACCTTTAGAAGTCAGAAGAAATCCATTGGAATCCTTAGGAATCCTTAGCCAACCATCGGAATTCCTTGGAATCCTTCGGAATCCTTAGGAACCTGTAGAAATCCTTATCATCACCACCACAACAGCATCATCGTCACCATCATCATCATCATCCTGTTCCAACTCATCATCCTCCACTTTCGACAACGGGGTGCCTGGGCGCAAAGGACGTCCGGTTCCATCATGTCCGATTAAAGGAACGGGGGCCAACTTACGCCCAACATGTAAATATTCATTCTGCTGCCCAACATGGGCC
The DNA here is from genome assembly GCA_963575745.1 of Prorocentrum cordatum. Taxonomy (NCBI): domain Eukaryota; class Dinophyceae; order Prorocentrales; family Prorocentraceae; genus Prorocentrum; species Prorocentrum cordatum. The sequence continues at coordinate 220,995 of CAUYUJ010014437.1, read as the reverse complement.
GCATGAGCTTCCAGAAAATACAAAATCACGGAAAGGACAGCGAAACAGCATCATAATAACTGTCCACTACTAGGGACCCGGACGCGCAGGGCGTTACCTATTACTACTACGACTACTACGACGACGACTAGTACTCGTACTACCACTACGACTATTATTACTACTACTACTACTACCTACCTACCTACCTACCTACCTACCTACCTACCTACCTACCTATCTACCTACTACTACTACCACTACCACTACTACTACTACTACTACTACTACTACTACTACTACTACTACTATTACTACTAGTACTATTACTACTACTATTACTACTACTACTACTACAACTACTACTAGTACTACTACTACAACGACGACTACTTCTACTACTACTACTACCTAGTATTACTACTACTACTACTACTAGTACTACTACTACTACTACTACTACTACTACCGCTACTACTACTGCATATTATTATTACTACGACGACTTCTACTACTATTACCTATTAGTATTACTACGGCTACTACTACTACTACTACTACTACTACTACGCTACTACTACTACTACCTATTACTACGACTACTATTACTACTACGACTACTACTACTACTACCACTACTACTACGACTACGACGACTACCACTACTAATACGTATTACTTCTACTGCTGTTATTAGTACTACTACTACGATTGTTACTACTATTTTTTCTACTACTACTACTACTACTACGACTACTCTCACTACTACCACCACTACTACCACTACGACTACTACTACTACTACTACTACTACTACTACTACTACCACCTATTATTACTACTACTCATACGACTATTACTCCTACTACTACTACTACTACTACTACTACTACCTGCGTACTACTGCGACTACTACTACTACGACTACTAATGCTACTACCGATTCTTACTACTACTGCTACCGGTACTACTACTACTACTACTACTACTACTACTACTACTACTGCTACTACTGCTACTACTACGATTACTATCACTACTACTGCTACTTATACTAGTACTCTACTACTACTTCCTATTACTACTTTTGCTACTGCTACTACTACAACTACTACGATCCACAACTAATACTACTACTACCTATTACTACGACTTCCACTACCAATATTTATTTCTACTACTACTACTACTACGAGTACGAGTACTACTACTACTACCTCGGCTACTACTACTACTACTACTACTACTACTACTGCCTAAAAAGCTATTACCAGTACTACTACGACTACTACCTATTACTACTACTTGTACTACTACTACTACTACTACTACTACTACTACTACTACCTATTACCACTAACATCACTACTACTACTACTACTACCAATACTACCACTACTACTACTACTACTACTACTACTAACATTACTACTAATTATACTAATACTAGTACTATTACTGTCCATTACTACACCTACTACTGCTACTACTACCTGTTACTGCTACAACTACTGCTACTACTATCTCTTGCTACACTTCTATTACTGCTACTACTACTACTGCTACTGTTACTACTACTTCTACTGCTACTGATACTACGACTACTGCTACTACCTAGTACTACTACTGCCACTGCTACTACTACCTATTACTTCTACGGCTACTACTACTACTACTACCTACTACTACTACGACTACTAGCATTATCTATTACTACTACCACGATTACTACTACTACTACTACGATTGCTACTACTACTACTACTACTACTACTGCTGCTATTACTACTACTACTATCTGTCGATCTATTTATCTATCTATGTATTGCTACTACTACTACCACTCCTACAACTCCTAGTACTACTACGGCTACCACTACTGCTAATACTACTGGTGCTACCTTTTACTACTACTACTGCTGCTACACGTTTTATTAATACTACTACGATTACTTTTATTCCTACTACCCATTACTACTACTGCAACTACTACCTATTACTACCACTACTACTGCTGCGTATTACTACTGCCACTACCCCTACCACCTGTTACTACTACTACTACTACTACTACTACTACTACTACTACTACTACTACTACTACTAGTCTTACTACCACCACTACTACTATGACTACTACTAGTACCACTACTACTACTACTACTACTACCTATTCGTACTACTACGTTTAGTATTAGTACTGCGACTACTGTTACTACATAGTACAACCACTACTACTACTACTAGTACTACTACTATTTCTGCTACCTTTTTCTACGACCACTACTACTACTACTACTACTATTAGTATTAGTATTATTACTACTACTACTACTACTACTACTACTACTACTACTGTTACTGCTACTACCACTACTACTGCTTCTACTACTACCTATAACCAGTGCTGTTACTACTGCTGCTAGTGCTACTATCACTACTACTACCTATTACTACTACTTCTACTACTATTACTACCGACTCGTACTCCTACTACTACTACTACCACTACTACTACGATTACTCTTACTACTCCTTCTACTACCTATTACTACTTCTACTACTACGATTCAGACTACTACTACTACTACTACTACTACCCATTTTACTACTACTCGTACTACTACTTTTACTACTACGTATTACTACTACTACTACTACGACAACTACTACCACTACTACTGCTTATTGTTATTATTACTGCTACTCCGACTACTATCAGTACTAGTACCACAACTGCTACTATGACATCTACTTCGGCTACTACTACTACGTCCTCTTACTACTATCACGACCACTGCTACGATTACTACTACTACTACTACTCACTATTACCACTACTACTACTACGACTTATTACTACTACTACTACTACGACAGCCTATTACTACTGCTACCACTACTAATTCTATTACTACGACTACTACTACTACTATTACTACGACTACTACTGCTACGACTACTACTGCGACTACTACTACCCATTACTACTACTACTACTACTACTACTACTACTACGACTACTACTATATGCATCTATCTATCTACCTATCATCGGTCTATTTGCATATTACTACTACGACGGGTATTATTACTACTACTACGACTACTGCTGCTACCCCTACTACTACTACTCCTACCAAGTACTGCTACTACTACTACTACTACTACTACTACCACTCTGGCTACTGCCAGTACTTCCTAGTACTACTACTACTACTACTGCTACTACTGCGACGGCAGCTGCTACTACTACTACTGCGACTACTTCCGCTACTACTACTACGACTAGTACTACTACTACTACCTTATACTACTACTACTACTACTACTACTACTACTACTACTACTACTACTTCTACTACCACGGCGGCTACTACTACTACTACTACTATTACTACTACTACCTTTTACTATTACTACTACTATTATGACCACTACTCATACTACGACGACGACTACCGATCATTACTACCACCACGACTATAACTACCTCTTACGACTACTACTACTTCTTTCGCTACTGCTACTACTACTGCTACTACTACTACTACTACTGCTACTACTACTTTCTATTATTACGAATACTACGGCCAGTACGACTGATACTACTACTACTACTACTACTACTATTATTACTACTACGACTATTACTTCTACTACCTTTTACTACGACCACTACTACTACTACTACTACTACTACTACTACTACTACGGCTACTACTGCTACTAATACTACCCAGTACGTCTTCTACTACAGCTGTTTTTATTATTGTGATTACTATCGGTGCTACGACTGCTGCTACTACCGCTACTACTACAACTAGTACTACATATTGTCACTACTTCTGCGATTACGTCTACTACTGTTTATTTCTACTACCACTACTACCGCTACTACTACAGCTACTACTACCTATTATTACTACTACTACTACTACTACTACTTCTACGACTACCACTTATACTACGACTACGACCGCTACTACTGCCACTACTACTACTGCTACTACTACTACTACTAATACTACTACTACCTACACCTACTACCTATTAGTACTACTACTACTACTTCTTCTGCTGCTACTATTGCTACTACTGCTACTACTACTACTACCTATTACTACTTCTACTGCCCCCGCTACGCCTACTACTGCTATCCATACTACCACCACGCCTACTACTACCACTAATACTATTACTACTACTACTACTACTACTACTACTTATTACTACTATTACTACTACTACTACTACTGCTGCTACTACTACTTCTATTACTAGCTATTACTCCTACTGCTACTACTATTGCTACTACTACTAATGGTACTGCTACTACTACTCGTACAACCACTACTACTACTTCTATTACTACTACTACCTCTTACTACTACTACTACTACTACTACTACTACTACTACGTATGCTACTACCGCCACTACTACTACTACCACTCCTTCTACTACTACCTATCACTATTACTACCTACTACTACTGCTACTACTACTACTACTACTACTACGACTACTACTACTACTACTACTACTACTACTACTACTACTACTACTACTATATCTACTACCATTACTCTGGCTACTACTACTACTGCTACTACTACTACTACTACTATTAATATTCCTGCTACTACTACTACTACTACTACTGCCTATTACGAGCACCACTGATACCAATACTACTACTACTGCTACTACTGCCTACTATTACTGCTACTATTGCTACTACTGGTACTGCCACCTATTACTACTACGACTACTACGATTATTTCTTTTACTGCCACTAGTATTATTTTTATTTATTACTACGACGACTACTACTACTACTGGTACTGCTACCACTACCTTACACTATTGCGACTAGTACTGCTACTACTACTACTACTACGACTACTACTACTACTACTACTACTACGACTACGGATACTACTACTACTACTACTACTACTACTACTACTACTACGACTACTATTACTACTACTACTACTACTACTACGACGGCGACTACAACTACTACTCATTACTACTAATACGACCTAGTCGTAGTAGTAGTACTACTACTGCTGCTACTACTACTACTACTGCCTAGTAGTAGTAGTATTACTACTACGATTACTACTACGACTACTCCTACGGCTACTACGGCTACCCTACTACTACTACTACTATTACTACTACGACTACTATTATTACTACTACTACTACTGATACTACTACTACTCCCTATTACTACTACTTCCTCTACTACTAATACTACTGCTACTACTACTACTACTACTACTACTACTCCCTATTACTACCAGTACTACTACTACTACTACTATTACTACTACTACGACTACTACTACTACTACTACTACTACTACTACTACTACCTCGTATTTCTATTACTACTAATGCCTTTTATTACTGTTACTACAATTTCCACTACTACTACGTTTACTACGACTACTACTACTACTACTACTACTACCTCTACTACTGCTACTACTACTAGCACCTACTACTACTACTACTACTACCTCCACGGCCAGGTACTACGACTACTAGTACTACTACTACTACTACTACTACCCACTACCACTACTACTACCACTACTACTACTACTACTGCTACTACGACCACTACTACTACTAACACTACTACTACTACTACTACTACTACTACTACTACTACTACTACTACGACTACTACTACTACTACAACTACTACTACTACTACTACTACTACTACTATCTTTTACTACTACTACTACTACTACTACTACGACTACGACTACTACTACTACTACTACTACTACTACGACTACTACTACGACTAATACTACCAAGTCTACTACCACTGCTACTATTACTGCTACTACTACTACTACTACGACTACTACTACTACTACTGCTACCTATTACTACTACTAATGCGAACACTACTACTACTACGACTAATACTATTATGTCTACTACCACTACTACTATCACTGCTACTACTACTACTAGTTCTACTACTACTACTACTACTACTACTACTACTACTACCTATTACTACTACTACTACTACTGCTACGACTACTACTACTACTATCACTATCACTACTACTACTACTACTACTACTACCGATTACTACTACTACTACTACTACTACTAATACTACTACCTAGTACTATTATTACTACTACTACGGCTACTACCACTATTACTACTACTGCTACCACTACTACTACTACTACTACTACTACTACTACTACTACTACTACTACTACTACTACTACTACTAATACTACGACTAAGATTACGACTACGAGTACGACTACGAGTACGGATACGGATGCGACTACTACTACTACTACTACTACTACTACTACTACTACTACTACTACTACTACTACTACTACTACTACTACTACTACTACTACTACTACTACTACTACTACTACTACTACTACTACTACTACTACTACTACTACTACTACTACTACTACTACTACTACTACTACTACTACTACTACTACTACTACTACTACGACTTACTACTACGACTACGACTACGACTACTACTACTACTACTACTACTACTATTACTACTACTACTACTACTACTACTACTACTACTACTACTACTACTACTACTACTACTACTACTACTACTACGACTACTACCAATACAGATCGCGCGAGGCCGCACAGTAGCACTTCGCCTGCATCGTGGACCTTGCTTTCTTCTACGACAGCCTTCACGGGAACGAGTGGCCGCTAGAGTCGTCGGTCGTTTCGCGTGGGGGGGCCCCAGTGGCCCTCTCCCGGGCGCTGACTCGGGCCCTGCCTGCCCCGGCTTCTGGCTTCTCTTCAGCAGTCGGTGTGGGCAGCTGGCTCTTCTTGCCGGCCCCTACCTCACGCGGTGACCTCCAGGGTCCCGCTCGCAGTGGCTCTCCAGGCCCTGCGCGGTACGGCGGCTCCCTTGGCCCCGCTCGCAGCGGGACGTCGGGGTCTGCGCTTCCGGCGCTGTGTTGATGACGCCTGCCTCTCCTTCGCCGCTGCAGAACTCCCCTCCTTTCTCTCCTAGCCTCTCCCCCCTGGACCTTGGGGCGGCGGAGCGAGAGGCATTCATAGGAGGAGGAGGAGGAGGGAGGAGGAGGAGGAGGAGGAGGAGGAGGAGGAGGAGGGCGATGAGCTTTCGCGCCGATGCAGCACGCCCTGCACCGTGGCGCAGAGCCAGCTCCCGCCTAAGACGCAAAAGTCTTTGCGCAAAGACGGTCCGACCTCAGCGACTGCCAGCGACGCCCCGCGCCTTTCGTGCAGCGTCCGCCGCCTGCCGCCTGCGTTCGGAGAATCCGCCCAAAAGACGACAACCTGCCGCCTGCTCCAACCGACGTATTCTGCGCCGAGAGTTTTCCAGCTCAACCGCAGCGGCTGCTTGCGCGATGCCTGCCAGAGCAGCCTTGCCAAGGGCAGCGAGGATGATGGTGCGAAGAAAACGGCGCGCGGGACGGAGGAGTCGGAGTTGGTGGACCCGTTTGACCTCCATTTCCTCTCCACCGCCGCTCCGCCCTGGCTCAACTGGCTTGCTGGTTCGGCGGCCCCCAACGAGTTATGCCGCGCGGGGCCTCCTCCGCCCGCTGTGCTGGTGGACGTTGCAGGCCCTGGCGGCGTTGAGTTGGTAGGCGTGCGCTGCTCCGGCGACCCGCAGGGAGAAGCTCGTGCCGCTCTCTCAATTGCCGCAGTGGCTCACAAACTTGGCATTCCGCCGCGGAACCGTCCCAGGGTCGCCCCGCCATCGCGCGCTGGTTTCTTCCAGGGTTGAAGCCGCCTCCACAGGAGGCGGCCGTTCCTCCCGATCCTTCGTTTGGGATGTGCTGTTCCAGCGAGGCCGTTTCGGTTGCGCAGGGACTTGCGCGTGCGCCGAGGGGGACGGAAGAGGGCGGGGGCGACCCGTAGTCGCCCCGCGCCGCCGCGGCCCAGCGCGCGCGGCCCGGGTGTACGCGAACTCGTCCCAGCCGCTTCCGTGGCGCCCGAGTGCGATCATGCCCCGATGGCGAGCCACCTTACAGCCGGGGCCCTGACGAAGGAACCCTTTTGGTTGGGGAGGGGCTCCGCGTTCCTTAAGTGTTTCACAGTTTGCCTCAGGTTTTCCTTTTTGTTTTCCATAGGAAATCGAAGTTTACCTTATGAAAAAAGGGGCCTCGTTCCTTATCTAGGGTTCCTTAGGTCAACGCCCCGGCTGTACGCCTGCCAGTGCGTCGACCCTCGCCACTGCGGTCAGGCGTGTGGAACCGCCTCCTGGCTTCGCCAGCCTGGAAGCGGGCGGACGGGTGCCGCCGCCGCTCGGCCCCTGCGTGGCTCCTGCTGCAGCAGGGCTTGCGCTGCCTACCAGTGGTAGGCAGGTAGCTTGCTGTGGGCCGCGTTCCCAGGGTCCGCGTCGTTCCCGCCCTTGTGGCACCCCACCCAGAAAGGCGCGGATCCGCTATCGGGGGGGCCTGTCGCTGATGTCTCGGTGATGAATCGCCGCTTTCGGTGCCTCCCCCCACCTATGCCAGTCCCCCCCCTATCGTTGCCCTTCGCCGACGGCGGTGGGCGGAGGCGGAGGCGGAGGCGGAGGCGGAGGCGGAGGCGGAGGCGGAGGCGGAGGAGGAGGCGGAGGAGGCGGAGGAGGAGGCAGAGGCGGAGGAGGAGGAGGAGGAGGAGGAGGAGGAGGAGGAGGAGGAGGAGGAGGAGGAGGAGGAGAAGGGCGGGGATGGGTGGGGAAGGGGGGGCAGGCCGCAGGAGGAGGAAGAGGCCTCCGGTGTTCCTTTTGGCTCCTCCTGCGGGGGCCTGCTGGCCCGCCCCGAGGGCGAGCGCGCATATGATGCCAACGCTAACCACGATGTTAGCGTTGTTAGCATTGCTGCCATTCTTATCGTCGTTACTCCAGATTTCGTAATAAAAGGGAGGGGGTCTGGACCCTCCAAGACAAGCCATTTCAGACCCCCCCCTCGTGGGAGAACCCTCCCAAACATCGTCCCCAGACCCCCCCAGGCCCTCCAAGATAGCCTGGAAGAGACCCCCCCCGAAATGAGACCCCCCTCCCTTTATTACGAAATCTGGAGTATCCTTGTCGAGCAGCCGCCCCTGCGGTCCTCGCCGCCGCCGCCGCCGGCAGAAGCGGCGGAACGCCTCCCCGGGCGGAGCTGGCCAGCGGGTCTGCGGGGAAGGGGCCCGCGAAGGGCTCGCAGCGTGCCGGCAGGGCACGCGTCGGCCTCGGGCGGTGCGCCTCCTCGTGCGCCTGGAGGCCCCCGCGCGGCAGAGCGCTGCCCTTAGGTCGGGCATGTCCCTCTACAGGAGGAATAATCCCAAGTAGTCAAAACATGCTCCGGGGACGATGCTTCGACTCCTCTTCTTTATGTTTGCGTGTCATGTAGGACTTTTTTGCTTTGGTCCTCAAAGTCCGCCTGCAGGAGGACATGCCCGACCTAAACGCTACCCCTGAGAGCCGCGCTGCCACCACGGGCTTCCTCGGCCGCCTCGGGGAGGGGCCCCGCGGGTCTTCTGCAACACGAAGCAGAAGGTGGACTGGCTCACGCAGAAGATGCGCGACGCCAACTTCACGGTGGCCGCCATCCACGGAGACATGCCCCAGAAGGATCGGGGGGCAAACCTCGCAGGCCTAGAGGTTGACACCAGCACCGATATCGGCGGTGTTCCTCCACCGAGGGAAGAAGATCCCTATCTCGGTGATGGTGGTAATCTTCTGGCTTCCAAGGCGGCCGAAATATTGCCACCAACACCGAAATCTGGGATCATCTCCCCCTTGTGGAGGCAGCCCCCCGTCTTGGTGTTGGTGTCAATCTCCAGGCCTCCAAAACGGCGGGTTTTAATGTTTTAACTTACTTTAGCCTTGATCGCCAGAAAGAATCTCGAGCACTAGAAAGGCACCGAAGCTCGAGGGTTTTCACGTGTCGGGCCCTGGGAGACACTCGCCCGACACTGCTTCGACGCTCTTTCGACACTCTTCTGGGTGCTCGAATTTTTTCTGTGACGTGGTCCTGAAGCGCGAGGGGAGCAGCATACAGTAGGGGTCTTGGGGAAGGAACCCTTTTCGTTGGGGAGGGGCTCCGCGTTCCTTAAGTGTTTCGCAGCTTGCCTCAAGTTTTCCTTATGTTTTCGATGGGGAATCGAAGTTTAACTTATGGAAGAAAGGGGCCTCGTTCCTTATTTAGGGTTCCTTAGGTCAAGGCCCCGACGGTACATCGAGGGGCAAAACGGCAGGCGAGCCTGGCCCGGGGCCAGCCGCAGAGGCGTGCCCGGGGAGGATCGAGGAGCAGCGCAGCGGGCACGCATCGACAGCAGCGTGGCCAGAGGACCGCGCAGCCGCACCCGCCCGCCCTCGGAGGCGACGAGAGGGGCGACTGGCCCAGGGGAGGGCAGTGCACGTATTCGGGTGCGCCGACGGTCTGTGTCTTCGAAGATGCTCCCGGGCGAATGCGTGTACAGTCGGGGCGTTGACCTAAGGAACCCTAAATAAGGAACGGGCCCCCCTTTTCTTTCATAAGTTAACCTTCGACTTGCCACCAAAACTTCAGGAAAACGTTGGGCAAACTGTGAAACACTTAAGGAACGCGGAGCCCCTCCCCAACCAAAAGGGTTCCTTCTTCAGGGCCCCGACTGTAATGCCCGCCCCTGGGCTATTCGCCCCTATCGTCGCCGCCGGCACCCCGCCCTCCTGGCGGCGCCCGCGGCGCGCTCCGCGCACCGGGGGAGGAGGGTCCAGTCACGATCCCAAACAAATCCGCGCGGGCCTCCACAAGCTCATTGTCAGGAGGGTGTGCTTAGCGTGTCGCGCCGCTGGCCTACCACGCTTCGGCGCGACACGTTATCCACGTCCCCATTCCCTGGCGTCAACGTCCCGAGCTGCTCCCAGCCTCCCGCCCCGCGGAGCGGAGCGACACACTACCAGCTCGCAGGGCATAGCGTGTCGCCAGGGCTGTGGACGCGACACACCAAGCGAAAGTTCCCGACCGTATTCTCTGCGTGCTTACCCAGACATGCCCCAACATGAGTTTCCATTCGCTGCCCTAAGAGCTCCCGACTCCTTCCCCAGGGACAGTTTCGCGTCCTGGATACATTTTTCGTGGCCGCGGGGCCCGATGACGGGCCCCCGACGCAGAAATCTGGGAGCATCGCCAGGGTGCATCAGCTCATGTCTTCGGATACCTGGATACGATCCGAGAGGAGCGAGACGCCATCATGCAGCAGTTCCGCTCGGGCTCCAGCCGCGTGCTGATCTCCACCGACCTCTGGGGCCGCGGGCTCGACGTGCAGCAGGTGTCGCTGGTGATCTGCTACGACCTCCCGAACAACCGGGAGCTCTACATACACCGCATCGGCCCTCCTCTCGGCGACTACAGACTACAAAGGGTTTGGTTAAGCTTAAGGCGGGCCTGTCCCTCTACAGGAGGGATATTCCAAAATAGCTTAACACAGTCTAGCATTTGGGGTATATGTTTACTTTCTCTTTAGTGGTTCGTCCAAATGCCCCCTGTAGGAGGACAGGCCTGACTTAAGGCTAAGCCAGGGTGTGGTTTGCGATCCGAGTCGTTGGGGCCTGGGGGGCGCCGCGCTGCCCTCGTCGGGCCTCCTCGGGGCGCGGCGGAGAACTCCGTCGGGGTCACCGACCGCCCTCCCCGGGTGCGGGTTGCAAACCACACCCTTGGCAGACCACGCCCTGCGGAGTCGCCGATCCTCCCCTTCCTCCGTCCCCCATCGCGTCTCCTTGGATCGGCGCGGGGGTCGCTAAGGGGATACGGAGGTGATCAGAGGATGCCAAGTTGGGGTGGATCTGAGCTAACCTAGTTCGCAAGTGGGTGGCAAGGACCCCCCGTGGTCTAGTGGGTCAGATTGAACCGTTCAGTGGGCGGAGCCTACTTAGCCTGCACTGTTACCCCCCAAGCCGTTTATGGCCATTTTGATTGGCCTGCTCCTAAACTCGGCCAGACAAGATATGACAGACAACCCCCCTATCCCCTTAGAAACTCCCGTGCCGGTCCAAGCAGTTGTGAACAAACATCACGACGGGAGGTTTTAGTCACTTTTCGTTTTCCAGGGGCCCTCCCCGGGCCCCAAGACCATCAAACAACTACCCAGGATGAACATCCGGTCCAAGAGAAGGGTTCCAGATCCCCAGGGATCCACATTGTGAAAAAAACGATGTCGGAGCTATGGGTTGTCTCCCGCCTCGTTTGTCCTTCTCCTTCTCGTCCTCCTCCTCCTCGGTCGATCCTCTGCTTTCCTCTTCGTTCCTACTGGCTGTCGGCATGTGTGCATGGCGATACGAGCGCCTTGTGGAGGCCATCTGATCGATCGTGTTATACATTGATCAGCTGGTTAATGTGAATCAGAATTCACTGCACGAGCGTCAGCCTATCAGAGTTGCACGAGAAAAATGAGCGCTTTGCCAAAGCGAGGGTTCAGCAATTCCTGCGCACCAGAGTGCACGTGCATGATCTCTTCGGCCACTTCATACTATGAACCTTACTTGTGAGGTTTCATCCCCTTACAAGGCCGCACCTGGCGTGTGATCTGACCTCCTCCTCCGTCCGCCCCCCTCCTGGCAAGCGCGCTCCTCCCAGGTCGATCCGGCCGCTTCGGCCGCAAAGGCGTCGCGATCAACTTCGTGAAGAACGACGACATCCGGATCCTCCGCGACATCGAGCAGTTCTACTCCACGCAGATCGACGAGATGCCAATGAACGTCGCCGACCTCATCTGACCGTGGCCGTGGGCCCCTCCTGGCGGCCGGGGGCAGCACGGGCTGGCGCGCGTGGGAGGAAGCGCAGGGCTCGCTGCCCTTCATGTGTTGTCCCTGCACATCAAAACGAGGAGGGCACTGCATGTCGCAAGCGAGCACCACGCCAGGCGAGAAGACGCTCAACTCCCATGCGTCACGAGAAACGGCTCATCAAGGGCCGATCAAGCCAAAACAGGGTTAGGCCTCGCATGCAGAAGCGAGGAAGAAGAAGGGTAGGGAGGGCGAAGAGGGGAGGGAGGAGGGAGGGAGGGATGAGAGAGTGGAGGAGGCTAACTCTTGGGCCACTTGCCCTCGAGAACACGCTTGATGTATTCGGCTTTGGTGGGAGTGGGAGATGCCTGGCGCTCGTGACCCAGAGGCCTGAGCTGAGCCGACCCGTAATGATCGCATTCCGAACAAAGCTAGAGCCCCAACGTGTTATGATATGACAGGGTGTGACTTGGATGTTTGAGACCGCTCCCAATATGCATGACCCCTCGGCAACCTTGATACATCCGAAGTGTGATGAGAAGTCAGAGCTACACGAGGGGACTTGCGGAACGCAGTGGCGGCATACTCCGCCGCCCCCCTTTGCACTTAGCACAACTCCTACCATCCTCCTACAACTGGTGTTGGGACGCACAAGGGGAAAACCTTGCAGGGGAGGTGGGGGGGCAGGCGGACCTTCTTGGTTGGTGGGGTCCTGCGATCGGCGACCATCGAGGTGAGCACTGAGGAGCCTCTTTCGAACAAGACAGGCTTTCTGCTCGAGCTGGGAGATCGTGAAACTAACATTTTTCGGGCAATATGTTCTCGTCGGCTGCGGTGCCAGCCAGCTCGTCAGCGGCCACATTCCCGTGAATCAGCCAAAGAGGATGAGGACCCGACATGGCCGTAGCAGGAGAGAGGTGGGACGGCACTTGCAGCACGACATTCTCATTGAAATCCCTGGATGAGCGGAGCGATCCAAGCTCCGACCACAGGTACTGTTTCTCGCCAGTCGAGGTGAGGTATCTTTTGCCGTACCACCCTGCACTGACCGACTCGCTATCGTGCGCAAAAGCCGTGAACTCTGAAAACGCAACTCCTAATACAAGTGCTTCGTGCTTCGAGCTCGGGACCGACTGCTTGGGCCCCGTCAGCGGACCTCGGATAGAGACCCCACTATGGACGGGAGTATATATTGTAACGAACAAAACGCCAAACCCTACACGCCTAAGCCTAGCATCCCGAGACTCCTTACCCTCGCTGGCATCCCCTAGCAGGAGCACGGGAACCTCGTGGGAGCCTTGACCGAGCACAGAGGGGCCCAACTCTGAGGCACCAGAGAGGGTCCAAGACAGCTCGAGCGGAGGGGGAGGGACTCTGGCCCAGCTAGCGGGAATGATCCTTCGGAGCCAGAATCACCGAGCGCGCTGCACTACTCGCAAAGCGCCTGCTCGCAAAGCGCCTACTCCCAAACGCCCGACAACCACATCCAGGCCATTTGCAAGTGGCTACTTTGCGAGTAGTGGAACGCGCTCGTCTACAGAAGTAAGGGAAGGCCTCGGACTGTACCATGGCCTCCGCTAAACAACTGATCGGATCGGGTGTAGGCAAACGCCTCACGATTACAGTTGCAAAGCCATGAACTCTGTAAATCGATCTCAGGTGCCTCGTGGCAATGCTGGCACTCGACCGACTCCGGATCCGTTTCCTGGTCCCGTTTCCTGGTCCGGGCTCCTCCTGCCGCAATACTCACATGAGTTCTGAAAGCTGATTGATGGCCATGACGAGCAGTCTCCAGAGTTAACGAAATGCCTGTACGAGAAATTGTCTGCACCGTCTTGCAGGCCCTCGCCGCAGTGGTGATTGGCAGCGATCCTCCACTGGGCAAGCCTGATGGTATCCTCAGCTCGTTCACCAAACTAGACACATCATCGCTGGGGCCGAGCTGGTCGAAGATGAACGCTTCTCGGCCTTCCGATCCTGCAGGCATGGTTCCCCACTCCGTCGGGCCGACAGGGTCCCAACCGTACTGTCGGAGGTAGCTCCCTTAAGCAGAACTCGGGCTGCGAACGTGTCGAGGACGAAGAGACAGGGGGGCAGACGTGGGCTTGGTCACGACTGAAGACCAAGCTCCAGGAATGCCCGGATGCAGTTTCAGCTCCGTCGGCCAAGTGCGTAGCCAAAGTCGCACTGAAGTGACTGGGAGCCCGTACGCAGGATCCATGTTCGGGCAGCTTATGTCTAGGACCGTGGTGAGCCACTGCCCTCGCCGAGCGGATGGAGCGACCTGACCTAGCTTGCGCCTCATGGCCTGCATCGTGCTCCCGAGAACGCCGTGGGTCTGATGTCCGTAGTGGGCTGCTGGCTGCGCCCCTGCTTGTTCTAAGCGTAGTGCCGAAGAGTACCTCAGCGAAGCCCTCGCGGAACGAGCGATGCTGTGGTCAGCATCCTCGATTTGGCCGCCCTCTTGCGCGCAGTGGCGTGGGCATGGCGGCCAGCTCCCAGGTCCGCACCCAGGGACGGCGCCTGTGCGATAGGGATGATGGTCACGCCCTTGCGCTTGAGGTGGCGAGCAATGACCTCTGCGTCCTGCAGCTTGGAGCACACAATGACTGCCTTGGCTGCCACTCCCAGCCCATCTTCAGCCAACAGATAACTAGTCTGCCACAAGACTCGACGCACAACTTTCCTGATAGTGGCCCTCGATGCTGCTATAGACTGAGACACGTCGTCAGTCCATATCCGCATATCAACCGAGGGGTGACTGGGACAAGCGCGACAGCACAGAACATGTCATGCAGGAGGAGGAGGAGGAGGAGGAGGAGGAGGAGGAGGAGGAGGAGGAGGAGGGGGAGGGGGGGGGAGGGGGAGGAGGGGTAGAGGGGGAGGAGGAGGGGGAGGGGGGGGGAGGGGGGGAGGAGGGGGAGGGGAGGAGGAGGAGGAGGAGGAGGAGGAGGAGGAGGAGGAGGAGGAGGAGGAGGAGGATTCTACGCAGTCTCCCTCCGAGCGACCGCGCCTGCAGCGGGCAGTAACCTCGACGCGGTGCTGGCGCCGAGGCGCCACCGGGCCGCCGACGCGGGCCAGCGCCGGCGCCACTCGGAGGAGACGACCCCGCACCAGGCGGGAGGGAGAGGCGCGCGGCAGACGCCCGCCCCAGCGGCCGCCCGCGCCAAGAGAGGAGCCCGTGAACCCGGTACTCGGCATCCCGCCCCCGAGTCCAGGCGGAGAAGAACACACAGTGTACCCTCGATCCGTAGGGCAAGGACGATCGACTCTGCAAGGTTGCCCCGGCATCCTTGCCCTTCGGCCCGTCCTCGGCCGCTTGCGCTGGCCGCGCCCCGCTCGCAGAGTGCCTGCATCCTTCTCGTTGTGGAAGGCGATTGGTGGAGAGGAAGCGTGTTGCAAAATGACTTCCAGATGTCTAGAACATGCGTTGAGCATGTTTTAGAACATGCGCTGAGCATGTTTTAGACATGTAAAATGCATGTTTAAAGCATGCTTAGAACATTTTCCCGACATTTCAGATACATCGTGCGTCCGTCCTCATCATACGGGTTGGCTGTGCAGCAAGGCGCTGGGAGAGATCCGGGCAGCGCAACTGCGATGCGGTGGCCCCAGACGCCCCCGCAGGGCCAACGGCCGGCGCTCGACCCTCCCCACCGCGCCGCGCCGCGCCGCGCACGTGGGCACGCGGCGCGTGAGGATGCTGTCACGAGGCCCTGAATGGCCTAGACCATCAAGGTGCCGTCGCGAGCATTCTGAATCCGCCTCCTCTCAAGCCCTGGCGGGTTCGAGGGTCGTGCGAAAGGGAGGCAGGAGGGATGGGGGAGGAGGAGGAGCACGCAGCCCGAAGGAGTCCGTCGCTCGAAGCGCCACGACGGCCACCGCAGACGGGCGAGGGTCCCTCGACCCAGGCCCAGCGGTCGCTCGGCGCACACCAACAGCAACAGCACAAAGAACCACCGAAGACGGCAACCCGAAGCGGGATCACGTCGAGGGGAGCGCGCAACGCGGAAGGAGAGCCTAGAGCACGACGGCGACGCCACCGTCGCGTGCCGGGCCAGAAGCGGATGCCGGCCCCGCAGAGCTGGTCCTTCCTCGCCTCGCTCCTTTCCCGCTGGATCCCTTGCACTCCTTGAGGGCTCCTACTCCTCCTCCTTTTCTCTCCTCCTCCTCCTCCTCCTCCTCCTCCTCCTCCTCCTCCTCCTTCCTGCTCCTCCTCCTCCTCCTCCTTCCTGCTCCTCCTCCTCCTCCTCCTCCTTCTCTCCTTGATGATGGTCTCCCCGAGGGTGTCACGAACGCGCTGCGCGCTCAGTTCGGGCTCCCACCAGGTTTCGCGATGCCTGGGCCGTCCAGGCAGCCTTCTTGCCTCATCTGCGGGACCAGAGCATGTACACCACCACCACCTCCCTAATCCCATCCCTCCCCCAGGAAAGAGGAAGGGAGGAGGAGGGTAGAGGAGGGAGAGGGAATGAAGGTGGTGGTGGTGTATATTCTTGGGGCCCGCATCATCACTCGCGTTCGACGGCCCGCTTCGCCGCCTCCGCGCGCTGCCTCCTGGAGGCGCCCTTTGCGGCGGCGCGTGCGGACGACGCGCTGCCAGCGGAGGCGCACCGGATGGGCGCTGCGATCTGCATTTTCGCTTGCCCATCTCTCGCTCCAGGTCAATAGCTGCATCACTTGCTTTTTCTTAGGGGCGGGGGGGGCGTTCCCCCCCCCCGTTGTGTTTGTTTGTAATACTATTTTTTCTTCTGTTTCTGTTTCTGCTTCTTCTTCTTCTTCTTTTGGGAATTCCCAAACGCCAGTGTTTTAAACTTCGAAGTGCCACTGCGGGGGCCATGCCCATCCCTGGCCGAGGACGAGGCGCGCGCTCTTCTGGCAGCCCTCGCCCCGTGGGCGGCCTGCGGCCATCGGTGGTCGGCGCCCGCCTGCCGTTGCAGGCGGCCCGGGTTCGCAGGCCGGAGCGGGCCCGGGGCGCGGCGGCAGGGGCCCCAGAAGGAAGAAGATTGCCCAACAAGCTGGTCGTCGTGGTCTCCGTTCACGGTGCGAGCTGGGCGTGGATTGTCCAGGCTCAGCGCCCACCCAGCTCGGCCAATCCTCTTCCTCCTCCTCCTCCATCTCCTCCTCCTCCTCCTCCTCCTCCTCCTCCTCCTCCTCCTCCTCCTCCTCCTCCTCCTCCATCTCCTCCATCTGCTCCTCCTCGTCCTGCTGGTTTTTGCCGGCGGCGGTTCTCGTGTTCTTCGGGGATGTTCCTCCGGCGTGGGTCCGACTGTACCTTCGTGTCCTGTGCCTCGCGGCCCATGCGTCCCACATTCCTGTGCAATGTGGCCCTTGGGATGGGTTTTGTATCCTTTCGCGTGTCGTGCCCAAACAAGTCCGATTACGGTCGGTTCGTGTCGTGTCGACCGGCGGCGACCGCGCCAGCGGCGTTCAACGTTTAACGCCGCGGGCGACCCAGAATCGTTCGATGTGGAACGATTTGGACGTTTCGGAAACGGCCGATCGTTCCAGTTTGAACGCGTCCCGCGGTGTCAGGGACCAACGCCTGGGTCGACACGACACGAACCTGCCGTAGACCTGGGCCTTCATGTCGGTCCTGCCGCCACCCTGGCCGTGCAGCGGCGGGGCTGCTGCCCAGAAGCGGTGGACGCGCGCTCAGCCGCAGGCTGCTGCCGGCGCTCCCGCATCGCCATCAATGTCCATAAGCACGTCGCATCGGCGATGCCAGTGCTTCCTTATATTTTCCCCCCGTCTGCTGCCGTCGATCGTCAAATCCTGCGGTACCAGTTTTTCATGGCACTGCCCAGCTCCTGCCAGCTATTCCCCGCCTTCTCCAAGCTGGCCAACTTCCACGCCCTCCTCTCGAGAGGAAGCGCGGGGCTCCTACCCGGCGTCACTTTCAGAGCCAGCCGCCGCTGCCTGGCGAACTTGCTCTTTCGCGACTAGCGGGGCGTGACGTCGTCAATTGACTGCGCTGTCGGGAACTGCCCATCTGCATGAACCCCCTGTCCAGATGGTCCCCTGGATCGTTGAGCCCGTCCTTCTGGCAGCAGTATCACAAGGCTTTGTGGAAGACGGGCACATCCTCAACGGTCTACTACCCAACGCAGCTCGATTGGTGAAACGGCCCCGGGTAGATTCCAGGTGCATGTGCCTCAAAGTATGAGTCTCGGCGCTCAGGCGCCCCCGCCGCGCTCCCAGTGGGCCGTCCTACGGGACGCATCCGGCGCTCGCCTCGCCTCCTCCTGGCAGGAGCAGCAGCAGCAGAGCACTGGCGAGATGCGCTCCTCAATGGCCAGCGGCTGCCACATCGGGACCTCTTCTCGTCGTCAGGTCTCGACTGCCTGTTGGCGCGCCGCCCCCCAGTGCTGGTCGCGAGGCGGTCGCCCAAGCTGCACGCGACGGTCAGCGTCCCAGGCTTCAGCGGACTGTCACCCCTTCCTGTCATCGTCCAAGTTTCCCGACACCTATGCTTTCGCCACTGCCAAGCGTTTAGAATGAGAGCTCGATGCCGCATCCGAGGCGCCTGCCGATTCAGGGCTTTTTTTGCAATCCCTGCGGCGTGAGCTTTCGCATTTGTCCCTTGCCTATTTCATGGTGCGCGGTGAAACGCTCTGTGCGGGTTGGATCACATCCCACGGAGGAGGAGGAGGAGGAGGAGAGGAGGAGGAGGAGGAGGAGGAGGAGGAGGAGGAGGAGGAGGAGGAGTGCCTATCCTGCAGAATGCACGTCCCGAATCCTCGTCCTTGCCACTTCGGTTGCTCGGCACGGGACTCGACGTGCCACGATTGGCAGTGCCCCCGCCTCGTGCATGTTACCGCCCTCCCCCCGCGCCTTCCCCCGAGTCCTCGCGGACTCGTCAATGTGGGGCTGGGCTCCGAGGAGGGCCATGCCTCCCTGGACGATCTTCGCCCAGCGGTCATCCGCAGGATGATCTATTTCTCACACACCGTGAAATTCGACGCCCTGCCCCAGAGTCGAAGGGAGCGCACCCGGGTCTCCTACGCCTTTGCTCACATATGCCCGCTAGCGGCACGCCAGAGCGCCGAACTATGAACCGAGGACCGAGGGTGGGCTGAGGTGGGGCGGGCAGAGAGATTAGAAGGGAGTGGATTTGTAGGCACAAACAGAGGTATCGGAAGAACGTTGCCGTTCTTGCGCCCCGTGGGGCGGACATCTCGTGTCCGCTGGTGCACTCGCATGCAGGAGTCCTCCCGACGCTTTCGCCCCTCCCTGGAGGTGCTGGAGGTGTGGGGGGGGGGAGGGCACTTCATGGGCGGGGTGCTTGTGTCGGAACCTGTCGCGGCGGATGCACGGGGCGTTCCAAGAATGGCCTGGCCTCCGAGGATCGAAGGGGTTGTCATCTCCTCCGCCACGGACGGCGGCGGAGGGGCGGCGAAAGGTCGGCAGAAGTAGAACAAGGCCGCCTCCGCCGGCGGAAGCCGGAGTTTAGGGCGGCGGAAGGGCGCGGAGGGGGAAACAGGCGCCCCCCAGGGATGAACACACTTTTGGGTTCAGTTTCCAGAATCGGCCACATGCTCCCGCCTTCGGTTGTTGAGCACTGGCACGCCCCTACTCCATCCAAGCAGTGGCGAAGCGTCCTGGCGTGCCTATAGGCCTACCAAACAATGTTCTTAGAACCCTCTGTGGTTTCCACGAAATGTTCTCAGAACATTTCTGCCTCGGACTGTCTTGTTTTAACACATCGCGTTCATGTTCTAAGAACATTGTCAGCCTCTTTTCACGCGGCCCACTGCCCGATCGGGGCGAGGCCCTTCCTCCCGCAAGGTCGGTGCGCCAGCCTGTCTGCGGATGGATCGGCGGCCCCAGGCTACGTCTGCTCCTCCTCGTCGTCTTTCTCCTCCTCCTCCGCCTCCTCTTCTCCTCTCTCCTCTCTCCCCTCTCCCTTCCTCTCCTGCTGATCCCCCCTCCTACCCCCTCCTCCTGCCCCCGCACCTCCGATTCCCTCCTCCCTCAGTCCTCCGTTTCCCCCTTTCCTCCCTCCTGCCTGCCCCTCACCGCGGCTCCCCAGGTCCCAATCTACTTGAAGCGCCTTTCGAACTGCTACTTCAAAAGCCGATGTGCTTCCGCTATGTGTGTGTATTCCTTGGGTGGGCCTGAACCCAAGCTACTTTGGCCGCCTTCCTACATCGTGTTTCTACTGACTTCTTCCGACCGACGTGCGCAGCTCTTGGAATATTGAAGTCAGCATCGGCGCTGGTATATCCGCAGTTGGAAACTGAGCGGCGCAAACAACGGGTTCGGTTGCGCCGACATTCGCGCGTAAGCTCCCCGCGTAAGGTCGCGCGGAAGCGCCTTCGTTTCCACTGTAGCGTGCCGCGCCCGCGGCCCGCGAAAACAACCGCGCTCGCTGTGCCATTTCGCGTAGGACAAGTTTTGTCGTGGCCCCACTGGTCAAATCCGGCCTAATCTTGTTTAGCTCCGCCGAGTCTTGTGGAAGTTGATTTCTGGAGAGGAAGCATGCTGCCAAATACTTTCCAGATTTCTAAAAGATGTGCCACTTGTGTTTTAAACATGTTGAAACATATTTGAAACGTGTTTGGAACATGGTTTACACATTTTAACACACACACACACACGCACTTTTAATTCAATGATAGGATTGCTCGAGTGTCCATTGTCATGGCATCCACAAACCGAGTCTGGATTATAGTCCGGCTCAATCGGGTTTAATCTTGGACGCAGCCTTGGCGAATTTGGCCCCGTGTCTCCTTCATCGGGCCGGGTAGCCCTGAGCTGTTTTTGCGAAGACCTCCCAGGGGTCGCCTCCAGACTCCTCCATTTGCCCCTTACCTTCGACTCCTCCCCTTGCCTCCCTTTAACTCCCCTCACCTCCCATTACCTCCCCTTGCCTCCCCTCACCTCCCCTTTCCTCCCCGCTGGCACCTCTATTACTCGACACCCCTTTTCTCCCCTTCCCTTACCTCCCTCCTCTTGCCCCTCCCTTCCTCGCCTCCCCTCCCTCCGTACCCCCTCCTCCCCGCCCTCCCTGCCTGCTCCGCGCCCCTCCTCCTCCTCCTCCTCCTCCTCCTCCTCCTCCTCCTCCTCCTCCTCCGCATCCTCCCTCCTCCTCCTCCTCGTCCTCCTCATTTCTCCTCATCCCTCGGCCTCCTCCGCCTCCCCCTCCTCCTCCCTCCTCCTCCTCGTCCGCCCCGCCCCCCCTCCCTCCCTCCCTCTGCCGCCCCTCCCTCCCTCCCTCCCCCGACCCGCCCCCCCCTCCCGGCAAAACCACGCGCCGAGCGGGGCCGCCGCCGCCCGGGATCGGCCAGCGCCCCGCGCCTTCCCGCCGCCGCCAGCCCTGACGATTTTCGTCCCGGGCGTTGCCCCTAAACTCAGAGCGTGAATTGCCTACCCCGCTTTCGCTTCCAGGCAAAACCAAGCCATACCACGCGCCTCCTCGTCGAGCGGCCTGACCAGCACGGGCTGCAATTTGGCATCGTTTGGTATCTCTTGGAAGCGAGGGTGGTCAAAAGCGAGGTAGGTTTGTTTCCCCCCTATAAACTCTAAAAGGCCACCGCGGCCGCGCCCGAAAGCGGAGGTCGATGCATCCGCCGCGCCGTCGATCAAAACGCGTCTTGCTCCTCGTCCGTCTCCCCCTCCTCCCAACACATCCGACGTCTTGACGTTTTCGTTTTGCGGGCCCATGGCCCCCGACGCATGGATCAGGCGTTTTTTCGAGCGTCAGCCGACGGGAGGTTTTTGGCCATCTTCGGCTTCCGGGGGCCCTCGCCGGGCCAGGGGACCGTAACAAAAACGATTCGGGGAAAGGGTCGGGACTTCCGGGGACCGCGTATTTCGGTGGCAAAGTATGGGATCCTTGTATACCCTCTTGTTTCCGTCTTTAGCGTCGACTAGCGTCTGGGAGTGGATGAGATGATGCCGCGTCGATTAGCGTCGGTTTAGCGTCGACTAGCGTCATTTTAGCGTCGATTCGCAAGAACCGACAAGATGGTATGGGAGGCTCCCATGAGTTGCCACCGAAGCGCATTGCAGAAATCATAACGTCGCCTGTCCGGGAGCCCCCCCCCCGCAGGTGCTGGACAGGAAACCGGCGATGGACTTCAAGACCGGCGGCCCATACCCGGAGGGCGTGCTGCCCGGCCGGGTCGCGCGGGGTCGTACTGGCAAGAAAGAGGAGGAGGAGGAGGAGGAGGAGGAGGAGGAGGAGGAGGAGGAGGAGGAGGAGGAGGAGGAGGAGGAGGAGGAGGTGGAGGTGGAGGAGGAAGAAGAGGAGGAGGAGGAGGAAGGAGGAGGAGGAGGAGGAGGAGGAGGAAACGGAGGAGGAGGAAAAGGAGGAGGAAAAGGAGGAGGAGGAAAAGGAGTTTCGGGCGGCGGTTTCGCCCCCCAGAGAGCCCTCGTCCCCGCGTTTCCCCGTGGTTTCCCGAGGTGGAGACCGCCCCCCACGGGGTCGGAGAAGGCTCGCAGCAATTGGCTACACCCCCTTCGCCTTTGCACACTGTTTTGCCGCCTCCCCTTCCAACGGAGGGTTGGCGGCGCCAGTATTAGCATTGCGTTCGCTTGCAGTTATTTTCGCTGTCAGGATACAATCGCGCGCGCCCGACCTCCCTCCGCTTGGTGGCCAGCTTAAACACAGGATCCTATTACAATACACCCGCTGAAAAGGGGCGTCCTAGCAATGCCGACCACGAGGTCTTGTAATCCGAGGTATCACATGGGACCAGCTCTAGACCATATGCAAGTAAACGAACTTCATGACCATCTCTGATTTTTCCTGCGTGTACAAAGCAGTCGTAGTAGTAGTAGTAGTAGTAGTAGTAGTAGTAGTAGTCGTAGTAGTAGTAGTAGTAGTCGTAGTCGTAGTAGTAGTAGTAGTAGTAGTAGCAGTAGTAGTAGTAGTAGTAGTCAGTAGTAGTAGTAGTAGTAGTAGTAGTAGTAGTAGTAGTAGTAGTAGTCGTAGTCGTAGTAGTAGTAGTAGTAGTAGTAGTCGTAGTAGTAGTAGTAGTAGTAGTAGTTAGTAGTAGTAGTAGTCTAGTACTAGTAGTAGTAGTAGTAGTAGTAGTAGTAGTAGTAGTAGTAGTCGTAGTCGTAGTAGTAGTAGTATCAGTAGTAGTGTAGGAGTAGTAGTACGTAGTAGTAGTAGTCGTAGTAGTAGTAGTAGTAGTAGTATAGTAGTGTAGTAGTAGAGTAGTAGTAGTAGTAGTAGTAGCAGTAGTAGTAGTAGTATCAGTCGTAGTAGTAGTAGTAGTAGTAGTAGTAGTTCGTCGTCGTCGTCGTCGTCGTAGTCGTGCTAGTCGTAGTAGTCGTAGTAGTAGTAGTTAGTAGTAGTAGTAGTAGTAGTAGTAGTAGTAGTAGTAGTCGTAGCAATAGTCATCGTGCTCATAATAGTAGTAGTAGTAAGTAGTAGTAGTAGTAGTAGTATTAGTAGCAGTGGTCGTCATATTAGTAGTAGTAGTAATAGTTTCAGTTTTGGTGGTAGTAGTGGTAGTAGTAGTAATAGCAGTAGTAGTAGTAGTAGTAGTAGTAGTAGTAGTAGTAGAAATTGTAGTAGTAGTAGTAGTAGCAGTAGTTGTAGTTGTAGTAGTAGTAGTAGTAGTAGTAGTAGTTAGTAGCTGTAGTAGGCGTAGTCGTGTAGAAGTAGTCGTAGTAGTAGTAGTAGTAGTAGTAGTAGTAGCAGCAGCAGTAGTAGTAGTAGTAGTAGTAGTGGTAGTACTAGTAGTCGCAGTAGTGGTAGTAGTAGTAGTAGTAGTAGTAGTCGTAGTCGTAGAACTAGTCGCGGTAGTCGTAGTGGTGTAATGGTAGAAGTAGTACTAGTACTAGTACTAGTACTAGTACTAGTACTAGTAGTAGTAGTTGTAGTAGTAGTAGTAGCAGTAGTAGCAGCAGTAGCAGTGTAGTAATCGTAGTGCTAGTAGTAGTAGCAGTAGAAACAGTAGTTGTAGTCGTAGTAGCAGTAGCAATGCTAGTAACGCGTAGCAGTAGTAGCCGTACTACTAGTGGTATTCGTAGTAGTAGTAGTAGTAGTAGTAGTAGTAGTAGTAGAAGTAGTAGTAGTAGTAGTAGTAGCCGTAGTAGTACTAGTAATAGCAGTAGTAGTAGTAGTTGTAGTAGTAGTAGTAGTAGTAGTAGTAGTCGTAGTCGCAGAAATAGAAGTAGTAGTATTAGTAGCAGTAGATGTAGCAGTAGTCGTCGTCTTCGTAGTTGGAGTGGCAGTAGTAATGGCAGTATGAGTGGTAATCGTAGTAGTAGTAGTAGTAGTAGTAGTAGTAGTAGTAGTAGTAGTAGTAGTAGTCGTAGTAGTAGTAATAGTAGTAGTAGTACTCGTAGTAGTCGTGGTGGTGGTGGTAGTAGTAGTAGTAGTAGTAGTAGTGGTCTGAGTAGTAGTAGTAATAGTAGTAGTAGTAGTAGTAGTAGTAGTAGTAGCAGTAGTAGTAGTAGTAGTAGTAGTAGAAGTGGTAGTAGTAGTAGTAGTAGTGGTAGTAGTAGTAGTAATAGTAGTAGCAACAGTAGTGCTAGTAGTAGTCGTAGTAGCAGCAGCAGTAGTAGTAGTAGTCGTAGTAGTAGAAGAAGAAGTAGTCGTAGCAGTTGTAGTAGTAGCGATAGTAGTCGTAGTAGCATGAGAAGTAGTGGTAGAAGTCGGAGTAGTTGCAGTAGCAGTAGTCGTAGTAGTATTTGTAGTAGTAGTAGTAGTAGTAGGAGGGGCCGCAGTCGGAGTATTATTGTTACTATTCGTAGTAGTGGTCGTAGTAGGTTGTATTAGCAGTTGTAGTAGTACTACTGCTACCAGTAGATGTATTAGCAGTCGTGGCCGTAGTGATCGTAGTAGCCCTTGTCGTGCTAGTGGGAGTGATCGTAGTCGTAGTGGCACAGGAGGTAGGCACTAGTGGTAGTAGTCATGGTAGTAGTAGTAGTGGTAGTAGTAGTAGTAGTAGTAGCCGTAGTAGTATTAGTAGCGGTATTAGTCGTAGTAGTGGTGGTGGTGGTAGTAGTAGTCGTCGTAGGGGTTGCAATCTTGGTTGTAGTAGTAGTCGTTGTAGTGGCAGTAGTTGTAGTCGCAGTCGCAGTAGTAGTAGTAGTAGTGGGGATAGTAGCAGTGATAGTAGTAGTAGTAGTAGTAGTAGTAGTAGTAGTAGTAGTAGTAGTAGTAGTAGTAGTAGTAGTAGTAGTAATGGTGGCAGTCGTAGTAGCAGTAGTAGTAGTAGTAGTAGTAGCAGTGGGCGTAGTACTGGTAATCGTACTCGTATAGTAACAGTAGTGGTGGTAGTCGTAGTAGTCGTCGC
>CAUYUJ010014437.1:172500-190000 GCA_963575745.1 Prorocentrum cordatum | reverse complement strand
TATTGAAACACATAGTTTCGCAACGCGGATTGTCAAACAATGTTGCCGCTCGCGCCCTTGCGAATTCTTCAGGCAAGCATCATCTTTGTTTTCAACATGTTCATACCATGCTACCAAACGGGGTTTCGCGCGCGCGCGTCGAAATCGTGCGAACTCCCGTGCGCTCGTGCTGTTGCAAGGACCTTTAGCAACAGATGGGGCGAAATTCGCGCGCGTTGTCGCGCGTTCATGCCAGAATCTGTCAAGCAACTTAAGGTTGCGTAGGGTTTTGAAAACCGAGTGTCGCGAAACCATAGAAAATACAAGAAGAACACATTGCTTCGCGACACCAGTTTTTTGAAATGCCTGCGCTGGCGCTCTTGTTAACTCTTGAGAAAACAGTAGGTTTTTTACTTCTCAACCTGTTCATGGAATGCTTCCAAACAGGCATTTCGCGCCGCATGCCGAAATCATTCGAGCGCTTTTGCGCGCGTGCTGAGGGGGGGGGGCGTCCGTATCAAATAATGCCATGCGGACCGCTCTCGCACGTCGGCCACGGGCGCATGTCGAGCTCCTTCCAAAACTTTCATTGCCGACGCAAGGACCCCGTCATCGTCGTCGGCGTGATCAGCGTCGGCGCCGTCGCTGGCCCTGCCGTCGTCGTTGTTGCCATCGTCGCCAGCATCGCTGCCGCCATCGTCGCGTCTACCGTTGTCGATTTTGTCACGGTGCCGCGTTCGCGTCGGTCGCGCCAATCTATTTGGCCGCTGCGCGCGCGAGCATGCGCGGGCTAGCGCGGCCGCAGAGATGCGCCAGCCAACGCCGCGCGCTCATCGCAATCGCCGCCGCATGCGTTTTGCAGACCAAATTGCGGGCAGGCGGGTGGGATGATTGCGCGAGCAGTGGGGTTGTCAATTCTAAGTTCGGCGGGGCGAATTGCGCCAGTCAGCCTGCGCCACATAGCTTGCGCAACGCGCGTCGAGCCGCGTAGGTTGCCCCACGTGGGCTACAAATAATAGAACAGGCACCGCGTAGAGTGCGCGATCTTATGTTGCACCAGTCAGGTTCTCCTCTCTGAAAGAGCATGCGGATCTCCCCCGCCCCCCCGCCCCCGCCCCCCCTTGGGAATTCGCGCCCCCCTTCGTCGCGTTGCAATTTTCGCATGGTCCTGCCCCGTCATCCATCTGAAATCTGAGTTCGTACCGCCCCAGGCAGTCCATCGCCATCCCCCCTCGCCCCTTGCCCCTTGCCAAAGCTGTATTTCGCGCACTAGTCTATCAAAAGCAGCAGTTTCCATTTGTAATTTGCAGCAAATGGGGCGAAGTGCGCGCGCGCACGTTGTCGCGCGCGCACGACGGAGCCTTTCAAACATTTCCAGCTTCGCAAGGGTTTTAATTTCGAGCGCTCCTAAAGCGCATGCAAACATAGCTTTTTGCAAACAAAGTGTCAAGACAGACTTGCGCTCGGGCTCCTGCGATTTCTCGAGCGAACAATAGGTTTTCAAATTTTCGAAATTTGCTGCCAATCGGGTCTCTCGTGCGCGCCTGTCCGCATCGCTCGAGCGCTCCTGCGCGCGCGCTGTCTAGAGAGCCCCCTGCAACAAATGGAGCGAAGCGCGCTCGCGCGCGACGACGCGAGCGCGCGCGCCGAAAATCATGAAAAAGATTTGCGTTTCGCGCGGGTTTTAATATCGCCTGTTCCGAAAACATATACAACGACTTGTTTTGCAACGTCAGTTTTCGCCAAGACTTGCGCCCACGCTCCTGCGACTTCCCACGAAAACCTTAGGTTGTTCGACATATTCATTCAATTCTGCCAAGCGTGCCCCTCGCGCCGCGCGGCGAAATCATTCGAGCGCCCCTGCGCGCGTGCCGGGGAGGGGGGGGGGGGGCGCGGCCCGTGTCAAATAATGCAATGCGGGCCGCTTTTGCGGATCGGCCGCGCGCGCGTGCCGATTTTCCAAAACCTTCATCACCCGCGCGAGGGCGTCGTCATCGTAGTCGGCGCGATCAGCGCCGGCGCCGTCGCTGGCCCTGCCGTCGTCATTGTCACCGTCGTCGCCAGCATCCCTACTGCCATCCTCGTCTCTGCCGTTGTCGACGTTGCCGCGGTGCCGCGCCCGCCCGAGTCGCCGACTCGCGCTGCAGCGCCCGCTGGGAAGCGCCAGGCGGCCAACGCCTCCGCGGCCGCGTCGGTCGCGGAAAAAAGGTGGCGGCCGTGCGCGCGTGCGTGCGCGGGCTAGCGCGGCCGCAGAGATGCGCCAGACCAATTCCAAGCGCTCGTCGCAATCGCCGCCGCGTGGGTTTTGCAAGCGAAGTTGCGGGTGGGCGGGTAGGATGATTGCGCGAGCAGTGAAACTCAAGGCGGGCTGACATCGGCCCCCCCTTGCCCCCCGCCCAATAGAAAATCATTCGCGCGCTCGTTCATCGAGCATCTTCAGATCTAAGCAGTCCCTCTGCAAGCAATGAGACGAAGTACGCGCGCGCGTCGTTGCGCGTGCATGCCGATTTTCCCGTCTCTTCGCGAATATCTCAAAGCCGAACGTCAAGAACACGTAAAACAATCGTTTCGTAACGCGGTTTTTTATGCATGAGAACGCCCGCGCCCGCGCTCTTGCGAATTCCTAAGGGCACCGTTTGTTCAACATTTTCATAACATGCTACCCTGCAAGCCCCTCGCGCATGCGTCGAAATCGCTCGAGTGCGCGCGCGCGCTGTCGCGAGAACCCTTCCTGCAAGAAAGCGGGGCGAAGTGCGCGCTCGAACGTCGTTGAGCGCGCCCTCCGAAATCATCCAGAGGCTTTTTAGGTGTCGCCACAGAAACGAGTGCCCCGAAACCTTCCTTAGACACACGTGGTTTAGCAACGTTCGCGCGCTCCCGCGAAATCACGAGAGAACCATTGGTTTTCCAGCCCTGCCCCTCGCGTCGCGCGTTGAACTCGTCCAAGCGCCCGTGCGCGCGCGCTGGGTGCGAACTCGTACCATCGCAGCCAATCAGGATCTAGCCCGCCCCCCGCCATCCTCGTCAAGTATCACTACGTGGGCGCATCCGCTTACCAACGCCTCCATCGTTTTGCGCGAACCCACCAACACATAAGACGCAGTGTGCACGCGCGCGTCGTCGCGCGCGCATGCCGAATTCCGTCGATATTCGTGGGTTTTGTATGTATGTATGTATGTATGTATGTATGTACGTATGTATATATATACGTGTGTATAAATATTCATGTTTCTGTATATGTGTGTAAGCATGTATATATCGAGCGCCTCGAACCCATATAATGCGCATGGTTGTGCAACGTGGTTGCTTAATATGTTATGCGCGCGGTGTTGTGAGTTCTTCAGAAAACAATCGGTTTTCAACCTGTTCATCGCATGCGACCAATTTGGGCCTCCCGAGCTGCCATGCCGAATCATTCGAGCGCCTTTGCTCGCGTGCTGGGGGGGCACAGTCCACGCCAAGTGATGCCGCGCAGGACATGTTCGTCCGTCGGCCACGCGCGCATGTCGAAATCGTTCCAAACGCGTGGGCGTCATCATCGTCATCGGCGTGAACAGCATCTGCGCCGTCCTTGGCCCTGACATCGTCATCGTCGCTGTCGTCACCGACGTCGCTACTATCATCATCGTGTCTGCCTTTCTCCACGTCGCCAGGCTACCGCGCTCGTCCAAGTCGCCGACTTGCACTGAAGTGCCCGCTCGCCAGCGCGGCCTGCGAAACGCGCTGGGAAGTGCCCAGCGATCACCGCTACCGCGGCCGCGTCGGTCGCGCAAGACAAGCTGGCCGCCGTGCGCGCGAGCCTGCGCGCGTTAGGGCGGCTGCAGCGATGCGCCAGCCAGCGCCAGGCAGCCATCGCAATCGCCGCCGCATGGGTTTTGCCAACCAAGTTGCGCGTCGGTGGGTGGGGCGATTGCGCGAGCAGCGGAGTTGACAAGTTCCGGCCCGGCAGGGTGAATTCTCTTTTCCTAAAAAGAGAATAGACCCCCCCCCCCCGGACTCATCGGCTCCCCCTGGGGTAGTATGATTTCACACATATATATGTATGTATATATGTATATGTATATATATATATATATATATATATATATATATAGATGTCCTGCTCACTCGCCCATCCTAAATATGAAATCGTAGCATCCCAGCCATGCCGGGTTCCCCCCCTGAGGTTCCCTTGTAAAAACAAAACACACGATGCGTTGACATTTTTCCCCACATCCAAAGTGGGGTTCTTGTTTTCTCTGGACACCCCGCGCAGGAACAGGAACACACACACACACTCACACTCACTCACACTCTCTCATCATCAACCTCATCAGCATCATCGATGATGCTCTCTCATATGCTTAGTCACTCACATACTCATCATCATCACCACTCGCACTCTCTCACACGCTCATGAACATCATCATCATCACCATCATCGGCATCGGCATCATCCTCATTCAAACATCATCATCGCCACCACCACTCACAATCAATCATCATCCTCTTCACCACTCATCTTCACCACCACTCATCATCCTCATCCTCATCATCGTTGAGTAAATTGTGAGGAAGTCTCAGGCGGGAGCCCCCTCCCTATGGGGCCCGCAGATCATATTGGTAATCCGAGCGGGTCATCGGAATCCTGTAACTGTCGTCACTTTTGAGCTCCCCAGGCTTGAAAATGGAGGAGGTCTCAGGCGGGAGCCTCGTCTGTGAGTGAATTGGGAGGAAGTCTCAGGCGGGAGCCCCCTCCCTATGGGGCCCGCAGATCATGTTGGTAATCCGAGCGGGTCATCGGAATCCTGTAACTGTCGTCACTTTTGAGCTCCTCAAGCTTGAATTTGGAGGAAGTCTCCGGCGGGAGCCTCGTCTGTGAGTAAATTGTGAGGAAGTCTCAGGCGGGAGCCCCCTCCCTATGGGGCCCGCAGATCATGTTGGTAATCCGAGCGGGTCATCGGAATCCTGTAACTGTCGTCACTTTTGAGCTCCCAAGTCTCAGGCGGGAGCCTCGTCTGTGAGTGAATTGGGAGGAAGTCTCAGGCGGGAGCTCCCTCCTTATAGGGCCCGCAGATCATGTTGGTAATCCGAGCGGGTCATCGGCATCTTGTAACTGTCGTCACTTTTGGGCTCCTCAAGCTTCAATTTGGAGGAAGTCTCAGGCGGGAGCATCGTCTGTGAGTGAATTCTGATGAAGGCTCAGGCGGGAGCCCCCTCCCTATGGGGCCCGCAGATCATGTTGGTAATCCGAGCGGGTCATCGGAACTTTGTAACTGTCGTCACTTTTGGGCTCGTCAAGCCTGAATTTGGAGGAAGTCTCAGGCGGGAGCCTCGTCCCTGAGTGAATTGTGAGGAAGTCTCACGCTGGAGCTCCCTCCCTATGGGGCCCGCAGATCATGTTGGCAATCCGAGCGGGTCATCGGAACCCTGTAACTGTCGTCACTTTTGGGCTCCTCAAGCCTGAATATGGAGGAAGTCTCAGGCGGTTTTGTCCAGGGCGGAGGCGAAGCAGCTCGCGGCAGAGCTGGGCTTCGTGCTGCCTTCCGCTTGAGCGCGGCTGCGCCTCGCTCGAAGCCCGCGGGGTTGTCCCAACGGCTTGGTTTTGCGCGCCAACGGCTCGCGGGGTTGTCCCGACAGCCTGGCCCGCGGGGTTGCCCCAACGGCTGCGCGACGCGACCGGTAGAGAACGCGCCTGTGCTGGCCGTGGCGGCGACGGCGCCGAGGAACATCGACATGCGCGCTCATGCAACAGGAAGGGGAGGAGGTGGCGGGGCGCGGAACAAACAGGGGGGCGAGGATGGGGACAACGTAAGGAGTGGAAGGGGGGCCCGCGCCAAGGCGACAGGAAATATACGGAGAAGAGACAGCCAGGACGCCTCACCAACCACGAGGACGACGGTGATGTTTTTTTCCAGATTCGCCCAGAGGATTCTTATGTGGGGTTCTTCCGTCGGAGTAATTGCTGTAGCATAAGATTGTTTCGCGACTCCCTTGCAAAAAAGGGATGAAGTGCACACGCGCGCGTCGTCGCGCGCGCATGCCGAAATCCTTCAAAAACTTTCGGTTCCGGAGAGATTTCAAAATTGAATTTCCAAAGCACATACAACAACACAGGGTTTCGCAACACTGATTTGCTAAAGAAGCTTACGCGCGAGCTCTTGCGACATCTTAAGCAAATCATGGGTTTTCAAGATTTTCACAAAATGCTACCAAACGGGCTTCGCGCGCGCATGTCGAAATCTGTCGAACGACGTTGCGCGTGTACCGTCGCGAGAACCCCTTGCAAAAAAACTTGACGACGTGCAGACGCGCGCGAAGTCTCGCGCGTATGCCGAAATCCTTCAACAACCTTCGGTTTCGGAAGGATTCCAGAATCGTGTGTTCAAACAAAATACAAAAACACAAGGTTTCGCAACATGGGGATTTCAACAAAAGCATGCGCGCGCGCTCTTGCGTCGTCGTCGTCGTCCCACCTGTTCCCTCGTCGTTGTCGTCGTCGTCGTCGCCGTCGTCGTCTTCTGTTTTTCCTCGTCGTCGTCGTCGTCGTCTTGGCGTCGTCGTCGCTTCCGTCGTCGTTGTCTCCGTGGTCGTCCTTCCACCCTCGTCGTCTTCGTCGGCGTCTCGTCGTTGTCCCTCCTATTTCGTCGCCGTCGTCGTCGTTGTCGTCGTCGTCGTCGTCGTGGTCTTCACTCCTCCTTCGTCGTTATCCTCCTCCTTCGTCGTCGTCGTCGTCCGTCGTCGGCGTCTCGTCGTCGTTCCTCCTATTTCGTCGCCGTCGTCGTCGTCTTCGTCGTCGTTGTCGTCGTCGTCGTCTTCCCTCCTCCCTCGTCGTTGTCGTCGTCGGCGTCGCCGTCCTTCCTCCTTCTTCGTCGTTCGCGTCGTCGCCGTCTTCCCTCCTCCATCGTCGTTGTCGTCGTTGTCGCCGTCGTCGTTTTTTTTCTCCTCCCTCGTCGTCGTCTCCGTTGGCGACGTCGTCGTCGTCTTCGTCGTCGTCGTCGGCGTCGGCGTCGTCGTCGTCGACGTCGACGTCGACGTCGGCGGTGTCGTCGTAGTCGGTGTCTGCGGCGCCGTCGTCGTCGTGGGTCGCTGTCGTCGTCGGCGTCGGTGTCGTGGCCAAGTGCCATGTGGTACCTACCGTCACGGTCTTGTCTTAAGAAGTCTTGCGACCAAGTTGCGGGTGGGAGGGTGGGATGTTTGCACGAACGGTAGAGAGGACAGCTTCAAGACGGTCGAAGTGAATTGCACCTCGTAGGGTGCACCAAAGAGATTGTTTCGTAGTGGACGCACAGCATTTATTGCCAACGTACGTTGCACCACATATATTGAAAGCGCGCCAGTGGGCGGCCCTGAATACACAAAGGGGGGGGGAGGGGTGCTCGCAGAACCCCCTCCCCCCCCACCCCCCCCTCCCCCCCTTCAAAGGGGGAGAGGGGTTGGTGGTGGTATTTTCGACCCCCCCCCCTCCCCCCTTGGCGCTGGAGGGGAGGGGGGGGGGTTCGACCCGAAATGGAACGAATGACAACCGACTAGTCCCAATTCCAACCGTTCGGAGCGAATTGCAACCAGAATCGAGACCAATTCCAACCACAAATGAGACCAATTCCAACCCAACCAAAAATGAGACCAATTGCAACCACGGATGGGATCTTCGGAATTCCTCCGGATCCCTTCGAATTCTTCGGAAGTCCTCAGGACTCTTTAGGACTCCTTCGAAATTCCTTAGGATTCCTTCGGAATTCCTCAGGATTCTTTAGGACTCCTTCGGAATTCCTTGGGATTCCTTTGGAATTCCTTCGGATTCCTTCGGAATTCCTTAGGAATCCTTTGGATTTCCTCAGGAATCCTTCGGAATTCCTTCGGATTCCTTCGGAATTCTTTGGAATTCCTTTGGATTCCTCCTTCGGAATTCCTTTGGATTCCTCCTTCGGAATTCCTTTTGGATTCCTCCTTCGGAATTCCTTTTGAATTCCTCCTTCGGAATTCCTCAGGATTCCTTCGGATTCTTCGGAATTCATCAGCCTGCCTTCTGATTCTTCAAAATGTCTTCGGAATTCCACTACTACCACTACTACTGCTACTCCTACTCCTACTACTACTACTACTACTACTACTACTACTACTACTACTACTACTACTACGACTACTACTACGACTACGACTACGACTACGACTACGACTACGACTACTACTACTAGACTACTACTACTACTACTACTACTACTACTACTACTACTACTACTACTACTACTACGACTACTACTACGACTACTACTACTACTACTACTACTACGACTACTACTACGACTACGACTACGACTACTACTACTACTACTACTACTACCACTACTACTACTACCACTACTACTACTACTACTACTACTACTGCTACTACGACTACTACCACTACTACTACTACTACTACTACTACCACTACTACTACTACTACTACTACTACTACTACTACGACTACTATTACTACTACTACTACTTACTACTACTACTACTACTACTACTACTACTACTACTACTACTACTACTACTACTACTACTACTACTACTACTACTACTAGTACTAGGAGGATCCATTTTGCATAGTTTTAGAATCGATGCAATTCGAACAGTTTTTACGTACGTTTCGGCGCCCTCTTGCTCATCTTAACGTAGTGCTCGTGCGCAGACCAAAAACTCAGACCAATTCCAACTCGAGCACGCATGTTGGCTTCCAGATCCTCTGCGTTGGCATAAGGGGTGTCACTTGGTCTTCGCAGTCGTCTTGGGCTTCTGTACAATTAAAATCTTATTGTGGGGCTAGCCCAAGATGGTTGGGATTGGGCCCAGTTTGCTTTTCGCACTGGTTGGGAGTGGTCCCAGTTGGTTGGGATTGGGCCCAGTGGGTTGGGATTGGGCCCACATGCGGGGTCGACCCCCCCCCCTCCCCTCCTTTGCCCCGAACAGCGGGCTGGTGAGGGGGCTTCTCGGGTAGTGAATAGGAAGTAAGAGTTTTGAGTAGCGGTTGGTGAGTACTTGGTATTTGGTAGTGGGTAGTTTGCAGTGGGCCGTGGGTGGTGAGTAGTGAGTAGTGGTAATGGGTAGTGGTAGTAGTGGGTAGCGCGTAGAGACTAGTGAGTAGTGAGTAGTGAGCAGTGGGGAGGAAGTAATGAGTAATGGATTGCGAGTAGTGTATAGGGAGGAGTGTGTAGTGAGTAGTGAATAGTGAGGAGAAAGCGGGGAGTAGGGGTGAGGGTGTAGACATTAACGAATAGTGAGGAATGGGCAGTGGGTAGTGAGTCGTGAGTAGTGAGTGGTGAAGCGAGTAGCGAGTAGCGGGTAGGGGGGAGCGTGTCGAATGTAGCGGGTGGTGAGTAGCGAGTAGCGAGTAGGGCGTTGTGCGCAGTGAGCAGCGAGGAGGGGGTAGTCAGGAGTCACTAGTGAGTAGTGAGTGCGGAGTGGTGCGTAGCGGGTCGAGGGTAGCGAGTAGTGGGTAGTGGGTAGTGGGCAGTGAGTTGTGAGTAGTGAGTCGGGGGTAGTGCGTACTGGGTAATGAGCAGCGGCTTGGGGGTAGTGAGTAGTGGGTAGTGAGTAGTGGTGAGGAAGTAGTGGGCAAGAAATTGTGAGTAGTTTGTAGGGGGGAGTGCGTAGTGTGTAGTGAGTAGTGCATCGTGATTAGTACGCGGGGAGTAGGGATGAGGGAGTAGACAGTAGCGAATAG
This sequence comes from Prorocentrum cordatum, assembly GCA_963575745.1. NCBI lineage: Eukaryota > Dinophyceae > Prorocentrales > Prorocentraceae > Prorocentrum > Prorocentrum cordatum. The sequence goes on along the minus strand of CAUYUJ010014437.1, from coordinate 180,330 downwards.
CGAGGAGTGGGTAGTGAGTAGTGAGTAGTGAGTAGCGCGCAGTGAGTAGAGAGTAGTGAGTAGTGAGTGGTGAAGCGAGTAGCGAGTAGCGGGTAGCGAGTGGGGAGTAGTGGGTCGCGAGTAGGGCGGTGTGAGTAGTGAGCAGCGAGGAGGGAGTAGTCAGGAGTCACTAGTGGGTAGTGAGCACGGAGTGGTGCGTAGCGAGTAGGGGGTAGCGAGTAGTGAGAAGTGGGTAGTGCGTAGTGAGTAGTGAGTTGCGAGTAGTGAGTAGGGAGTTGTGAGTAGTGGGTAATGAGTAGCGGCTTGGGGGTAGTCGGTAGGGGGTAGGTCGTAGGGAGTAGTGAGTAGTGGGAGCGTAGTGAGTAGTGGGTAGTGGGTAGTGAATAGTGCATATTGGGTGGCGACTAGGGCGTAGGGAGTAGTGAACAGTGAGTAGTGGGTTGTGAGTAGTGAGTAGGGAGTAGTGGGTAGTCAATACTGAGTAGTGACTTGGGAGTAGTGAGTAGGGAGTAGGTAGTAGTGAGTAGCGAGTAGTGGGAGCGTAGTGAGTAGTGAGTAGTGGGTAGTGAATCGTGCGTACTGGGTAGCGAGTAGGGCGTAGTGAGTAGTGAGTAGTGAGTTGTGAGTAGTGAGTCGGGAGTAGTGAGTACTGAGTAATGAGTAGTGGCTGGGGGGTAGGGAGTAGTGGGTAGTGAGTAGCGGGGAGGAAGTAGCGATCAAGGAATTGCGAGTAGTTTGTAGGGAGGAGTGAGTAGCGTGTAGTGAGTAGTGCATAGTGAGTAGTTAGCGGGAAGTAGGGATGAGGGGGTAGACAGTAGCGGATAGCGAGGAGTGGGTAGTGAGTAGTGAGTAGTGCGTAGTGCGCAGTAAGTAGAGAATAGTGAGTAGTGAGTGGTGAAGCGAGTAGCGAGTAGCGGGTAGGGAGGGGCGTGTGGGGAGTGGCGAGTGGTGAGTAGTGAGTAGCGAGTAGGGCGTTGTGAGTAGTGAGCAGCGAGGAGGGAGTAGTCAGGAGCCACTAGTGAGTAGTGAGTACGGAGTGGTGCGTAGCGAGTAGGGGGTAGCGAGTAGTGAGAAGTGAGTAGTGAGTAGTGAGTAGTGAGTTGTGAGTAGTGAGTAGGGAGTTGTGAGTAGTGGGTAATGAGTAGTGACTTGGGAGTAGTGAGTAGGGGGTAGGTCGTAGGGAGTAGTGGGAGCGAAGTGAGTCGTGAGTAGTGGATGTATGAATGGTGCGTATTGGGTAGCGACAACGGCGTAGGGAGTAGTGAGTAGGAGTAGTGAGTTGTGAGTAGTTAGTAGGGAGTAGTGAGTAGTCAGTAATGAGTAGTGGCTTGGGAGTAGTGAGTAGGGAGTAGGTAGTAGTGAGTAGCGAGTAGTGGGAGCGTAGTGAGTAGTGAGTAGTGGGTAGTGAATAGTGCGTATTGGGTAGCGAGTAGGGCGTAGGGAGTAGTGAGTAGTGAGTAGTAAGTAGTAAGTACTGTGTAGGGCGTAGGGACGCGAGTAGCGAGTAGTGGATAGTAAGTAGTGAGTTGTGGGCAGTGAGTAGTGAGTAGTGAAGTGTGGAGTAATGGATAGTGGTTAGTGGGTAGTGAGTAGTGATCGGTCATTGATGAGTAGTGGGTAGTGCGTTGTGTTTTGCGAGCAGTGAGTATTGAGTAGAGGGTAGTGTGTAGTGAGTAGTTTGTAGTGACTAGTGAGTAGATAGTAGGGAGTAGTGAGTAGTGCGTCGTGGGTACTGAGTCGTGGGTAGTGAATAGTGAGTCGTGAATAGTGAGTTGTGAGTAGCGAGAAGTGAGTAGTGAGTAGTGAGTTGTGAGTAGTGAGTAGGGAGTTGTGAGTAGTGGGTAATGAGTAGTGAGTAGGGAGTAGTGAGTAGGGGGTAGGTCGTAGGGAGTAGTGAGTAGTAGGAGCGTAGTGAGTAGTAAGTAGTGGGTAGTGAATAGTGCGTATTGGGTAGCGAGTAGGGCGTAGGGAGTAGGGAGTAGTGAGTAGTGAGTAGTGAGTAGGGAGTAGTGAATAGTGAGTCGTGAATAGTGAGTTGTGAGTAGCGAGAAGTGAGTAGTGAGTAGTGAGTTGTGAGTAGTGAGTAGGGAGTTGTGAGTAGTGGGTAATGAGTAGTGAGTAGGGAGTAGTGAGTAGGGGGTAGGTCGTAGGGAGTAGTGAGTAGTAGGAGCGTAGTGAGTAGTAAGTAGTGGGTAGTGAATAGTGCGTATTGGGTAGCGAGTGGGGCGTAGGGAGTAGTGAGTAGTGAGTAGTGCGTAGTGAGTAGCGAGTACTGTGTAGGGCGTAGGGACGCGAGTAGCGAGTAGTGGATAGTGAGTAGTGAGTTGAGGGCAGTGTGAGTAGTGAGTAGTGAAGTTTGACTAGTGAGTAATGTATAGTGGTTAGTGGGTAGTGAGTAGTGATGTGTCATTAGTGAGGAGTGGATAGTTCGTTGTGTTTTGTGAGCAGTGAGTATGGAGTAATGGGTAGTGAGTAGTGAGTAGTTTGTAGTGAGTAGTGAGTAGGGAGCAGGGAGTAGTGAGTAGTGCGTCGTGGATAGTGAGTCGTGGGTAGTGAGTAGTGAGTCGTGAGTAATGAGCTGTGAGTATCGAGAAGGGGGTAGTGAGTATCGACTAGTGAATTGTGGGTAGTGACTAGTGTGTAATATGTAGTGAGTAGTCTTTGGGGCTAGGGCTTGGATTTGGGTTCGGGTTCGGGGTCAGGGCAAGGGTGAGGATTCGTGTTGGGGGTGGTAGGGGTCGGGTTCCGGAGACTGGGGGCGCCGTGGCGAAATGGGGGGAGGGGGGAGTCGAATTTGGCGGCTAAAAGGGGGAGGGGGGGGGGGTCGGACCCACCCCCTTTTTTTACAGAGGAGGAGGAGGAGGAGGGGGGGGGTCCCGACGGCGGACCAGGAAAGGGGGAGTGGGGGGGTCCCCGACGACGGATCGGGAAAAGGGGGGGGGAGGGTCCTCGACGACGGATCGGGGAAAGGGGGGGGGTCCCAAACCCCCACCCTCCCTCTTAGGGTCATCCAGCGGCGCGCCCTCACATATTATGCCCACATATATTGCACATCTTATATTGCTAGAAAAACAAGGCTTGGGGCCCACGTTGCTAAACTTTCTATATATTTCTATCCGGCGACTGTTGGCGACCGGTTTCTAGATGCCTCGAGGTGAGCTGCTGGTGGCGTGTTCTTGGAGGGACAAACAGAAGATCGCCGAAGGCGCTTTGAAGACCCCCGAAACCAGCCGAAGACCCTCAGAATCCCGCCGGTGGGCGTCAGGGGACCGCCGGAAACCGCCGCTGACCGCCCAACGCCGATGGGCAGCAAGGGGCTCATGGTCGAATGCGTAGCCCCCCCACACCTGCGCATGACAGTGACAGTGCGGCAGCGCAGTCACCTTTTGCCCATGGCCCCTGCCCAGGGCCCCCCGCCGAGCAGAAACGGGGCCACAACTGCCACGCGCGCGGGCGAGGACGACGACGACATCGCAGCAGCGACAACCCGCGCCGCGGAAGCCCACTTCAGCCACGCGCCTAAGTTCTGAACGACCATTCGGCCGTTTCATTCTGACGTAGCACCACCAGTCGGCCCAAGACCCCCCCCGCCCAAGACCCCCCGTCGAGCAGACATGGGCCCAGAACTGCTACGCGCGCCCACGGATGAAGTAAAACCGTTCATGCGCCCTCAAACTGATTTGCCATCGCTTATTCCCTGTGCATTTTTGTCGTGCCTGCCTGTTTTTCCGTAGTCATGCTGGCTCAAACCGATTTGGCTCAAGGCCAGTTCGGCCCAGGGCGCGGGATCTTTCTCTCGGGCTTCCCCCCGGCGACGCCGCATGGGGTGCCGGCGCAGCGCCTCGGCGCAGCCGCCGACTTCGGACGCGAGGCTTTGGCTCGCGCCGCCCTTGCCGCAGCAGCCACCGCTCGCAGGCCCCGGGCCGCGAGGCCCAGGTGCGCGCGGGAGGCGCGCCGCATGGGCGCCCCCGCCGGCGACAGAGCCCACGCGCCGGATCAGGCGCCCTCCGGGGCTCGCGTCTCTTGCGCTCCGTGAGGCGGCTGCGCGGGCTGCGCGCGCGCGGCCGGCGCTGCGCGCCCAGCTTGGCGTGGTGCGCAGGCGCGAGGCCCCCCCGAGCACGCCGCGCGAGAGTACGCCCACGCCGGAGCTAGCCGCCGACAGGGAGCGCGGTCCGCTCGCGGAGGACTCCGCCACCACCCCGTGCGAGGAGGGCTCCGCCACCACCGCGCGGGCGGACGGGCAGGGCCCGAGTCAGGGCTCCGGTGCCGCCGCTGACGTACCCCCACCCCTTCGCCGTGTGAGCGGGGGCGCTCTCTTCGACGGGGACCTCCAAGCCGGCTGCCGTAATTAACCGAGCACCCTGATGGCCCCCCTTCATCTTCCTGCCGCCGCACACATGTTTCTGCCTCCTCTCTCTGTCATTCCTCGTCCCTTCCGCTCGTGCTCCGCCATCTGGCGTGACAGCGCGTGCATGCTGTTTCAAGGCAGCTTTCTCGCCGTGCTCCGTTGTGTGGTTCGGATGAAGTGTTCAGTGGCTCAGTAGCGACATGTACGCTGCAGGAGAATTGTCTTGGACCTTTAGAGCACGAGGTCGCCTGCTACAAGACGACATATGCTGCAGCTGCTATGCGGGCTGGTCGTCACCCAAAGTCGGGCCATCCTTGAAGTCTTCACTAACTTTTGTACAGTATAGTCCCGTGCTCCCAAGCCGAGCCGAGTGAAGAACGACATCTAATGCGACTGCTCGTGCTGTGCAGTGATGGGAACGCCCGCTCGCTGTCCTCATGTTGCTCCGCAATGGTGGCAATGCCCGCTGGCTGTCCTCATGTTTAACTTGCCTGCAGTGGCTTCTTGGCAGGCGCACCCCTGGATGACCAACTCTGTTTGCCCAGGGCCTGGTTAGCGTGCCAAGTGGACTGCGGTGAGATTAGCGCGCCAACGAGGCTGCGGAATTCGGGGCGCACACGCACGCAACTCGCAACTGTTGCAACATTGGATGGGAAACAATCAGCTGGAACATCAGTTCTATGCACCGCCGGAACATCAGTTGCGAGGTGGACCTCTTTGGGAGCATCACGCTTGTCACTCATGCTTGCCCTGACATGTCTCGCTGAGCTGGTCAACGCAGCGTTGTGCGAGCATGAACTTCCTTTCCTTGATTGTTGGTATGTGATGCCCGCTTACATGAATGATCGGTCGGATCATAAGATTAAATCGGGCGCGCCCCTCTACAGGAGGAATGTTCAACAATTCTAGACGCTTCGCGTAGCCCCACCAGCCCATCCAGAAACGATGCCCAGAGGAATTGGCTCGATTAGGGAAGTGGGCAGCACGCAGAGGAGGGGCCCCCTAATGGAGGCCTCTTGGAGCGTCTTGGGTGCCTCGGAGAGCTTCTTGGGGCCTCTTGGGGGTCTCTTGCGAGCATCTTGGAGGCCTCTTGGGCGCCTGTTGGGGCCTCCTGGGCGCCTTTTGGGGCCCTCTTGAAGCGCTCTTGGGAGCCTTGGGAGCGCTCTTGGGGCCGTCTTGGAGGACATCGATCAAACGATAAGCTAGCATTAGTTAGCGTTGCCCCTCGGGAGCCCCAAACATCGCCTCTTAGGGCGCTCTTGGGGCGCTCTTGGGGCTCTCTTGAGCCTCTATTGGGCCTCTCTTGGGCCATCTTGGGGCCATCTTGAGGCCTCGGATGGCCATCGGAAGCGAAAAAGCGAGAACGCCAAACACATAGATGTTCCTAAGGTTTTGGCCTCTTCGGGGCCTCCTGGGGGAGCTATTTGGCCGCTGGGGGCCGTCTTGGAGCGGTCTTGGGACATCTTGGAGCATCGTGGGAGCCATTATGAGACATCTTGGGGTATCTTGAGCCATCTTGGAGGTCATCGTGGGCTCTCCCAGGCGCTCTTAGAGTCATCTCAATCAGTGCCCCCCCAAGAGGCCAACTTGTGGCCAAGACCTTAGTAATATCTAGTACAATCAATGATCGTGGCCTTCTCGCCGAGGCCTCTCGGAGCATCTTGGGTGCCTCTGTGGGGTCTTTTGGGGCCTCTTGGGGTCTCTTGGGGGCCTCTTGGGGGCATCCTGGGGGCCTCTTGGGGCTTCCTGGCCACCTCTTGGGGCCCTCATGGGGCACCCTTGGGAGCCTTGGGGGCCATCCTTGGGCCATCTTGGGTGAGATCGATCACAGGAGGGGGGTGTCTAATTTGAGTCCCCCCCTTCAGGAGGCCAAAATGTGACCAAAACCTTAGTCAAACCAATGATTTAAGCTTCCTCGCCGAGGCCGTTTTGGACGCTCCGACACCTCGGTAACACCCTGTCCAGGTCCAGGGGAGGGGGTAAGGGGGAGGGATAAAACCCTCCCCGAAGGGGAAGAAGGAGGGGTGGAAGAGGAAACTCCCTAAACCACCGCCGCCCAGAGGGCCGGTGGGATTTCAGTGTTCTGTCGACATCCGCCTGTAGGAGGCAGACAATGTTACAATAAGCTGCCTTGGCACAGCTGTTGCAGTTTGCTTCTTCATGTTCCCCCCTCTTGCGTGCTTCGCGTATTCTTTTTACTCGGCTCGTGATGCGAACGGCACGCGAGCAAACTACAGGGGGATCTCCGCAACAGGTGGGTGGGTGCAGAAAATGATCCAGGAGGAGGGCCCAACCGAATAGTTTCAAAGCCGAATAGTTTTCAAAACCGACTAGTTTCAGGCTGCATCTGCTGCTGCGCTGCCGGGCGACCGCCTCGCGCGCGATGGCTCGGTGAGAGAATGGCCGGCGAGTCGGCCTGGCACCGAAAGGGCCCAGGCATTGCTCCATCATTTCTCTCGACACCTCTCGATGGAACCTCGTTCTGCCTCTTCTCTCTCTCTCTCTGTCTTTCTGTATCTCTCTTCCTGGAGTTCCTGCAGCGTGCGAGGGGCAGGAGTCTAGCCGAGTGGGCGGGCTTGGAAGGCCCGTTCCCCGCCCCAGTGCACGATCAATCTGTCTTGTCCGACGACTCGGACTGATGCCGCGGCCAGCTCCAGCGGCCGTCGGTAGCCAATTCTTTTCCAAAGCTGTGGAGTTCCAGGCTCCGCGCGGCTCGCGGGAGGGCCCCGCGCGGGGGCGCGCCGATTTTTCGCGCTGCCAGGCGTGCGATATGCGGCAGCTGCTGCTGCGCTGCTGGGCGATCGCCTCGCGCACGACGGCTCGGTGCGAGAATGGCCGGCGAGTCGGCCTGGCACCGGAGGGGCCCAGGCACCGCTCCATCAGGTCTTTCTACACCTCTCGAGGATTGTCAGGACATGTGTCAGCCGAGTGCGTGTGTATGCGTGTAGTTACTCTGTTCGGCCCTTATCGCAGCGGCTGCGTCGTCTTGAAGGTCTTTGGTGGACAATCACCAATCACACACTTGCGCTAACACGCGTTCCGAGATTCGTGGAACCTTGTCCTGTCTCTTCTCTCTCTTCTCTCTCTCTCTCTCTCTCTCTGTCTCTCTCTTACTGGAGTTCCTGCCGCGCGCGAGGGGCACGGGCCTGCCGAGTGGGCGGGCTTGACAGGCTCGATCCCGACCCCAGTGCACGGTCAATGTGTCGTCTTGTCCGACGACTCGGACTGATAACGCGACAGCTCCAGCGGCCGTCGGTAGCCAAGTTGTTTCCAAAACTGTGGAGTTCCAGGCTCGCGCCGCGGTCGCTTTCTCTCCGCGGGGGGGCGCGGCGAGCGGGGGAGGATTAGTGCCGCGACACAGGAAGAAGGAAACACATGGAGGACATTCTCTTTCAATGAAGAGGAAGGGTAGGAGCAGGAGGAACACCTCCTCCTCACTGTTCGCTGAATTGCTCTATTGATTGGGATCTCGCCGCCCTGGC
>CAUYUJ010014437.1:115000-160000 GCA_963575745.1 Prorocentrum cordatum | reverse complement strand
CGAAGACCACACTCGTGAACCACCACCTGCGCAAGTCCCCGACATCCTCCCTGCCAACGCCATTGTTGCTAACACCAAGGACATGCTGAAGCTCATGGTCGACACCTGGGAGCCCATCTTGGGCAGGTACCGTGCGCGTGCGGGACATGACGCCGAAGCCATGCCGACGTGGGCCGACTTCTACGACGAGTACCGACAGGAGCTGCCTACGCCAGCACCAGCTACCCTTTTCCACCTTACTGACGACCAACTCATCCACTTCATTCGCACCCGTTCACCGCGCCGCGCGGGGGGACTGGACGGCTGGACTACTAAGGAGGCTAAGGAGTTACCCGACGACATTCTTCGCCTCTTCGCCAGCGTCCTTCGCGCTATGCAACGCACTGGCACCATCCCAGAACCCCTCCTCCACGTGCCAAACCCGTGCCTCCGAAAAGGCCGAGGCGAACTCCCAACGGACCAACGACTTCTCTCGGTGCTTTCCGTTTGGATGTATGCGTGGGAAGCGCCAGCTTACCGCAGCCTCACGGACTGGCGGAAAGGATGGACCCACGCCACGAGTTTTGGCGCTGTCCCCAAAGCTACCATTGGGGACGTCAGCACCTCTCTTGCCCTGCGCATCGAACACGCCAGGGCCTTACTCCTTCCCTTAGCTGGAGCTGCCCTGGACCGACAGAAGTGTTTCGACTACCTCATCACGGACATCTGCCTTAACCTAGCGCTTCACGCGGGGTGTCCCCAAGACATCGTTACTGTCCGCAGAAACTTCTACAGGCGCCACAAACGCTACATCCGCATGAACGGTGCGTACTCTAAGGAACTGGCCAGGACTAACGGTCACCTCCAGGGAAGCTCTTGGTCCCTGGACGACATTAAGCTGCTCATGTGTGTGTGGACCAAGAGACAGCATCGATACGTTCCGCGATCACTCAGCACTACCTTCGTTGACGACAGCAACTCCACTACCCACACCGCGCCTGAGTTGCAGAAATCTCTTGATGAAACCGCCAAGTTTGATCGATTTTCTGGTCAACGCATTCATCCTGGCAAAGTGGCGGGGTGGGCGCTCACCGACGAGCTTCACACAGCCGTTACCCAGCTCACTCTGGCGGAACGGCCCTTACGCGTGGTCGACTCCTTTAAGCTCGTCGGGAGTTACATCAACGCCGAGGCAGCGCCGGCTCCAGCCGCGCTTAACCTCACGGCCACCGCTGACGCCCGTGTTCGCAGGGCGACTAGTCGCCTGCCGCGCATTGGCAAGCTCCCATCACCGATGCTTATTAAGGCGCGGCACGCCCGTTCCCTTGCTGCCAGCGTCTGTACCACGGGCACCGACATTCAAGCCCCATCAGGCCCCGTCAAAACTGCCTACAACCATGCCCTTAAGGCGGCTATCCGCCCCAAGGGAAACAGGTGGGTCGAGTTTTGGACTCTCATGGCCGTGTGCGTCCCAGGACACGCCCTGGAGATTGACGCCATTATGCAGCGTGAAGTCTTCCTGTGTCTGCGGCGACAGGTTAACCGCGACGCTACTCTCTGCGGTCTCGTCAGGGATCTCCAACACCATGTCCAGACCCTTTTCGGGGGAGGACCTGTTGGACGACTTGTCCAGACGCTTCAGCAGCTCCGTTGGACCTGGCCCACATTTGGCATCATGTACGACGACTGGGGCTGTCAGATCAGTTGGCTGAACCTACCCCAAAACGCCTTCCTTCACATGCTGCGAGCCTCACAACGCAGAGCCTTTCTGAGAAAAATCAAGCCACGGCGTCATGACCTTGGACACCTGGCCTCTGTCAGACAGGGCCTCGACCTCTTCGCCAGCACGTGGCTCGCCCGAACGAAAGGAGCAGCCAAATGCAACGCATGGCAGCTGGCGCTCCTCCTTAACTACCTGTCGGGCGGGGACCACACCCAACAGCGACGATCCCGATCAAACACGTCCGCTGACCCCAGCCCCATCTGCCGATACTGCGACGAGGAAGAGGAAACTCAGGAGCACACTGTTCGCGACTGCAAGTGCTGGGCCCGAGAAAGAGTCCCTCTTACCACCCTCATCAGTGACGAGCAGTGGGCCCGTCTTCCACCGCACACAAGACACTGCGGGCTCTTCGATGAAGACCCAGCCCTCCTCGACCTGCAGGCCGACCTCGCGAGGGACCCGCTACCTCAGCCCATACCGCGGCCCCCACCTGAGGGAGATCCTGCGGCTTCAGCCCAGGACTCCTACACCACCTACCTTGACCACGACACTGGTTGGACATGGGTCTACGCTGCCACGGACGGTGCATGCACCAACCAAGCCATCCCATTGCTTGCACGAGCGGGCTACGGCGTCTACTACGGCATCGACCACCGCATGAACTACAGTGCACGCGTTCACGGCATCACGCAGAACGCACAGCTTGCGGAGACCCTCGCCATTGTCCACCTCACGGCATGTGCCGAACGGCCCGTACACGTCTTCGTGGACAACCAGGCGGTGGTTGACGGTCTCCAAAGGATCATCGACGGACACTCACCACCGCAGGGCACGCACGTGGAGCTCTGGGAAAAGGTTCACCGATGCGTCATGGCCAAGCCCAACATGTTCCGCGTCGAGAAAGTCGCCAGCCACCAGGGCGACATGGGCATTGACCTCGGGCTCATCGGGCCCATCGCGGAGGAGTTCAATCGTCAGGCTGACGCCCTCGCCACAACGGCGGCACGTACTCATAACCTTCCAGACGACATTGTCGAAGCTGCCAAATCACGACATCGCCAAGCGACCGTGCTGCATGGAGTCGCTGTCGCCATCTACGAGCGTGGACACCGTACACTCCCCCTCCCACACCGCAGGGCTGGGTTCACAGCTGCGGAACTAAACAAAATGGAACCAAACCCCCTGCTGTCTGACCAGGCACCACCCGCGGCTGGACCAGACATCCCACAGAACCCCGACGAGCTCTGGGCCGAGGCCCAACGGGCGATATTCGACGAACAGGAGGACGACCCGTTCGGCTTTGGCGGGGGCCTGGACTTCCTGGGCGACGGGCCAGCCAGCGCCAACCCTGCCCCGTCGGGTACCCGCACGGCGCCCCCGACTCCGCCATCTAGAGCGGCAGCGCACCCACATGACAACGCCGCTCATTTTCAAGACGCTGACGAACAGGAGGATGACCTGTTCAGCTTCGGTGGGGGATCGGACGCTGTGGACGACGGACCAGCCAGCGAAAACCCCGCCCTGTCGGGAAACCTCTCGACCCCTACTGCGACTTCGTCCCCGAGAGCGATATCGCCCACATACGATGATATCGGCCACCGCCAGGACGCCGACCATGACCTGGGTGACCCCCGAGGACCGAGTGGCATGGAGGACGCACCGCCGATACCACACGCTGCTGACCATGCCGACCTACCGAGACGCCAACCTTCTACGCGACCGACCTCAGAGCCTTTGCACGGCATCACCACTGGTCCCACCGCGCAGACCACTCCACCCCCCCACCGCCGGCAGCCCGCGGGGGCGGCTTCAGCCCCCCCGCAGGGTACTAAACCAGACAGGCCCTCGTGCCCCATCCACGCGTCCATCGTTGCTGAGCGAGAGGAAGCGGCTCCCCCGACCTCTCGGGGCGTGGCCCTAGCGGCTCCAGCCCTGGGGTCGCGTCGGCCCCTCAAATCACATTTCAAGGGTGACGGACGCCAGCGTACTGGGTCCCGCACTACGCTAGTCCACCATTTGGACAGGCGTACCGAGGACCTCGCCTCTGTCTCGAGGCCCTCGGCTGCTGGCACAGAGCAGCCACCCCTCACCGACCGCGAAACCGAGCTGTCACAGGCTATGGCTGCCCTCCAGCAGAGGTGCTTAGCTCTCGCCGCTGACCTCGCCGCCGCCCAAGCTCGTCAAGGCCCTCTACTCCAGCGCCTCCACAGTGCTGGGCGAGCCTTCGCCGAGCTGCTCACGGCCTCGCCCGATGGTGCCGTGCCGACACTCAACATCCAAGCTATGTTGTCATCGTTCCGCGGCGCTCCACCTGGTGCCCCGCGCTAATCTCCTCCTTTCTGCCTGCCCGTGTGTACGCGTGGCTCCGCGTCCACGGTGTCAGGGCGTGGGGGCGGGGGGTGCCCCGTCACTGCGCGCCGCTTTGCGGCCAAGCGCCCAACTGGCGGTCTGCCAAGCCGCCTAGCCACGTGTCAGCACGTCGCCTTTCTTGTTGGGGCCTTTTTCCTCACGCGGTCTGACAGGTGAGATCATCATCGTCTGTCCGCCGTCTGTAGCGTCTGTCGCACTGCGCCGGGGGAGGGGGTTTTTGTTGCCCGCCCTCGTATCTAAAGGCTGCACCGCCGCAAATAGTGCATGCGAGTTGTCGCACCGCAGTGCGCCTCGCGGACGGACCCTGGTCCGCCTACTTGTCCGATCTCTCTCTCTCTTTTTTTTTTTCTCTCTCTCTCTCTCTCTCTCTCTCTCTCTCTCTCTCTCTCTCACTCTTTCACTCTTTTTTTTCCTCCGGGCTCTCTGAGACTCCAAAGATCCCCCGTAGGTCTTCAGAGCTTCTGGTAGGTGCTTCAGACGTCGCGGGCCGCCCCGACCCCGAACGCCGGGGCCTCGAACCCGTCGGAACCTCGCTAGGGCGGGCCGCCCCGACCCCGAACGCCGGGGCCTCGAACCCGTCGGAACCTCGCTAGGGAGGGGGGGGCTGGGCACGGGGGGGCCCAGGAGATCACGCGAGAGGATTCACGGGGATCACCTCCCAACCCAGAGACACCACCCACCTCAGAGATCACCTCCCAGACCCGGCTCCCCAAGAGTGCTTCGAGGGGCCATTGCAGAGCACCGCTGCAGCCGACGTCGACCTCGCCCGACAAAGGTCCCGGCGCAGCCCCAGTCTGAGAGAGAGAGAAGAGAGAGAGAGAGAGAGAGAGAGAGAGAGAGAGAGAGAGAGAGAAAGAGGAGAGAGAGAGAGAGAGAGAGAAGAGAAGAGAAGAGAAGAGAGGAGAGACAGAGAGAGACAGAGGAGAGGACAGAGAGTGAGAAGAGAAGAGAAGAGAAGAGAGAGAAGAGGAGAGGTAGGGAGAAAAAAAAAGAGGAAGAGAAGAGAGGAAGAAGATAGAGAGAGAGAGAGAGATACAGATACAGAGACAAGAACAGAGACAGAGACAGAGAAGAGACAGAAGACAGAGAACAGAGACAGAACAGAGACAGAGACAGAGACAGGAGACAGAGAGGACAGAGAACAGAGAGAACCAGAGAGACTGAAAGGGAGGAGAACAGAGAGAGAGAGAGACAGGAGAAGCAGAGAGAGAGGCAGAGAGAGCAGAGAGACAGAGGGAAAACAGAGAGACAGAGAGACAGAGAGACAGAGAGACAGAGAGACAGAGAGACAGAGAGACAGAGAGACAGAGAGACAGAGAGACAGAGAGACAGAGAGACAGAGACAGAGACAGAGACAGAGACAGAGAGAAAGAGAGAGAGAGAGAGAGAGAGAGAGAGAGAGAGAGAGAGAGAGAGAGAGCTCAGCGAGAAGACCGCCGGGGACTCCCAGACATTCGGTCAGGTTTACGTCGCCGGAGGGCCCCATGGAGACGAGTTGGGAGAAGCTGCGCGCGTCGGATTCGGAGAGCGGGCTGACCGAAGGATCAGTGTCACTGGAGCAGCAGAAGAGCGATGGGGATCGAGCACCCGCCGAGGGAGACGGGCGGCCAGGAGGACTCGGACTCGACGGGCGAGAAGCTCAATATGAACGTCCGAGTGCGCGCCTGGAGGAGGATGGCCTTCAAGCTGCTCGCGTGGATCGACGGGGGCCGCTCCGCGAAGATGATTCAGGACCTACGCCACCGCTCGATTGTGCGCGCCAGCCGTCGGCTCTCTGGGAGTCCGGGTACCAGCGCGCGCGCTGCGCGAACTGCCTGAAGTGCGGGGCAAGAGTCCGGGCGCGGCCGCTCACGGAGATCAAGAACCGCGGAGCCCCATGGGGGCCGCCGAAGGAGAAGGAGAAGCCGGCGACCAAGACGAAGGTGCCCCGCGCGGGGCCATCCGCTTCGGCAAGCGCGACCGGCGCCGAGATGGGCCAGATGATGGAGGCGATCCAGGCCAACAGCGCGGCTGTCGACCAGGTCGCGAGGGCCATCCAGGAGCTCGTCAGCAAGAAGTAGGTCTGAGCTGGGATCCAGGGACCCAAGAGGGAGAAACGGGCAGGAGAGGAGGGGGAACACCGGGACCACCCAGGGAAGTGGCGGAAGGGGAGGTTGATCAGATCTGGCGAGCAGCCTCGGTGGCCCGGCACGCCGCCTCGGCAAAGCCCGCCGGGGCGGCAGCTTTCGCGCCGCGGGGGCCTGGTGGGACAGACGGGAGGGCCGATCAGTCACTCTCGATGAGGTTTCCGATTCCAAGGGGTGGAGGACCAGCGAGCTCAACCGGGGAGCCAGGGTAAAGCTGATGGCCTCAGTAGCTTGCTATTTTGCGCGCCCGTCCGACGCGGGGGGTCTGGGCACCTGGGCCTCCGACAATGTCAGGAATCGCTGCCGAGGTGCCTCAGGAAATGTCCTCCACGACTCCCTCTCCTCGGATTTCTCCGCGCGGCAGTTGCAGATCGTGGAGACGTGGGCAGTTTCGGCATCTGCGAACGTGCATCTGCCCGGATCAGGTACCAGGGCTCCGGCTGGACTGGTGTCTCCGTTTGAAGGTCTGCACCCCCTCGGCCAGGCCCCCAGGGTTCTGGGTCCGACGCGCCCCCGGGAGGGTTCGCGCCAGATTCCCGGGGGCGTCTGGGGCGCCGTCTTTGCCCTTGGCGGAGATGGGCCGCTTCGGAAGCAGCGGCAGAGGCGGAAGAAGCTCGGCTGACTGGGTCTGGCCGCACGCTGGTCCTTGAAAGATGTTCCGTTCCTCGGGCGACGGCTAGCCTGAAGGGGCAGGGCTGCCTGGTCTCTAAGAGTCTGGATCTGAGGACGGGTTGCGACCTGACGCTCGAGTCGGGAGAGAGGGCTTTGTGGCGCATCGTTGAAAGGGATCGGTCAGAAGTGAGAATCATGAGCCCCGAATGTCTTGCCTTCTCGATTGCTCGGAGACCCAGCTGGCGTCGGTTGAATAGGGCCGACCTGACCGGTCCCGAGGAGGCAGGTATCCAGTCCATGGCCCTGTGCATGCGAGTCGCAGAATATCAGATGAGGGGAGGTGGAGGGTTTATTCTGCTAGAGCACCCGGAGGGGGCGTGCTCGTGGGAGTTAGATTCGGGTCGAGAAATCCTGAGTCGCCCTGGGATCCAGACTAGAGTCGCCGACCTGTGTCAGTACGGCCTGGCCGTGCGGGGGGGGGCCTAACGAGAAGCCCGCCCGGTTTATCACGAATCGAGCGCCGATTTTGCAGCAACTTCTCAGACGGTGCGACGGCAGCCACGTGCACAGACAATTGCGTGGTAAGACTCTCGCAAGCGCGGCCCAGGTTTACCCTCCAGGCCCGGCCCAGGCCATGCGCGCAGGGATCTTGGAGTCAGCCCAGAGAGCTGCCCCCGGACATCGAGAGGAGACCCCTGACCTCTGGGGGGCCCCCGAGCAGCCAGACGAAGGTCTGACGGGCAACCCTCGGACTGCGTCTCTCCCCGCCGCCGGGGACTCGGGCTCGGACGAGGGCCCGGGGATAGCGACAGGGAGGGAAGCAGAGCGGGGAGGCAGGCTGGGTCAATCAGTCGGAGTATGCGCTTGGAGATAGCTCGGGCTCGCGTCCATTTAGGGATCCGTCGAGGGGCGCATTTCTGAAGATGTTACTGGTTGCGCAGGCGAGTCCTGAGGTGATCGAGCATGTGTAACATGAGTTCCGATGCGAGCAATGCGACAGCCGCTCCGGGCCGTCTTGGAGGCGTCGGGCGGCAGTCCCTCGTGCGTGCCGTTTTGACCGTCTATTTGCGGTTGACTGTCTGTTTATCGCGGTTCTTGGCACCAAGATGACCATATTGATCATGCTCCATCATGGGTCCAGTTTCCAGTTGTGGCATCTTTTCGGTCCGGGGAGCCGCTCGCGTCCCGGAACGCCTGGACTGCTTTCGATAAGAGCTGGGTTCGCATCTTCGGTCCCCCCGAGGCCCCCGCGGTCGTCGCGTCAGACGGCGGGTCAGAATTTCTTGGCGCTTTCGGCAGTGTGCGCGAGCATGCATGCATTTTCCAGCACATTTGTGACGCCACGTCGCCGCGGCAGAACGGCAGGGTCGAGCGCCGCGGGGGCCGGGTCAAGAGTGCACTGGCCAAGGGGGCCGATCGCGTCCAGCCCTGCGCCCACGCCGAGGTGGAACTCATCCTTCACGAGGCCGTGTCAGCCAAGAAGAGATGCTACCACAGGTCTGGATACTCTCCGTATCAGTAAGTTTTCGACGAGAACCCTCGCCTCCCCCGCTTTCTACTTTGCGACGAGGGGTCTATGACATAGGTGTTGAGGATGTCCAGGGAGGCGCGGCAGGCCAGGACAGCGTCGCCAGCGCGTTTGCTCGGAAACATCAAATCTGCGAGCAAGCCAAGGTGGCCCTGATGTGTGCCGATGCGAAGTCGCGTCTGGCCGAAGCCCAGAGATCTCGACCCCTTGCTGGCCGCGCCTTCGTTCCAGGGCAGTGGATTTACGCGTGGAGGGCGGTGGTCGGCGCGAAGACACGCGCGCTTCAGCGCGACCGATGGGTCGGCCCCAGGGCCGTCGTTGATCATAAGGGCAGCGCCGAGTGGAACGTGGAATCCGAGGGGCCTCCTCCCGACGAAGCCTGGGGCGACCAGGATCGTTCAGCCCAGGGCCCGGGAGGCGCTCCCATGCCCGGCGGGGAAGGCGGAGGGTCGGTGGCTCGCCCCTTCGAGCCAGTGGAAGATCGGATGGAAGCCACCTCCCCTTCCCCGTCGATACCCGAAGGTAGTGAGGTCGAGGGCCCAGGGGGTGCTCTGGAATTGAAGCCGTCAGAGAACCAATCCGAGTCCGCTGACAAGGAGGAAAGATTGCACCCTCCCCTGGCCTGCCCGAGCCTCCTCGATCCCGTCCTCGCGCGGGCAGGGAGGGCAGCGCGCCCTCGGGCCCTCCCCCCGCAATCGCTTCAGTCAAGGCTGCCTGCGCAGCCAGAGAGCCGGAGGCTTTGTCGACCCCGCCCGGCCTTTCGAGCATCGCAGAAGGCGAACGGGAGAGATCTCCGCTGGCAATCCCTCGACCAGCCAGCAGCTCCACGTTCCGACGCATCCGACGGGCGGGCTTTCCCGTCCGCGGGTTTCTGACCCGCGTGGCGGTCCCCGGGGCCATTTTAGAAGACATGCCGCAGGCCTCCGTGCTGGGGCGAGTTCGGGGATGGGAGATTCAGAAGGATACTCAGATCGAAGGGTGGATCCGGCGTCGCGGGGGCCCAGTCCGGCGATGGCCTCGGTCGCGGGTCCGAAGGATTAGCTGCCGCCGTTCTGGAAGAAGAGGGAGGCGCCGACTGCGTCTGGGTGGAGCTCGGGGAGGCCGGAGGAGCCGATGACCAGGGCCAGAGCCTGCTTCGCGAGCTGGAAGCCCGGGGATCGAGCTTCGAGTCCCCCCCCTCGTTCGCCGCGGCCGGACCAGGCTCGGAGGGGCCCCGGCGCGGCCAGGCGGTCATCTGGAAGAAGCTCAGTCCAGGAGAGTGGGTGGGGCTCAAGAAGTCAGACGCCACCGAGTGGTCGGCCATGACGGCCAGCAAGGCCGCGAGGGCGGTTCTCCCCGAGGAGGCGGCCCTCGTTCGCAGGAAGGACCCCTCCCGCATTCTCTCCTCGAGAATGGTCCGTTGGTGGAAGCCGCAGGGAGGCGCGTGGGCCAGCGCGAAGGCAAAGTCACGCTGGTGCATTGGGGGGCGCGCCGACCCGGACGCGAAGTTCCTCCGCGTCTACGCTCCAACGCCCCAGGATGTGGCCGTGCTGGTTGCTCTCCAGCTGATCGCTGGCAAGAGGTGGAGACTTCAGATAGCCGGCTGTAGAAGTGCGTTTTGCCCAGCTGCAGATCCCCTCCCCCGTCCGAATGGGAAGATATGCGTCGAGCCGTGCGACGGTGTCGACGTCCCACGGGGGGCCCTTCTGGAGCTGGTGGCCCCATTCTACGGACTGAACGACACTCCCATCAGGTGGCATCAGGCGCTGACCTCGTTTCGGAAGTCCATCGGTTTTCGGCGGTCCCTCTTGGGACCCTGCCTCTGGGTCTCTCACCACCCCTTGGGGAGTTTAAAAGCCCTCGTCGTCATCGAAGTTGACGATCTCGTCATCGCGAGCGAACCGTCCTTCGAGGGTGAGCTCCAGAGGCTGCTGACCGGGCGTTTCTCATTCGGGAAATGGCAGATCGGCGAGGCTGAGTGCGCTGGAGGGAGGGTCAGGCAGCAGTCCGACGGGCGGATCCAGATCGACCAGGAGAATTATATATATATATATATATATATACATATACTGGAGCAGGTCAGGGCCATGCGAGTCGACAAGGAACGTGCTAAGTCACCCGGGGACCTTCTGGACGATCGGGAACTCGGGGGCTACCGGGGCTCGTGGCCAAGATCCTTTGGGCGGCCCGCCAATCTAGTCCCGACGTGTCCGGATCCGCCTCGATGTTGAGTGCTGAATGTCCGAGCGTCACCGTGGCCTCTGCTCTGATGGCTAATGAAGTCGCTCGCCACCTACGCAGCACCGCGTGCTCGTGTCTGACGATCTCGCCATTGGACTTGAGCGCCGTGACCATGGTCGCGCGCAGTGACGCCGGGGGTCCTGGGTCCGCGAAGAAAGACGGCGCTCAAGGAGGATGGCTGGTGATGCTCGGGGACTCCTGATAACGGACAACCGTCGTTCCTGGGTGCCCCTCCTGTCTTGGAGAAGCCAGAGGCTTCGTCGAGTGGTCCCGTCCACGCTCTCTGCGGAGACGTTATAAGCTTCTCCGCAGCTCTCGCCGAGGGACAGTGGCTCTGGCTCGTTTTCCGGGACGCTTTGTATGGGGATGTCCAGGGGCCTGAGTGGTGGAGTTCAGGGGCGGCCTGCCCGTTCGCCGTGGCACTGGTAGACGAGTGTGCCATCGCCAAGGCCTCCGAGGGCGTCGCAGTCGTTGATGCGAAGTCGCTCTTCGACATGTTGTCGAAGAACAGTGGTGGAGCCAGGGCAGACCGTCGCAACGCCGTCGAGATGGCGATCGTCAGAGACGCTATGACGGCCGAGGGCACTGTCGCGCGTTGGGCCCCTCATTTCAGGATGCCAGCAGATAGTATGACCAAGATCAACCCAAGCCGAGCCAATTTTGCGCATTGACCGACCTGATGCACCGAGGAATGCTGGCGTTGATCGACGAGTCCGGTTCCCTGGACGAGCGCTCTCTCAACCAAGTGTTGAAGTCACGACCCCGCAACGCGTCTCGGAGAGCCTTGCAGTTTGAATCCGAGGTGTCAGCAGCCAGCCCAGAGGTGGAGGAGGTCGAGGAGGCAGGAGGAGGAGGGCCGCGCGCCGCCAGGACCACTTGGCGAGAGCCCGTGGAGGCGGAGGGAAATCCGAGCCCAGCGCCCTCCGACCCGACCGGGGGGCCGTCGGGAGTTCGGGGGGAAGGTGGGGAGGGCGGGCTTCGCCGCTAGGGCCCTCTCGGCCAGTTTCAAGATGAGACCTCTTGGGACACTAAAGTGGGGGGCGCTGTCTTATAGATCCCCCTCACCCATGTCCTAAGAGGTCCCCAGAGTTATTTCAGTGAGTTTCCAATTGTATAGTCACGTTGCCGGGCGAATGCTCAGTATTCAAGGGCTTGCAACCGTGTGGCTCAAGTGCGCGTTTCAGGAAAAGTAGCGGGTGGAATATCGACCCGCTGCCGCGTCGCCGCCCGGACTCTCTCTGTTTCCCCGTTCCAAGACGGCCGTTCACACATACACAAGCCTCGTCATCCTCCATACTCCTTTCTTCTCCTCATCCTTCTCCCCCGAGTAATATCTCTGATCCTTCTCCCCACTTGTGATTATTGTCCTCATTCGCATCTCCCTCTCGTCCTTCCCCATCCTCTCACCATCTCGAGTGGCTGCAGGAGATCTACGAGGTGGAGGACGTGGGGAGGAAGGCCTCCTGGGACACAGGCCGCGGCCGGGGCATCGCTGTCCTGAGATAGATCCCGTCCGATTCCGTCCGCTAGCCGCACGCAGGGGCCCCAGACCCCCGTCCGTTTTTTTTTCGGAACGCACGTCGGCCCCCAGAGTTCTCGACCCATTCGCCTGGACTGGTTTTCCATCCCGAATCGTTTTCTGACGGTCCCGAGGCCCAGTGAGGGCCTCCAGAAGATCAAATAGTGAAACAGTGGCCGTCGCGATTTGGGGGTTTGGGGGTTTGGTGTTTGGGGCGGTGCGAGCTACCTCGACAGCCAGTCGAGGCGATTCGCGCCGCTCGGCCTCGCGTGTCCGCCGGCACGGCCCCTGGCCGCACAGCGTCGGCCTGTAGCCCGCGCCGGGCCCCTGCGGGCACACGTGGGGCCCGTCGGGGGCCCCGCGTGTACTGAACGGCCCTGGGCGCTAATTCAACGGCCTCTGGGCGTTCGCTGAACAGCCCTGCCATGTTCGATTCCTTTGGTGCATTCACTAGACGGCTTCGCTTGTCGGGGTGCTTGCTATGGGGGTGGATCTTCTGCTGTCTATGACGGGTGGAGCTGCCTGTGGGACCACGAAGCGCGTGAGGGATGCGCCGAGACGGGTGTGACGCCACCGTGTGGACGGTGCCACCAGGGCCCTAAGTGGAGTTGCCTATGCCGCGAAGCGCCTCAGGGGTGTGCCGAAACGGGTGTGATGCCACCGTGCGGATGTTGACATTGGGATTTTGCCTTCTTGCCCTTTTCCCTTCGTTTCGGGTCCCGACGGGAACTCGTGCGGGGGTCGTTCAGGTTCTGCTCCAAGATCCGTAGGGCTCCTGACTGAGAAGTGCTGCGGCACGTTCTCGGCTCCACCCAAGAATTCCCGTTGCGCCGTATTGCCAACGCACCTCTGACGTGCACAGTCTCTTGGGGACCCAAAGAATATACACCACCACCACGTCGATTCCTCCCCTCTCCTCTGTCCAGCGAGAGGGAGGGGGGAGGGAGGTGGTGGTGGTGTATATTTTTTGGCCCCCCCATCTCTGTCTATCTGTTTGTCGTTCTCGAAGCCTCGTCCCAAGTCCAGGAGCCGGCACCCCGGTCTCTCGCCGGCCCAGTCGGGGAGCGGCGGAGAGGAGGGTGATGGCGAGGGGCGGCTGGCCATCATGGCCAGGCCCACGACATCTCGGATGTCGTGGCCCCCTCTCCCTCTTTCGGTTTCGTCCCCTGGCCCCGCGCGCCCGCGCGCGCGCGCGCCCCTTGCCAGGATCCGCGAGCGCACCTCCTTAAGGCCCCGCCCTTTTTTGGACCCCGCCCGGCCCAGACGCACCTGACGATGCGACCCTTCTCCTCGGCCGCGGCCGCAGGGGTGGTTCTCTCGTCCGGGCCTCGTGTGTGATTCGGGGGCGGCACAGAGGGGGGTGATGATGTTGTAGTGGCCTCCGGCCAGTGACGACGACGACGACGACGACGACGACGACGACGACGACGACGACGACGACGACGACCAACGACCCCTCCCACTGCAGCGGGGGGGGGGGGCGAACGCGCTGAACCCCCCCCCCCTGCAGAGCGGAGGCGGAGGCGAAAGCGCTGACCCCACACCCTGCAGAGCGGAGGCGGGGGCGAAAGCACTGATCCCCCCCCTGCAGAGCGGAGGCGGGGGCGACAGCGCTGACCCCCTCCTCCTCCTCCTGCAGAGCGGAGGCGGGGCAGGCGAAAACGCTGACTCCCCTCCCCCTCTGCCGACCCTAGCAGAGCGGAGTGGAGGGCGAAAGCGCTGACCCCCCCCCTCCCCCTGCAAAGCGGAGGCAGGGGCGAAAGCGCTGACCCCCCCCCCCCTGCAGAGCGGAGGCGGGAAGGGCGAAAGCGCTGACCCCCCCCCTGCAGAGCGGAGCTCCAGTGAAGCTCCAGCTCGCGCTTATTTTAGTTCACATGCCAGATCGGCGGATCTCCCCAGGTTTCATGGCGCCTCTTCTTATTTCAATACGTCGCTGGCCCCCCCTCCCGCCCCCGGGCCGCACATATGCCGCCAGCCATGATTTGCGCGCCCCCCTCTGGGACACCCCCCTCTTTGCCGGCCCTGAGTGGTGGTGCCGTGGCACAGAAACGGCCCCCGAGGGCCGAAGGCCAGGCAAAACCTTCCCAGACATGCGTGCGACGTCCTGCTTTTTTCAGGGCGGCGTCCCTGGAAGTCCCGACCCTTCCCCCAGGGCCGGCTTTTTGTCCGGAGTCGTTTTTTTGTCGCTCCCAGGGGCTGGCGAGGGCCCCCAGGGGCCGAAGATGGAGAAAAAATGGCCGCTCCGATTTTTGTTGCGACTCGATAACGTTTGGGTTTGGATGGAATAAGCACTGCGTCGGAGATCTACGGAGAGCACGGTTTCCCCCGGGGCGGTAGGCGACCCGAGAAGGAGGAGGAGGAGGAGGAGCAGCAGGAGGAGGAGGAGGAGGAGGAGGAGGAGGAGCAGGATGAGGAGGAGGAGATAGAGGAGGCGGAGGAGGAGGAGGAGAAGGAGGCGGAGGAGGAGGAGGAGATAGAGGAGGCGGAGGAGGAGGAGGAGATAAAGAGGAGGAGGAGGAGGAGGATAAAGGAGGAGGAGGAGGAGGAGGAGGAGGAGGACGGGTCGCCTGAGCCCTTCGGAGAAGCCCTCCACGACGGAGACGGCACTCGTCGCCGGTGCGCCGCAGACGCGCCGGCGGTGCGCGCCCCGCCGGGGGGAGGGCGCCTCGTGGCGGCCGGCGCCCTCGGCCTGGCTCGCCCGAGACGGGTGGCGGTGCGCGCCCCGCCGGGGGATGTCAGCTTCGCGGCGGTCGGCGCTCTCGGCCTGGCATGGAAAACAGACGCCGTGGAGCTCGACACCTCACGAGAGGATGTGCGGGGTCTCGTGGGTGAGGCGGCCGAGGAGGAGGCGATCATAACGAGAGCTGGAGAGTTGGCAGCAAGAGGCCCACAGGCCCAGGCGGCTGAGCGACCCGAACTATCGATTGCCCCCTCGTGCCATTGATTGGTACGATGAGGTCGGGCATGTCTGCAGGGTTTCTCCGAAGGGCTGAGGCGACCCGTCCTACTCCTCCTCATCCCTCCTCCTCCTCCTTCTCCATCTCCTCCTCGCCCTCCCCCTCTTCCACCTCCTCCTCCTCCTCCTTCTCCTCCTCCTCCTCCTCCTCCTCCTCCTCCTCCTCCTCGGGTCGCCCACGGCCCCAGGGGAAACCGTGCACCCTCTACAGAAGAAAAATTAAAAATAGTCAAAAATTAGCCTGGGGACGATGTTTTTTTAATTGATTTGCTTTGAGATGTTTTCATTTTTCGTCCAAAATCCGCCTGCAGGGGGACATGCCCGACCTAAGGGTACGAGGCTCGACAGCACATGTGGTCCAAAACCGACAGCGGCCGCTGTCGGGGAGGCGGCGTACTGATTCCAATGAGCCAGCGTCCGCGGTAGCACCGACAGAGAGCTCTCTGTGCAGAGTGGGCCGGAAGTGCGGCCGGTCTTCGTCCCCACGATTTCCATACTTCCTTTGGCGGCCAGCCCGGTGGGGAAGGGAGAAGGAGAAGGCTCCCAAATCCCCCGGTCTTCTGAGCAGTTTTCCATGCCTTCCCCGAAGGCACGAAACAACTTCTCAGAAGGCGCGAGGGCTTCTGAGAAGTCCCGCCGCCTTCTGAGAAGGCCTTCTCCTTCTCATCTCCCCCCCTCGCTCGCGCCCGATGACTTTCGATCGTGTCGATGCGCGGCGACCCCGCGCCCGAGGAGCCCGGCAGGCGCAGGCGTCTCGAACGGTATCTCTCGCGCGCCGCCCCAGCCGGCCCGAGCTCCTGCAGGAGGTGTGCTGCGCCTCCGGGCTGCGGCGGGTGGCCGGGCTGCCTCCCCGTCCCCTGCCTTCGCTGCGTGCCTCTAGAGGCGCCCCGAGTGGTTCGAGCAGGCGGGGTCGGAGGGTCGCGCCGCATCGGCGATGCGTCGTCGATGCGGCTCGATGCGGAGCCAGTGGAGCCCCACGTTTCTCGCTTGTGCGCCTGCGTGCGCGCGCGTGCCAACGCCTGCGAGTTTACGTGTGTGCGTGTGTGTGTGCGTGTGTGCGTGTGTGTGTGTGCGTGTGTGTGTGTGTGTGTGTGTATGTGTGCGTGTGTGTGTGTGCGCGTGTTTGTTTGTGTGCGTGTGTGTGTGTGTGTGTGTGTGTCTGTGTCTGTGTCTGTGTCTGTGTCTGTGTCTGTGTCTGTGTGTGCGCATGCGTGTGATTGTGTGCGTGGGGCGATTCAATCACATCGTCCATGAAATGAGAGGCTTAGCATTCGATTCCCGCGACTGTAGTTGCCTGCGTCTGTAGACAGTGACCGCTCTACGCAAAAGAGTGTGTGTGTGGACGGTTTCTCCTAATGGTGAAATAAGAGTTTTAATGGTGAAATAGAAATCTTAATGGTGAAATAGAATTTCTTAATGGTGAAAAAGAATTTCTTAATGGTGAAATAGAATTTCTTAATGGTGAAATAGAATTTCTTAACGGTGAAATAGCCGTGGTGTTTTTGCGTGGTGTATTTGCGTGGTGTATTTGCGTGGTGTTTTTACGTGGTGTATTTGCGTGGTGTATTTGCGTGCGCGTGCGCCGCTGGCGCGGCGCGGGAGCGCCGTGGGGCGGGTCGCGGTTTACGTGGTGTATTTGCGTGGTGTATTTGCGCGTGCGTGCGCCGCTGGCGCGGCGCGGGAGCGCCGTGGGGCGGGTCGCGGTTTACGTGGTGTATTTGCGTGGTGTATTTGCGTGCGCGTGCGCCGCTGGCGCGGCGCGGGAGCGCCGTGGGGCGGGTCGCGGTTTACGTGGTGTATTTGCGTGGTGTATTTGCGTGTGCGTGCGCCGCTGGCGCGGCGCGGGAGCGCCGTGGGGCGGGTCGCGGTTTACGTGGTGTCTTCGCGTGGTGTTTGCGTGCGTCGCTGGAGCGGCGTCGGGGCGCCGTGGGGCGGGTCGCGGTTTACGTGGTGTTTTTGCGTGGTGTATTTGCGCGCGCGTGCGCCGCTGGCGCGGCGCGGGAGCGCCGTGGGGCGGGTCGCGGTTTACGTGGTGTATTTGCGTTGTGTATTTGCGTGCGCGTGCGCCGCTGGCGCGGCGCGGGAGCGCCGTGGGGCGGGTCGCGGTTTACGTGGTGTATTTGCGTGGTGTATTTGCGTGCGCGTGCGCCGCTGGCGCGGCGCGGGAGCGCCGTGGGGCGGGTCGCGGTTTACGTGGTGTCTTCGCGTGGTGTTTGCGTGCGTCGCTGGAGCGGCGTCGGGGCGCCGTGGGGCGGGTCGCGGTTTACGTGGTGTTTTTGCGTGGTGTTTGCGTGCGTCGCTGGAGCGGCGTACGCAAACACCACGCAAATGGGTTTGCGTGGTGTTTTTACGTGGTGTTTTTGCGTGGTGTTTGCGTGCGCCACTGGAGAGGCGCAGGGGCGCTGTGGGGCAGGTCGCGGTTTACGTTGTGTTTTTGCGTTGTGTTTTTGCGTTGTTTGCGTGCGCCACTGGAGCGGCGCAGGGGCGCCGTGGGGCAGGGCGCGGTTTACGTGGTGTCTTTGCGTGGTGTTTGCGTGCGCCGCTGGAGCGGCGCCGGAGCGCCGTCGGGCAGGTCGCGGTTTGCGTGGTGTTTTTTGGTGTTTCCGCGTGGTGTTTTTGCGTGGTGTTTGCGTGCGCCACTGGAGCGGCGCAGGGGCGCCGTGGGGCAGGCCGCGGTTTACGTTGTGTTTTTTTTGCGTTGTGTTCGCGTGCGCCGCTGGAGTGGCGCGGGGGCGCAGCGGGGCAGGTCGCGGTTTACGTGGTGTTTTTGCGCGGTGTTTTTGCGTGGTGTTTGCGTGCGACGCTGGAGCGGCGCAGGGGCGCAGTGGGGCGGGTCGCGGTTTACGTTGTGTTTTTGCGTGGTGTTTTTCTGTGGTGTTAGCCTGCGCCGCTGGAGCGGCGCAGGAGCGCAGCTGGAGCGCCGCTGCAGCCCGCTGCAGCGCCGCTGCAGCACCCCAGGAGCGCAGTGGGGCAGGTCGCGGTTTACGTGGTGTTTTTGCGTGGTGTTTTTGCGTGGTGTTTTTGCGTTGTGTTTGCGTGCACCGCTGGAGCGGCGCCGGAACGCCGTGTGGCGGGTCGCGGTTTACGTTGTGTTTTTGCGTGGTGTTGGCGTGCGCCGCTGGAGCGGCGCCAGAGCGCCGTGGGGCGGGTCGCGGTTTACGTGGTGTTTTCGCGTGGTGTTTGCGTGCGCCGCTGGAGCGGCGCCGGAGCGCCGCGGGGCGGGTCGCGGTTTACGTGGTGTTTTTGCGTGGTGTTTGCGTGCGCCGCTGGAGCGGCGCGTCTTCGCGTGGTGTTTTTGCGTGGTGTTTGCGTGCGCCGCTGGAGCGGGGAGTTTTTGCGTGGTGTTTTTGCGTGGTGTTTGCGTGCGCCGCTGGAGCGGGAAGTCTTTGCGTGGTGTTTTTGCGTGGTGTTTGCGTGCGCCGCTGGAGCGGCGCCGGAGCGCCGTGGGGTAGGTCGCGGTTCACGTGGTGTTTTCGCGTGGTGTTTGCGTGCGCCGCTGGAGCGGCGGTTTACGTGGTGTTTTCGCGTGGTGTTTGCGTGGTGTGTTCACGTGGTGTATTTACGTGGTGTATTTTATTCACCATTAAGGTATTTTACTTCACCATGAAGGTATTTTATTTCACCATGCGCGGTCCTCCCGCCCTCGGCGGAAAGCCGCGGAAGGCCCGCGGAAGGCGGCGGGAGTAAAATAATGATGGCTTCGTCGACGGGGGCGGGTGGAAGAAAAGGCTGACCCCCCCCCCTCCCCACACCAAAAAAAAAGGTCAACGCCAGGTCACGGGTGGCCCGTGTCAGCCAGCGCACGCTGCACGGCAACCCCCCTTTCCTCCTCAACCCTCCTCTGCGGTGCTTCTCTTCCAGGCCCGGTGCCCCCGCGCGCGCGCCCTCGCGCGGCGCGCGGGCCGCGCGGCCCATGGGCGCCGCGTGGGCGCGCGCTGGGCAGGATCGGCTTCTTCGTTTTCCTCCTCCTCCTCTTCCTCCTCCTTCTCTTCCTGCTCCTCCTCTTCCTCTGCCTCGTCGTCGTCGTCCTCCTCCTCCTCCTCCTCCTCCTCCCCCTCCTCCTCCCCCCCTTCCTCCCCTTCCTCTCCCTCCTCCTGCCTCCCGGTTCCATCATCCGCCTCCGCTCTCTTCGCCCGTCTTCCTTCCGCCTCCCGCCCTCTTTCCTCGTTCTTTCCCCTCCCTCCTCTTCCTCCTGCTCTGCTCCCCTCCTCCCTCCCTCCCTCCCTATGCTGCCCTGCTCCCTTGTCCTGCTGCTGATGCTGCTCCTCCCCGTCTTCGTCCCCCTACCGCGGCTCCTTATCTACTGTCTCCCGCTTGGTGCCGATGTTTCCAGGGCCCGATGGGCCCCTGGGACCTCGCCGGATTCACGGGGGAGACCGCGGCCGACGGCGCGTTCTGCGAGCAGTCTGCGGCCCCCGCTCCTCTCCACTCTCCCTTCCAGCCCTGCTCCCTCCCTCCTCGCTCCTCCCTCTCTCGCTCCTCCCTCCTAGCTCCTCTCTCCTCGCTCCCTCCCCCTCCTCCGTCCTCTTCCTTCCTCCCCTCCTCCTCCCCCCGTCCTCCCTCAATCCTCCTCCCCACGTCCCCCCTCCTCCATCCACTCCCCTCCTTCTTCCTCCATCCTCCGTGGGCCGTGCGGTTCGTAGTGCTAGTAAGGGCGCATCGTCCTCATCGGGCTCATAGGGCCCCCGAGGGCTCATATGGCCCTTAAGGCGTCGTTAGGGCCCGTAGGGTTCAGAAGGCCCACATGGGGCCATTAATCCCAAGGAGGCTTACACGGCGCATGGGGCCCATACAGGGCACAGGGGGCCCTGCAGGGATGGGCAACCTATTGATCATCCGGCTCGTAGGCCCCATCGTGCATGTATGGCACGTAGGGCCCATGCGGCCCGTAGAGCTGATTGAGCTCATACGGCCCATCGGGCTCAGTGAGTGCGCTCATAAGCCACCTAGGGCGTATAGTCCTCACAGGGCACGTAGGGCGCATAGGGATCACAAGACTCAAGAAACCCGTAGAGCGTGTGGACCTCATAGGGTCCACAGGGCTCAGAGGGCCCAGCGGGCTTCATGCGGGTATGGGCCTCATATGGCCCATAGTGCTCGTAGGGCAGGTACGGCTCATACGGCACGTAGGGCTCTTCGTGCTCATTGGGCCCGTATGCCTCATATCGTCCCTCCTCCTCCTCCTTCTCCTCCTCCTCCTCCTCCTACTCCTCCTCATCCGCCTTCTCGGAATCATCCTCGTCCTCTTCCTCCCTTCCCGTCCCACTTCCGGCCTCCACTGTCCTCGTCCCCCTTCCTCGCTTTTTTCCTCCTCCTGTCCTCTCTCCTGTTATCCTGTTCTGTCTCCTCCCTCCTCTTCCCTCCCTCCTTTCCTTCCCCCTTTCCTGCTCTGCCCGTCTGCTCTCCTGGTGGTGCAGCTGATCCTCGCCTTCCTCGCCCCTCTCCTGCTGGTGCTGCTCCTCCTCCTCCTCCTCCCCCTCCTCCTCCTCCCCCTCCTTCCTCCTGCCATTTCCCGCCTGCTGCTGCTGATGTCTCCAGGACCCGGTGGGCTTCTGGGACCCCGCCAGATTCCATGCGGATGGTAGCACGGAGCAGCTCGCCCAGCGGCGCCTGACTGGGCAGTCGCAGGACCCCCACCCATCCTCCCGCCTCCCCCCATTGACCCTCTCCGCTCCCCCTCTCCAGCCCTGCTCCCTCCCATGCTCCTCGCTCTTCCCTCCTCGCTCCTCCCTCCACCTTCCCTCATCCTTGCCCCCTTCACATCCCCCCCTCCCCTCTCCACTCCGTCCTCCCTCGGCCCCCCCCCGGGCTCCTTCCCTCCTGGCTCTCCCGCCTCGCTCCTTTTTTTTTTTTTTCTCGCTCTCGCTCTCGCTCTCGCTCTCGCTCTCTCTCTCTCTCTCTCTCTCTCTCTCTCTCTCTCTCTCTCTCTCTCTCTCTCTCTCTCTCTCTCTCTCTCTCTCTCTCTCGCTCTCTCTTCCTCCCCCCCGCCCTCTTCCCTCCCCTCCCCTCCCCGCCCTCCCTCGCCCCATCCTCTCTACGTTCCCCCCTCCTCCCTCCGCTTCCCTCTTCCTTCCTCCATCCTCCGTGGGCCGTCGGGCCCATAGGGGTCGTAAGGGCCCATCGGGCGCATCGGCCTCGTCGGGCTCATAGTCCCCTCCCTAGGGCCCCTAGGGCCCATAGGGTTCATAGGGCTCACAGGGCCCGTGAAACCCAAGGAGGCTTACGGCTTACAGGGCACATGGGGTGCTTATATGGCCCGTAGGGCTCGTACGGCCCGTAGGGCTGATTGAGCTCATACGGCCCATTGGTCTCAGTGGGCTCATAAGGCCCCTAGGGCGCATAGGGCTCATCGGGCCCGTAGGGCGCATATGGATCTGAGGGCCCACGATGCCCGTAGAGCGTGTGGACCTCGTAGGGCCCACAGGGCTCAGAGGGCCCAGCGGGTTTCATATGGGTATGGGCCTCATACGGCCCATCGAACTCGCAGGGCAGGTGCGGCCCATGCGTCACGTAGGGCTCTTCGGGCTCCCAGGGCCCGTATTCCTCATATGCTCATCCTTTTTCTCCTCCTTCGCCTTCTCGGAATCATCCTCGTCCTCCTCTTCCCTCCCCGTCCCATTTCTGGCCTCCACTGTCCTCGTCCCTCTTCCTCGCTTTTCCCCTCCTCCACTCCTCGCCCCTCCTCCTCCTCCTCCTGTCCTCTCTCCGGTTCTCCTGTTCTGTCTCCTCCCTCCTCTTCCCTCCCTCCTTTCCTTCCCCCTCGCCTGCTCTGCCTGATATTCGCCTTCCTCGCCACTTTTCTGCTTCTGCTCCTCATCCTCCTCCCTCCTCCCTCCCCCCTCCTCCCCCTCCTCCTCCTCGTCCTCCCCCTCCTCCTCCTCCCCCTCCTTCCTCCTGCCCTTTCCCGCCTGCTGCGCTGCTGATGTCTCCAGGACCCGGTGGGCTTCTGGGACCCCGCCGGATTCCATGCGGATGGTAGCACGGACCAACTCGCCCAGCGGCGCCTGAGGTCCAGCGACCCCGCGCAGGTAGCGACGCACGGCGGCGTTGGGCCTTGCATTGCGGATGGTAGCGCGGAGAAGTCCGCTTGGCGGCCACAAATCTTCGTGAAGACGATAACGGGGAAGACCATCACACTGCGCGTGGACTTGGCTGACACCATCCGCACCGTGAATGCCCGTGCCGCTCGAAAGAGCGGCATCTCTTTCGACAAGCAGAGGCTGATTTACCAGGGGAAGGAGCTGGAGGGCACGCTCACCTTGTCGGACTACAACATCCAGAACGAGTCCACGCTCCGCGTCGATGTGGGCTTGGTTGGCGGTGTCATCCCTTCTCCATCCTCCTCCTCCTCCTCCTCCTCCTCCTCCTCCTCCTCCTCCGCCTCCTCCGCCTCCTCCGCCTCCTCCGCCTCCTCCGCCTCCTCCCCCTCCTCCTCCTCCTCCTCGCCTCTCCTCTCGTCTCCTCCCCTCCCCCCTCCCCCTCCCCCCTCCTCCTCCTCCTCCTCCTCCTCCTCCTCCTCCTCCTCCCGTCCTCATCCTCCTCCTCCTCCTTCCTCCTCCTCCTCCTTCTCGAGTGGCCCTCCTTCTACTCCACCTTCTGACCTCGGCGTCGGTGACCGCCGGGCCGCGGGTGATGGGCGGTGGCCAGGCCGCCGACGCGAGGCCGCGGGCGCAGGTCCCTCCTCCTCACACGGACCCCTCTCCGCCTTGAACTCCTCCTCCCTCCGCCTCCTCCACCTCCTCCTCCTCCTTCCTCCTTCCCCTCTCTCCCACTCCCCCCCCCTTTCCCCTCACCCTTGACTCCTTCCCCTCTCCGCATCTCTCCTTCTTTCTTTCCCCCTCCTCCTTTCGCCTTCTGCCTCCCGCTCCTTATTCCCCCTCCTCCTCCCCCGTCCTCCTCCTCTACCCCCTCCTCTTCCCCCTCCCTCCCCCGTCCTCCTCTCCCGTCTCCACATACTCCTCTTCCTCTCCTCATCCTCCTCCTCCTCCTTCTCCTCCTCCTCCTCCTTCTCCTCCTCCTCCTCCTCCTCCTCCTCCTCCTCCTCCTCCCCTGACCTTCCATTCTTACTCCCCGTTTTTCTGCCCTCGCGTCGGTGCCCGCCGGGCCGCGGGTGGAGGTGGCGGCCAGGCCGCCGACGCGGAGGCCGCGGGCGCAGGTCCCTCCTCCGCTGTCTTCCTCCTACACCGCACTCACATCTATACCCCTGGGTGGGTGCATGTGCGGTCGTTTTTGCGCTGTCATGTGCGCGCATGTGCGCGGCATGTGCCAGTCATGTGCCAGGCCTGTGCCTGGCATGTGCCAGGGGGGCGGAGGAGGCGGGCGCCCCCGGCCACTGGCCCGCCTGCCTGTTCGGCTCGGCCAGAGGAGGAGAAGGAGGAGGAGGAGGAGGAGGAGGAGGAGGAGGAGGAGGAGGAGGAGGAAGAGGAGGAAGAGGAGGAGGAGGAGGAGGAGGAGGAGGAGGAGGAGGAGGAGGTGAGAGTTGCGAGGATGTCTCAGGCGAAAGTGGCTTGACGGCCCGAGCTCAGGGAATTTCGGAATCGCTGGCCTGGCTCGGCCACCGGCGAGCTCGGCCTGTGCGAATACTGTGCGTACCTGTGCAGTGCATGTGCGGGACGTGCAAGAATGCCGGGGCCGGCGTTCGTCTCCGGACGCCGGCGCGTTCGCGTCCGGCCAGTTCCGCGTGAAACGTCGTCGGCAATTTGGAGGCCGACGTGCTTTGACATGAAGTAATCTGGCCACCTTCGCCTGAGACATCCTCGCTACTCTGGTCTCGGAGATGCCCTGCCCCATTGTGGCGCGGCCACTTTCGCTTGAGACATCCTCGGGACTCTGGGTTTCGAGACGCCCTGAGCTGAGGTGGTTAGACCACTTTCGCCTGAGACATCCTCGCAACTCTGACCTCAGAGATCTCCTGCCCCATGCGGGTCAGGCCACGGTCGCCTGAGACATCCTCGCAAGTCTCGATTCCGATATGCCCCGAGCTGAGGTGGTCAGCCACTGTCGCCTGAGACATCCTCGCAACCCTGATCTCAATGATGCCCTGCTCGATAGTGTCTCGGCCCCTTTCGCCTGAGACATCCTCGGAACTCTGGGTTCCGAGACGCCCAGAGATGAGGTGGTTAGACCACTTTCGCTTTAGACATCCTCGCCCGAGATGCCCTGAGTTGAGCTGTTCAGGCCACTTTTGCCTGAGACATCCTCGCAACTCTGACCTCAATGATGCCCTGCTCCATTAGTGTCTCGGCCTTTTTCGCCTGAGACCCTCGCAACTCTGGGTTCTGAGATGCCCTGAGCAGGTGGTCAGGCCAGTCCTGCCTGAGACATCCTCGCAACTCTGGGCTCCGAGATGCCCTGGGCTGAGGTGGTCAGACCACTCTCCCCAGAGACATCCTCGCAACTCTGACCTCGGAGATCTTTTGCCCCATGGGTGTCAGGCCACTTTCGCTTGAGACATCCTCACAACTCAGACCTCGGAGGTGTCCTGCCCCATGGTCGTCTGGTCACCTTGACCAGCGACATCCTCGCCACTCTGGTTTCCAAGATGCCCTGCCCCATGGTGATCCGGCCACGCTTGCCTGAGACATCCTCGGAACTCTGGGTTGCGAAATGCCCCGAGCTCAGGTGGTCAGGCCACTATCGCCTGCGACATCTCTGCGGCATGTGCGGGCATGTGCGTCTATGCTTTCAGAGTTTTGCTTGACCGTGCATTCGACTGTGCGTCGGACGGTGTGGCATGTGCGCGCATGCGCGGCAATGCTGTTGAGGCTTTTGTATATTTGCATGGGCATGTGCATGCGACTGTGCGGCATGTGCCTGCATGTGCGGCCCCTTCCGGACCACAATTTCAAAGTGAGCACTATAGAAGTGAGCCGCGCTATAGACGTTTGAGGTCCGGGTACTCCTCTCCTCCTCCTCCTCCTCTTCATCCTCCTCCTCCCCTCCTTTCTCCTCCTCCTCCTCCTCCTCCTCTTCCTCTTCCTCCTCCTTCCTCCTCATCCTCCTCCTCCTCCTCCTCCTCCTCCTTCTCTTCCTCTCTCCTCCTCTCCTCCTCCTCCTCTTCATCCTCCTCCTCTCTCCTCTCCTCTCCTCTTCATCCTGCTCCTCTTTCTCTTTTTCCCAAATCCAAATCCCCTCCGGGGCTGGCCGGTGCCGTCGAGGGACCCGGGTGCGGAGTCTTTTTCTTTTTTTTTTTTTTTTTTTTTTTTTTTTTTTTTTTTTTGTTCTCGCCGCCGTTCGCCGAGAGTGGTTGGTGGGCTTGGCGTCCGTGGGCCTCGGCAGCAAGGTCGTCCTCGACCTCGCTGTGGAGGTGGACGCCTTGTACCACCACTTCGCACCCCTCGTCGAGGCGAGCCGACGGGTGTTCCCGGACGATCGCTGGCAGCAGGGGTCGGCCTTCGGCTTCCTGCTGCTCGCTGGCATCCGCGGGTTGCACGGCGTGGAGTGGTTGGGGCCGCTCCTCCGCGACCCGGAACGGGTCGCCCTGCTCGGCGCGGGAACATGGGAGGCGGCGAGGGAGGTCGTCGACGGGCTCCAGGTGCTCTTCGCCAAGGAGAGCGAGGAGCGGCCACGAGATTGGGCTTGCCACAACGAGGGAAACCACAGGTTCTGGTCCGGCGAGAACTACCTCCGCGCGTGCTGGCTGGACACAGGTCGTGAGCGGAAAAGAGGGGGGTGATGACTAGGGGGGGTGGATATCATGGCGGGGGCCATGATATTTCCTTAGATCTCATGGCGCCTCTTCTTGTTTCATTACGTCCCTGGCCCCCCCGCTGGGCCGCGCACGTGCCGCCGGTCATGATTTGCACCCCCCCTCTTGGACACCCCCCTCTTTGCCGCTCCCGAACAGGCCTCGGCGCCATCCTGGGAGTATCCCGGGATCTCCGTCGGTTCGTCGGGCTCGTGGCGCCGACCGGCGAGGGCGAGACCATGGCCCGCGCAGCCGCTAGCACGACAGAGATCCTCGAGCTCCTGCAGGTGTTCGAAGGCAGGCTCCCCATCGGTTCGCCGCCCCACTTGAAGGGCGGCCTGGCCCTGGCGCGCGGCTACACCGCTATGTCAGTGACGCGCCAGTGGCTGACCATGGGGTGGCGGTCGGGGAGGTTGGAGCACCGCGACCTCGACGACCTTGGGTACCAGGAGTACCGGTCCCGGCAGTGCGTCAGCGCTTCAGGGGACGCCGCCGACGGGCTAGACTTCTTCGGCCTGGAGACCGCGAGCTCCTTCGCGGACTTGCGGGAGCGCGTGGAGCGGTCGGCGACGTTCCTCGTCCAGGTCGATTGCAGGGACGTCTGGTGGTCCAACCTCTTCGTGTACGCGTGCGAGGCGAAGCAGGCCATCAACGATCGCCAGATAGGCCAGGAGGCATCGGGCCAATCCAACGCCCTCGCCTAGCCTTAGAAACGGCTCCTGTGCGCAGCCCCAGCCACGCCCTGCCTGGGCCCCTCCTCTCCCTCACCCCACCCACCCCCGGACGACGCGCTAAAACATGACGTAAATCTCGAAGCGGGTGGGCCCACCCCCCCCCCGGGCACGCCCGGAAACTACGGCAAACATTACGCAAATCCGGAGGGTCCCCCTGCCCCCCTTGGCCCTGGGCCGAAACATTTCGCAAATACTGGTGGAGCGGCGGGGCGCGCCCCTGGGGCCAGCCTGGGGAGCGTCAGAACGCCGTTGGAACCCCGGGCCATCCCGCAGACACCACGCTAAAACACTACGTACATATGAGGAAACGGAAGGGCCCAGCCCCACGGGGCCCGCTTGGAGATTACGTCAAACAGTACGCAGATCCGGAGGGCCTCCTTGGCCCTGCACTGAAACACCACGCAAATATTGGTGTGGCGGCGAGGCACGCCCCTGGGGCCCGCCTGGGAAGCGCAAGAACGCCGATGGAACCCCCGGGCAATCCCCCCAGACACCGCGCAAGAACACCGCGTGCATCTCCGGGAGCGGATGGGGCCCACCCCCACGGGGCCCGCCTGGAAACTACGGCAGACATGACGCGGCCCCCCTGGGCGGCGCGGGGCCTTGCGTTCCCGAGCCAACCCCGGGGCATCGAGCTCGTGCTGCGGACCCCCGCGGACGCGTGGACCGACGCTGCGCGGGAGGCCCTCAAGGAGCTGATGCGGGTGGGCGCCGTGCGCAAGTGCTACATGAGGGAGATGCTCCTGGCCGCGCTGCGGGCGATTCGCGGCGACGCAGGGCCGGCGCGCAAGCGCTCCAGGCGGGCCGGGCCCGCTGCCTCCGGGGCCGGGGGCGAGCCGCACGCCCGCTCGGGCAAACAGGAAAAGGAAGAGCCGGGCGAACGCGACGACACGGCCCCGCTTGCCGCGCCTGTCGCGGCGCCCACCCTGGCTGCGGGCTCCCCGGAAGAGGCCGCTGAGCAGGGCGCCGCCGAGGAGGAGGAGACAGCCGCTGAGCAGGAGGCCGCCGACGAGGCGGTCGGAGAGCACGAGGCCGCGCAGCCGCCGCAGGGCGCCGCCGGCGCCGCGCCTGCCGCGCAGCCGCCGCAGGGCGCTGCTGGCGAGGCGGCCGCTGGACACGAGGCCGCGCAGCCGCCGCAGGGCGCTGCCGGCGCCGCGCCTGCCGCGCAGCCGCCGCAGGGCGCCGCCAGAGAGGAGCAGGAGGAGCAGGAAGAGGAGGACCGGTGGAGGTGGCGAGTCCGCTGGGGGGTCGCCCACGCCCCCCGCGGCAATTCCGACGCGGGCGGGCCGCGCTCCGTGCGCGCCCGGGCGGCCGCGAAGAGGGACAGCCTGCTCCAGGAGCCGGGCACGTGGCGCGCGTGCCCGCGCTGCGGCTGGGTCCGCAGGATCCCTGACCGGCCCTGGCGGCAGCAGAGTTGTCTGCTCCCAGCCCAGAGGCCGTGGAGGTGCCTGTACGCCGGGTCGAAGGCTGGCTGGGCCCTGGCTTCCGAGGTGCCTGAGGACCAGGTCGCCGCGCGCAACCAGCGCGTGAGCGCAGCTCACCAGGAGCTGCGGGCGAACTTCGCTCCGCCCGCGAGCAAAGCGGGGGAGGCGGCCTTCCTGGCCGCCTTGCGCGCGGCCCACGGCTTTCGCTGACGAGGC
The DNA here is from genome assembly GCA_963575745.1 of Prorocentrum cordatum. NCBI lineage: Eukaryota > Dinophyceae > Prorocentrales > Prorocentraceae > Prorocentrum > Prorocentrum cordatum. The sequence goes on along the minus strand of CAUYUJ010014437.1, from coordinate 131,906 downwards.
CTGCGCGCGCCCTGAAATGTCGAGGCCCCGCCAGTTTGGCGCGGTCGCGGTGGTGGTGGTAGCGGTGGCGGCGATGGCGGTGGCGGTGGTCGTCGTCGAAGGGGGCGTCCTTAGACACCGCCTCGCAATCCGAGCCCGCGTCTTCCAGCGCGCCAGACCCAGTTTGCGCGCCAGACCCAGACGTTGACCCCTGACCCCCTCGATCCCTTGCGGGGGAACCGCCTGCCCCCCATGCCCCTGCCCCCCCTCGTCGCCACGGCTCGGCGCGGTTGGAACCCAGAAAAAGACCCCTGACGGGGAAGTTCCGCCATAACCCGACAGGAGGGGCCGAAGGAGGAGGAGGAAGAGGAGGAGGAGGAGGAGGAGGGAGGAGGAGGGGGAGGAGGCAGGAGCGGGAGAGCATAGGAGGACGGGGAGTAGGAGGAGGAGGAGGAGGAGGAGGAGGAGGAGGAGGAGGAGGAGGAGGAGGAGGAGGAAGGAGGAGGAGCAGGAGGACAGAGGAGCAGGAGAGGAAGGGGGAGTGAGGGAGGAGGAGCAGGAGGAGAGGAGGAGGAGGAGCAGGAGGAGGAGGCAGGAGGAGGAGGAGGAGAGGAGGAGGAGGAGGAGGCAGGGGGGGAGGAGGAGGGGAGCTGGAGGGGGGGAAAAGGGAGGACGCCGTAGGATGATGAGTGGGGGAGGAGGGGGAGCTGGAGGGGGGAAGGGAGGAAGAGTAGGATGATGACGTGGGGGAGGAGGAGGAGGAGGAGGATGAGGAGGAAGAGGAGGAGGAGGAGGAGGAGGAGGAGGAGGAGGAGGAGGAGGAGGAGGAGGAGGGGAGGTGGAGTACGACGACAGCAACGACGCCCGCGCCGGTGAACCCCCCGCGGGGGGTTCGGTGGGGGCGCGCGCCTGACGCCCCAGAAGCGGGGATGGCGGAGTCCGAGCCCCCCTGGGCCCCAACCGCGTGGGGTCGGTGGATGTACAACCCCAGCAGGCACGATCCGCGTGAGGGGCGTGTTGGACTAATCATGAGTGGCAGCGTTCGGTGTGGCATTACGTGTACTTCGTATAACATGCGCACACGCAGACGCACAGGCGGTGTGGTGTACACAGGCGTCCCTGGCCACACTTGCGGAAACGCGGGCCCGAAATGTTCAATCACAGGTTGGGGGAAGCGCACGTCGGCCCCGGAGCCGTCGACCCCTATCTTGAAAGATCGCGAGCCTGACCCAGACGTTGACCCCTGACCCCCTTCAACCCCTTGCGGGGGAACCGCCTGCCCCCCACGCCCCTGCCCCCCCTCGTCGCCACGGCTCGGCGCGGTTGGAACCCAGAAAAAGACCCCTGACGGGGAAGTTCCGCCATGATCCGACAGGAGGGGCCGAAGGAGGAGGAGGAAGAGGAGGAGGAGGAGGAGGAGGAGGAGGAGGAGGAGGAGGAGGAGGAGGGGGAGGAGGGGAGGAACATCAGGAGGAGGGGAGGAGGAGGAGGAAGGGGGAGGAGAGAGGAGGAGGCGGAGGAGGAGGAGGAGGAGGAGGAGGAGGAGGAGGAGGAGGAGGAGGAGGAGGAGGAGGAAGCAGGAGGAAACAGGAGGATGAAGGGGGAGGAGGGAGGCAGGGAGGGGGGGGGGAGGAGGAGGAGGAGGAGGAGGAGGAGGAGGAGGAGGAGGACGGAGGAGGAGGAGGAGGAGGAGGAGGAGGAGAGGAGGAGGAGGAGGAGGAGGAGGAGGAGGAGGGGAGGAGGAGGAGGAAGGAGGAGGAGGAGGAGGAGGAGGAGGGAGGAGGAGGAGGAGGAGGAGGAGGAGGAGGAGGAGGATGAGGGGTGAGGGGGAGGCAGGAGGGGGAGGAGGAGGGGGGAAGGGAGGTCGCCCTAGGGATGATGACGTGGGGGAGGAAGGAGGAGGAGGAGGAGGAGGAGGAGGAGGAGGAGGAAGGAGGGGAGGAGGAGGAGGAAGGAGGAGGAGGAGGAGGAGAGGACGAAGGAGGAGTAGGAGGAGGAGGAGGAGGAAGGGAGGAGGAGGAGGAGGAGGAGGAGGGGAGGTGGAGTGCGACGACAGCAACGACTCCCGCGCCGGTGAACCCCCGCGGGGGGTTCGGCGGGGGCGCGCGCCTGACGCCCCAGAAGCGGGGATGGCGGATTCCGAGCCCCCCTGGGCCCCAACCGCGTGGGGTCGGTGGATGTGCAACCCCAGCAGGCACGATCCGCGCGAGGGGCGTGTTGGGGCAATCATGAGTGGCAGCGTTCGGTGTGGCATTACGTGTACTTCGTATAACATGCGCACACGTACACGCACAGGCCGAACCCAGACCTTGACCCCTGACCGCCCCCTCAACCCCTTGCGGGGGAACCGCCTGCCCCCCATGCCCCTGCCCCCCCTCGTCGCCACGGCTGGGCGCGGTTGGAAGCCGTGGCAAGACCCTTGACGGGGAAGTTCCGCCATGGCCCGACAATAGCGGGAGGAGGAGGAGGACGACGATGAGCAAGACGAGGAGGGGAGAGGAGGAGGAGGAGGAGGAGGAGAGGAGGAGGGAGGAGGAGGAGGAGGATCAGGAGGAGGATGGGAGGGACGAGGAGGGGAGGAGGAGGGAGGAGGAGGAGGAGGAGGAGAGGAGGAGGAGGAGGAGGAGGAGGAGGAGGAGGAGGAGGGGAAGGAGGAGGAGGAGGAGGAGCAGGAGGAAAGCGAGGAGGTGGAGGAGGAGGAGGAGGAGGAAGAGGAGGAGGAGAGGAGGTGGAGTGGAGCACGACGACAGCGATGACGCCCGCGCTGGTGAACCCCCCACGGGGGGGGTCGGCGGGGGCGCGCGCCTGACGCCCCAGAAGCGGGGATTGCGGATTCCGAGCCCCCCTGTGCCCCAGCCGTGTGGGGTCGGTGGATGTACAGCCCCGGCAGGCACGATCCACGTGAGGGGCGTGCAGAAACGATGCCCAGGCGAAGCGAGGTGATCGGGGGCCTCTAAGACCGGAGATGGGGGAGTATGGAAGAGGAAACAGAGGATGATGATGAGGAGGAAACGTTGCCCTACCATTTATTCTTCCTCCTCCTCCTCCTCCCTCCTCCTCCTCCTCCTCCTCCCCCTCCTCCTCCTCCTCCTATCCCCGTATCCCCCACCCCCCCTCATCCTCCTCCTCTGTTCCTCCTCCTCCTCCTCCTCCTCCTCCTCCTCCTCCTCCTCCTCCTCCTCCTCCTCCTCCTCCCCTTCCTCTTCGTCATGCCCCACGCGCGTAACCATTCAGGCCCGAATATTGGGCCCCCGGCGGTGCCGGGGGCGGTTCCGCAGGGGGTCATGGCCAAAGGGAACGCCCCGGCGGCCATCCTCCAGCTGGCCCAGTAGCGGGCGAGGCCCCTGGAGCTCAGGCCATCAGATCGGCGATGCGTCGCGGGCTGCATGCCGCGATGCCAGGGCCGGTTCCGCAAGATCTCTCCTTCGCCCTGGTCCTCGGAGGCGAAGCCCAACGCGTGGTGCTGACCGCCGGGCAGGCGGGGCATCTCGGGAGGGCGCGCGGCAGCTACGTCGTGGCGCAGGACGCTTTCGCCTCGGCGAAACACGTGGAGCTGTCGGTCGCACGCGCTGGGGGGGGCGGCCTGGTGCTGCAGGCCCGAGACGTGTCTACCAACGGCACGGGCCTGGTGGACCCGGGCTGTGGCGGAGACGGTGCTTTGCCCAGTCGTTCGGCCGTGCGGCCTCTGAGCCGGGAGTCGCCAGAGGACCTCCACGACGGGAGCCGGCTTGTGGCGCCTTTGCGTCGGAAAGGTGGCAACGGCCAGTGGGAGGTGGATGAGAAAAATGTTTGGATCGTCCGCATTTTGGCCGGCGGCTCCCAGACTGCGACAGAACGAGGAGGCGGAGGAGACGGTGTTGGCAGGGCAGGCGCTTCGCATGGCGCTGACCAGGCTGGCGGTCCGGCGGTCGACGCAGGACGGGGAGGAGAACGAGGCGGCCCTGCCATGGCGGCTGCACTAATGGGAGCGATAGATGACATCGACACCGCCTCAATTCGATGGCTGGAAGAGGAGACTGCCATGGAAATGGAACGGGTGATCCGCGCGGAGAGCAGGTGGGTGGAGCTGGACCGGATCTTGCGGACGGAAGGGTGCGTTCGCGGCCGCTTGCCTGGCGACGGAGACTGTTTCTTCCATTTCTGCATTTACAATGGCGCGCGTGGTTCCCCAGGGGAAGTTCGGATGGATGTGGTCAGCCATCTTGCGACCAACTGGGACGAGATTACGCGGGCGATACCCCACGCAGCCGCCGAGACAGAAACGAAACAGGACCGTTTGCAACGTATGTTCGATGGCGCTCATGCGGAAGAGTTGGAGGTGGAGGCCGCTGCTCGCCTGTACGGCGTGATCATCGATGTATACACGCCTTGGCAGGACGTGCGCAAGCAGTTTGGGCGGACATCGAGCCTGGAGACGTGGGCTGCTGCGTGGGACGGGACCAACCACTACGACGCCGTCGACGCTGCCGATGTCCACTCCGAAGGTTCGTCGGTTGCGCCGCTGCTTGGTCCGCCCGCGGGCAGTGGAGCCGACGCCGTCGTGATCGCATCTTCTGACGAGGATGATTCGTGCGCGATTGTGGCCCGAAGTCCCCGCCAGGAGCCCCCGGGCCGTGGACGCGGCAACCCTCGCCTGGAGTACGCGGACCTGCACTTGAACGAAAGATTCACCCCGGAGGAGCTGGGATGCAAGCCAGGGGAGCTGAGGCATCGCATCATTCAGGGTGCGGTGCGTCTTTGGAAGGCGCGGCATGCTGGCCACGCGGTGGGCAAGCCGGCCACTCCTTGGACTGCAGAAGGACACATGCACACGTCCGCGAATTGCAGGAAGTGCTCGGGATGCCGGCGCGGGCGCGGCCGCCGCTACTCTTTCAAGGGTAAGTGGGTCAGCGGAGGCTTTAACGTTGTGGCGCTGGACGCTGGCGAGTGCGCCGGGGACCTCGTGGTGCTACGTCGCCGCAAGAAGCCCCCGCCGACCCTCTCGGAGCAGTACAGCGCCCTCACGTACGACATGAAGCAGAACGTCGTCAACGTGCTGGCGGAGCTGAGGAACGCCGGCACCGTGCCCACCGCTTTCTGCGTGCAGAAGGAATTGAGGAAGAGGCGCCTGCCTCTCATGTATCCGCAGTCCCTCCGCTTGTTCTGCTCCCGGCACAGGCTTGTGCAAGCGGGGAAGCGGAGAAGGCGCGGCCCCGTGACCTGGTCGGTCGAGTTCGAGCGATACATCGCCGAACGCTCGGATCCGACAGTCGGAGCCGTCTGCTTCGCTCAATATTCCATCGGTGCCGTGGTCACTTCGTTCGCCATCTTGCTCCCGCCGTTTTTCGGGGCCCTCGTGAATTTGCGAGACGGCGGCGTTATCTCGGACGTCCTGGTGGGCCACGCGGACTGCACGTTCAAGGTGGAGTGGAATGGGTACGTATTCGGCATGGTCTACACGACGGTGTGCCGGCGCATCCGTGGCCGCTGGCGCAAGACCCCGTGGCCATTGTGCATCGTCGTGCACCCGCGGGAAGACCGCCGCATCTACCAGCACGCTTTCCGCGTCACTGGGGAGGAATTGAGCCGGCGACGCCTCCCGTTATTCCGCCAGATGGGGCTGGACCACTTCCCCGGACTCGAAGACGTATTCTTGTCGAGTCCAGCCGCGAGCTCTGGGGCTCGGGCGTCCCACGGGTTGGGACACATGTTGAAGAATCTCCGCGTCAACCAGGCTTCGGGCAGGAAGCGGGGGGCGCCGGCGCTGCGCTCCCGATCAATCTCGACGGCGATTGCGCTGGTGCAGGCAAGTGCCACCGTGCCAACGTGTATTATGTTCCACCTCATGTGGCATGTCACGGGCATGCGCATCGCGCACGTCTGGGGCAGCGGCTGCTGGTGGTCGTACTTCTCCAACGCGCACTTGAAGAAGCCGAGGCTGCCGGCCGAGACAGCGGCTCGAGCCGGCACGGAGTGCGCATGGCAGGCCACCTGGCACTTTGGGATGGGCGCGACGCACGAGCGCGGACATGGGCCGTCGCAGCAGCCGCCAGAACAGGGGCACAATCACCTGAAGTCTGGCATCGCGGAGGTCCGCAAGGCCGGCACGATGCAGCAGGTGACCAGGGAGCGAACGGGCCAATTCCACATTCTTGCAGCACGGGGCCGCGTTGTTAACCCCGGCGCGCCCCCCTCTGCGGCCCCTGCTCTCCCAGTGCGCGCGAGGTCAGCTGCAGCCCCTGTCCCAGCTCCGATTGGAGCTCCAGCCCAGGTCGAGCTCTGGCCCCAAGTTTAATTCCAATTCCAGGTCTTGCTCCAGCTCCAGCACCAGATCCAGCCCCAGCCAGCCCTAGGCCCAGCCCAGGCTCAGCTCGGTGGTGGGCGGGGGGGGGGGGGGGAGTGGGGGGTCTCCCAGCCGCAGGTGGTGGACGAGATCGCCGCCTGCGTGGACGTGTGGGCGGCGGACCCCGTGGACGAGGAAAACGGGCTGTCGCTGCTGGCGCGCCCAGGGCACGCCGCGCTGCGCCCCCGGGAGCCGGACGATTGGATGATCCACGACGGCCTGGTGGTTCACGTGCCGGGGACGAACTCCCAAACCCTGGAGCTCCCCAGCATCGCCGCCATCGTGAGGGCGAACCACGCATCGAGCGGAGGGCCGCGCCCCTGCGTGCGGCGGGTGTCTGGGACCAAGCACGACTTCTTCGTCGTGTGCATGGGCGCGCCCAAGGCCGTGTCCTTTGGCATGTCCCGGCGGCTGGTGCAACAGTTAGTTTGCAAGAACGTCAGGCGGTTGAAAGACATGTGGTTGGAGGCAGGCATCCTGGCGGCCCCGACAGACGCCGTGGGGGCGGCCCCGTGCAAGGTCATGCTCACGCCGTTGCGGAAGCACTGGGGCAACCACTGCGTGGTCTGCAAGTGCAAGGACACTGGGGCCACGCAGGCTACGTGCTGGTACTCCGCCAGAACAGGCCATTGCCCCCACGAGTACGCCATCCAGGAGCTCACGCGCGAAGCCCCGAAGTGGGTGGGCCACGCCGTGCCGCCGGCGCGCGTGGGGGCCGCGGAGCTGAGGCGCGCGGGGCGGGCTGCCCGCGCGAAGGCCCCCGCAGCAGGCGGGCGCGCCAGGCTGCGTCGAGGCCGGCGGGCGCGCCAGGCTGCGCCGAGCTCTCGCCCCCGAGGGGGTGGAAGGCGCCAGGCCGCACCGGGCCCGCGGGAGCCCAAGCGGGCGCGCCAGTCGGCGTCGAGCAGCGGTTCCACGTCCACCACGTCCACCAGCAGCTCCTGAGGCGCCTCCGATGGCTCCTCGTCGCCCACGCCCCCTCGTCATCCCCGAATTGAACTCATCGTCACCCCCCCTGCGAATGCGATTCCTTGGCGCGGGCCCCCCTCCCGAATTCGAAGTTATTCTCCTGGCCCCGCCGTCGGGGCCTCCTGATGAGGGCTGTCCAATCTCCCTGGCGGCCCTCCCCCCTTCTCGGAATTCCCCTGCAGGGCCCCTTCCGAAATTAGAATATATATTTTCGTTCTTCTCGAATGAAAACTATTATCATTGCCCCGCCCACTGGGGTTTCGTATCATGGGCACATAGGAGGGGCTCGTGCTCCTGGGGCGCCCAGCGCAGGGTTCCATCGCGAGGGCCCCCCGCGAAAGGGCATTTCTTCGCCTGGGGCGCAGCCGAGTCCCCCCGGGGGAGCCGACCCAGTTGCGCATACCAATCGATTTGGCGGAAAGTGTGGGTCGGATAGATGCCCGTCGGCTCCCGCCCCGTGGGCGCGCCGCAATCGTGGCGGTGGTGGTCGTCGTCGTCGTCGACGTCGTTGCAATGGTTGTTCTGGCGTCTCCGGGGGTCCTCGTCGCCCACGGCTGGGCGTGGGTCGGGGCACAGGATTGGATGCGCCCCAGGAGGGCGTCGAGTTTGTTGTTTCGGAGTTTTGTTCGGCGTCCCTGGAGGTTCGGCGCCACGGCCGGGCGCGGATCGCGCCCCACAGCTGCAGCAACGAGCTGGACAGTTGCAGCAGCGAGGCGGCCGTTCTGAGCCGTAGGCGCCTGGGCGCCGACGTAGGCGGATAGTGGGGTGGGGGGATGTGGGAGGAAGGCGGGATGGGGGAGGAAGGAGCGGGACAGGGGGGCGGGGAGGAAGGCGGGGCAATGGAAGGCCGTGGGAGACGGGGGGAGCGGGAGGGAGGAGAGAGAGGAGAAATGCGATGGAGTGGATCGAGGAGAGGGGGTGGCGAAAAAAGGGGAGGGGAGCGGGAGGAGGGAGGGAGAGGGGAAATATGGGGAGTGGCGGGAGCGGAGGCGGATCTGGCCGCGGCGACGAGGACGTCCGAGGAGGCCGAAAAATCCAGGAAACCATTTTTCATGCATGCCAAAACATGTGAAACAAAAAAACGCATCGTTTTTTCAAGACGCCGGAGGTCTGGCCTCGGCGCTGGGCCCAAAGGGGGCTCGGGCCGCCGCGCGGACAGCGAAGTGGTGAAAGGGTTGCATTCGGGTGGAGGGGGTCGTGCTGGCGGCGCGCCACCAGTGGCCCCCAGCCTCGTCGGCTTCGCTCCGAGGACACAAGCAACATAAACATAAACATTCGGAGGTCCGCGCGGACTTCTCGGATCGGCGCTGGGCCCTCCTCCCTCGGGGCAGCGCCGGGGGCGCCGCCGGGAGGCCGCCGGGGGGGCCCAGCGACGATCCAAGAAATCCGCGCGGACCTCCGAATGTTTATATTTACGCAGTTGGCATTTTTCTTCTATCGGTAGTTCGTGGCCGTGTTCGGCCGCGAGCAGGCGCTGCGCGGTGGCACCGCAGACCTCATCTCCTCTTCACTTGCTCTTTCGTTGTCATCATCCACGGAATGCTGGAGGAGAGGAGGATACGTTCGTCTTGCTCCCCTTTGCTTGCATGGTATTGCCGCATTGCCTGTCCTGTGGCTGGGGCCTGCTCGGCGGAGTGGCGGCCGACCGAGAGCTCGCGGCGGGCGCCGCCGGCGGCGCGGCCGTCGGCAGCGAGCGCGGGCGGCGTCGTGCCGCTCGGACCAGGGACCGCGTCGCGCGAGGACGCGCCAGGGGCCGCCGTGCTCTGGCTCCTCCGCCCTCCCTCGTCCGCCTTCGGCCGCCCTGCCAGGGCCGTGCGACGACGGCCGCGGCGACAGCGTCGGCAGCAGTGGCGGCGACGATGACGGCGGCTGTGACGTGGGAGCTGGATTCTTGACGCTCTGCGCCACTGGCCCGTCCAAAAACGATGCCCGGTCAGGTTGAGGTGGCCAGGGAAGCGCAGGAGCAAAGAAGGGGTGCAGCCGCTATCTTGGAAAGGAGAAGGAGGAGGAGGAGGAGGAGGAGGAGGAGGAGGAGGAGGAGGAAAAGGAAAAGGAGGAGGAGGAAATGTGCGAGGAGGAGGACATGGAGGACGACGTATAAAACACCACGTAAACCGCGACCTGCCCCACTGCGCTCCAGGGGCGTCGCAGCGGCACTGCAGCGGCGCTCCAGCTGCGCCCCTGGGCGCCCTGGCGCCGCTCCACGCGTGGCAGAAAAAAACACCACGTGAACCGCGACCTGCCCCACTGCGTCCCCGCGCCGCCACAGCGGCGCGCAAATGCACCACGCAAATACACCACGCAAAAACACCACGCAAAAACACCACGCGAACCGCGACCTGTCCCACGGCGCTCCGGCGCCGCCACAGCGGTGCAAAAAACACCACGCAAAAACACCACGCAAAAGCACCACGTGAACCGCGACCTTCCCCACTGCGTCCCCGCGCCGCCCCAGCGGCGCGCAAAAACACCACGCAAATACACCGCGCAAAAACACCACGCAAAAACACCGCGCATAGCGAAACGAAAAGCACCACGTGAACCGCGACCTGTCCCACGGCGCTCCGGCGCCGCCACAGCGGTGCGCAAAAACACCACGCAAATACACCACGCGAAAACACCACGCAAAAACACCACGCAGAAAAACACGCCGCGTGAACCGCGAATTGCCCCACTGCGTCCCCGCGCCGCCCCAGCGGCGCACAAATGCACCACGCAAATACACCACGCAAAAACACCGCGCAAAAACACACCACGTGAACCGCGACCTGTCCCACGGCGCTCCGGCGCCGCCACAGCGGTGCAAAAAAACACCACGCAAAAACACCACGCAAAAGCACCACGTGAACCGCGACCTTCCCCACTGCGTCCCCGCGCCGCCCCAGCGGCGCACAAAAACACCACGCAAATACACCGCGCAAAAACACCACGCAAAAACACCACGCATAGCAAAACAAAAAGCACCACGTGAACCGCGACCTGTCCCACGGCGCTCCGGCGCCGCCACAGCGGCGCGCAAAAACACCGCGCAAATACACCACGCAAAAACACCACGCAAAAACACCACGCAAAAACACCACGCAGAAAAACACGCCGCGAGAACCGCGACCTGCCCCACTGCGTCCCCGCGCCGCCCCAGCGGCGCACAAATGCACCACGCAAATACACCACGCAAAAACACCACGCAAAAACACACCACGTGAACCGCGACCTGTCCCACGGCGCTCCGGCGCCGCCACAGCGGTGCAAAAAAACACCACGCAAAAACACCACGCAAAAGCACCAAGTGAACCGCGACCTCCCCCACTGCGTCCCCGCGCCGCCCCAGCGGCGCACAAAAACACCACGCAAATACACCGCGCAAAAACACCACGCAAAAACACCACGCATAGCAAAACAAAAAGCACCACGTGAACCGCGACCTGTCCCACGGCGCTCCGGCGCCGCCACAGCGGTGCGCAAAAACACCACGCAAAAACACCACGCAAAAACACCACGCAAAAACACCACGCGGAAAAACACGCCGCGTGAACCGCGACCTGCCCCACTGCGTCCCCGCGCCGCCCCAGCGGCGCGCAAATACACCACGCAAATACACCTCGCAAAAACACCACGCAAAAACACACCACGTGAACCGCGACCTGTCCCACGGCGCTCCGGCGCCGCCACAGCGGTGCCAAAAAACACCACGCAAAAACACCACGCAAAAACACCACGCAAAACCGCTACGTGGTGTTTTTGCGTGGTGTTTTTGCGTGGTGTATTTGCGTGATGTCTAATTCACCGTCCAGCGTTTACGTGGTGTTTTTGCGTGGTGTTTTTGCGTGGTGTATTTGCGTGGTGTTTTTGCGTGGTGTCTGATTTCACCATTAGGATGAACTCTCGCTGAGTGGAGGCAGCACGTGAGTAGCTCAGTGTCCCGCACATCGCCCATGCACTGCGCAGTGCGTGGTGCTAGACGTGCTCATACCCTTTCACAAGCCTCCTCTGCTGCACTGCACACTCAATTCGACAGAATCCTCCGTGCTCGACGTACCCCCCTTCCACACCAGCCCCCTCTGTTGCACAGCACCCTCTGCTAGGCAAGCCCGTTCCCTCCTCTTGCACGGCCTCCACTTTTGGACAAGGCCTCTCCTGAAGCTGGAAGCTGATTTATTCAGTAACCCCTTGGTGCTAGACGTGTCCCTCCCCCATTCGGAGGCCCCGTTTGCTGCACAGCACCTTCTATGAGGCAAGGCTCCTCCCCAAGATAGTTCAAACACATTTCCTTGGTGCTAGACGTGCCCCTTCTCGTTGCACAGCACCCTCTGCTACCCAAGCCCATTCCCAAGCCTTTGCAGAAAGCCCCTTGATACTAGACGTGCCCCTCCTGTAAGGCACCTTCTATTGGACCATGCCCTTCGCCGTGCTAGACTTTCCCCTCCTTCCCCTTCACAGGCGTCCTCTGCTGCACAGTATCCTTTATTAGACAGGGCCCCTCCCCAAGCTGATGTGTCAAACTGCTTTGACTTAGACGCGCCCCTCCTCGTGCAAAGCGCCCTCTATTGGACAAGGCCCCCCCCCCAAGCTGATGACAAACACAGCTCCGTGGTGCCAGACGCGCCCCCTCTCCTGCTGGCCCCCTCTGGAGCACAGCTCCCTCCGCTGGGCAGGCCCCTCCCCCAGCTGACTCGAAACACTGTCTTGACATCAGACGTGCCCCTCCTCCTGCACAGCACCCCCTGTTGGGTAAGGCCTCCCCCTGGCTGATGCATGAAACGCCTTGCGCTCAAAGTGCCCCTCTCCCCGCGCAGGCCCCCGGCGTTGCACAGGCGCCCTCTGTCAGACAACCTCCTCCCTCTCCTCCCTCTCCTCCTCCTCCTCCTCCTCCCTCCCCTCCCCTCCTCCTCCTCCTCCTCTCCTCCTCCTCTCCTCCTCCTCCTCCTCCTCCTCCTCCCTCCTCCTCTCCTCCTCTCCTCCTCCTCCTCCTCCTCCTCCTCCTCCTCCTCCTCCTCCTCCTCCGCATTTAGTGCCAGACGTGCCCCTCCTCCTGCACCGGCCCCATTCTGCTGCACAGCACCCTCCGCTGCTGGGCACTCCCATCTCAGAGCTGATGCACAACTCCCTGTGGGCACTAGGCGTGCCCCTCGCCCTGCGCAGCACTCTTTGTTGGAGAAGGACCGCCCCAAAGCTTATGAACAACTCTCTGGTGCAGGACGCGCCCTTACCACTGCGCAGGCCCCACATGCTGCACAATACCCTCTGCTAGGCAAGCTCCTCCCCAAGCCGATCCCAACGGCCACTTTGATACCAGGCGTAACCCTGTTGCTGCACAGGCCTCCTCCTCCTCCTCCTCCTCTCCTCCTCCTCCTCCCCCTCCCCCTCCTCCTCCTCCTCCCTCCTCCTCCTCCTCCTCCTCCTCCCTCCTCCCTCCTCCTCTCCTCCTCCTCCTCCTCCTCCTCTCTTGCACAGCGCCATCTATGAAACAAGACCCCTCCCCGCGTGGATTTCAACGACAACTCCTCGGTGCCAGACGTGTCTCCCCTCCTGGCCCCCTCCTGCCAGGCAAGACATTACACCATGAGAATTGCTTAAGAAATCATGGGTTACGAAATTCATAGTCTCAGAACTGGAATAAAAACCCAAAATTCCCATTCGAATCTTAGGATTTACATTGAAACATTAAGAATAATCGAGACCCTGGCCGAAAACTTAAGTTTTCTTAAGCATCGCCTAAGGTGTATGCTAGGTAAGACCCTCCCCAAGCTTGTGCAAAGAGCTCGTGTGATACTAGACGCGCCGCTCCTTCAGCACTGGTTCTCTCCGTTGCAAAGCACCCTCTATTAGACAAGGCCTCACTCCCCGCTGATCAGCTCCGTGGTGCTAGACGTGCCCCTCGCCTTGCACGACAGCATCTGTTTAACTTAGCCCATCCCAAAGCTGATTCAGGAAGCGGCTCCTTGGTGCTAGACGCGCCCCTCCTCCTACGCAGGCCCTCTCCGCTGCACAGTACCCTCCAATCTCTCCCCTCCCCAAGCCGTCAAAATGCTCACTTGATGCCAGACGAGCCCCTCATCCTGCACGGTCTCCCTTCGCTGCACAGCACTGTCTACGAGACGAGGGACCCTGCTCACGACGATTGAAATAACAACTCGTGGTGTTCCCCGTGCACAGGCCCCTTATGTTGCACAGCATCTTCTATGAGACACGCCCCTCCCCAAGATGATTTGCCGAAAAGCAACGCCTTGCTGCTAGACGTGCCCTTCTCGTTGCACGGCACCATCTGCTGCGCAAGCCCCCCCCCCCAAGCCTTTTGCGAGCAGCTCCTTGATATTGGACGCGCCCATCCTTCTGCACAGGCCTCCCCGGTTGCACATCACCCTCTATTAGGCAAGACTTCTTTCCCCGCTGATTCACCAACAGTTCTGAAGTGCTGGGCGTGTCCTTCGCCTTGCTCGGCCGCCTTTATTAGACAAGCCCCATCCCTGAGCAATGCAAACGCACGTCCTTGGCATGAGGCAGCGCGCTCCTCCTCTGACGCAGGCCCCTCTGCTGCACAGCACCCTCTGCTAGGCACGCTCCTCCCCACACCGATTTAAGCAGCCCCATTTGATGCCAGACGTGCCCCTCTTCCTGCACAGCGCTGCACTGCTGCACAGCTCTCTCTATGAGACGAGGGCCCCTCCCCAGACGGATTTAAGCGACAACTCCTCGGTGTTGGGCGTGCCCCTCCCCGTTCACAGGCCCCCAGTGTTGCACAGCACTCCCCAATATGATTCAAAGACAACTCCTTCGTGCTAGACGTGCCCCTTCACATTGCACAGCACCCTCTGCTACGGAAGCCCCTCTCAAGCCTTTGCAAACAGCTCCTTGATACTAGACGCGCCCCTCCTGCATGGGCCTCCTCGGTTGCATAGCACCCTCTATCAGACAAGACCCGTCTCCCCGCTGATTAATCAAACATCCTGAAGTGCAAGACGTGTCCCTCGCCTTGCACAGCCCCCTCTAGTAAACAAGCCCCATCCCCAACGTAAACACATCTCATGTGTGCTGGACGCGTCCCTTCTACGCAGACTCCTCTGCTTCACATCACCCTCTGCTAGGCAAGCTCCTCCCCAATCCGATGCGACATGCGCATTTGATACCAGAAGGGCCCCTCCTCCTGTACAGTCTTCCTTTGTTGCACAGCTCCCTCTATGAGACGAGAGCCCCTCCCCACGCTCATTAGAATTGCAACTCCTGTGGTGCTAGGCGTGCCCATCCCCGTTCACAGGCCCCCAGTGCTGCACAGCAACTTCTATGAGAGAAGGCCCTTCCCCAATCTGAGTCAAAGACAACTCCTTGGTGCTAGACGTGACCCCTTCACGTACGCAGGCCCCCCTCTGTTGCACAACACCCTCTGCTAGGCAAGCCCCTCCCCAAACCGATTCAAACAGCTCCTTTGATACCAGACGTAGGTACCCCTCCTGCGCAGGCCTCTTCTGTTGCATCATTCCCAAGGTGAGACAACAGCCCTCCCCACGCTAATTAGAGCAACAACTCCTCGGTGCTAGACGAGCCCCTCCTCCTCCTGTGCAGGCCCCCGCTGCTGCACAGCACCATCTGCCAGGAAAGACCCAAGCTTCTGCAACCAACTCATTTGATATGAGGCGCGCCCGTCCTTCTGCGCAGGACTTCTCGGTTGCACAGCACCCTCTACTCGACAAGGCCCTGCGCAGCAACCTGCTATCGGGCAAGATCCTCGGTGTTAGACGTGCCCTTCCTCCTGCACTGGCCATTTTCGTTGGACACGACCAGGGCCCCGACGACTGGTGCCCGGCGCCGGGTACCAGGCCCGTGCAGGGGCCCCGACGATAATTGCACCTTGCTTCCTCCTCCTTCTACTTCTCTTCCCGTTTTCCTTTCTTCCGCCTCCTCGCCCCTTCTTCCCTCGCCGCCGCTCCGCCCTTCCTCTGTGCTCGTCCGTGTTAACTTCTCTATCCGCAGAACTCGTGACTGGGAGGACCTCCCCACCAGCGGCGCAGCCTGCTTGCACTGCGTGCGTTCTGCAGCGAGCGGCGCGATCGCATGCCGGCTTTTTTTTCGGCCGGCTCCACCCAAAGCTCAAGCTGGGGCCTTCGGGGCAGCGCGCTGATCTTGACGAACCAATAACACACACACCCATACCCATAGGGGGTCGGAGAGGGCTACGGGTGCGTGTTGTCGGATGGGGGTCCCCGCTCGAACGGGAGCGTTCCCCAGGGTCCGACAACCCGCACCCATACCCATAGCCAGTCCTCCTCTCAACGACCCCCCTGTGGGTATGGGTGTGTGTTGCTCCTTCGTCTGCTCTTGGGCAGACCCGGGGCCCCCGAGGGGGCCCGAGGCCCTCGTGCGCCCGCCCTCGCCCCCGTCGGCGGCGCCGAGGCCGAGGCCGGGGCCCGAGCGCACGAGCGCCAGCTCGTGGGAGGACTCGCCCGCGCTCGCGCTCTCTCGCCTCCGCCGGCCCGCCGCGGCTGGGGGAGCCGTGGTCCTTGCCTCGACTAGACGTAAGAGTGACCTTTCGCCGGAGTGACCTTTGGTGCGGGCACAGACGGGCCCCCAGATGGTTGAAAACGAAGCAGGGGCAGCGGCTCGCGCGCCCAGGCTTGGCCCCCCCCGCGGCCCCCGAAAAGCCACGCACCAAAGGTCACTCTTACCCAGGGTCACTCTTACGTACAGCCGATTACCCCCCTGGGGGGCCCATCGATCTCGACGCCCCTCTCGGGAGATCGTCGAGGCCCGTGGGTTGCCCCAGGGGGGTGAGGGCCACGGCTCCCCCAGCTGTGGCGGGTCGGCTCCGCGAGTGGCCCTCTCTGGCCCGAGGCCTCTCTCTCTGTGCGCCGACTGGCCGCCCGCCCGGCCGCCGCTTGGGGGGAGCGGAGGCGAGCATCTGAGGGCTCGGCGGCCCCGTCGGGGGACTACGCCGGGCTCGCCCTCGGGGCCACGGGCTGGGGGAGTCCTCGAAGCTCTGGCCTCCCTCTCTTGATGGGCCTGTCCTCCACCACCACCACCATGAGTTGGAGGGGGGAAGGAGGGAGGTGGAGGAGGAGGAGGAGGAGGAGGAGGAGGAGGAGGAGGAGGAGGACCCCCCCCTCCTACTTATGGTGGTGGTGGTGGAAAACCGGCCCACCATCTCTCTCTCTCTCTCTCTTTCCCTCTCGGGGTCCCTGGGTACGTCTTGTGTCTCTCTGGTCCAGCCCTGTCTCCTGCGTGCTGTGTAGCAATCCCGTGGGGACGCCGCCAGACGACCCAGAGTGCTCAAGAGGGCGCAATGACAGGCCCCAAGGGTGCCGCAAAGAAGGGCCTGGTAGCTCAAGGCCCCCCCCCAGGTTCCCCAAGACGGCCCCGAGAGGGCTCGAGAACCCACCCAGAGGGCCCTCGCACGCCACCGAGAGGGCACGATCGGTGGAATCACACGATCCGTTGGAATCACACAGGGCCGAAATCACGATCGGCTGGAATCACGCCGGGGTGGCTAGGGTCGGCGCTTCTGGAGAGATCTCGCAGGTGTCGGCCAGATCTGGGGGCCCAGTGGGGCCCCAGACGTTCTCGATCCCCGCTCCAGCACATGGATCACACAGTCGAACCCTCACACACTTGAGGGTGATTTTCATCACCCCCCCGCCCCGAGATCAATGC